>JANAVB010032620.1:6114227-6494227 GCA_029216955.1 Iris pallida
TTCTATATGCAAACCTTGCCGTAGGTACTTATCCAACTGTATTTGTGCGTATGTACATCTATCGCTTTTTTACTTGTACGGAAGTATATTTTATTTACATGTGCCATAGTACATTGTACACCTATTGATGATTACGTACATACCCCAGTTTTAAATATTATATATATATATTATCACCATGACAAATGTATCCTTGACATGATAGATTGTGATATGCCATAATTTCCTGTTATTACATCTCTTTTTCATTCCATGCTCAGTTTATTCCGTTTGTAGAGCCAGTACTTGGTTCCTTCCTGATAGGATAACGTTGTAGGTATACTTACCGAGGAGGAGTTGCTATGTGATTCCTATTATGGGGTCACCATCGAGGATCAGGTTTTATTCCACGAGGATGTACCTGCGGGAAAACTCGTCTAGTTTGTTATTTTAGTCGCTCTAGACTTAGAGAGCAGGACTGTCTAGACTACGTATTTTATTACTGGACCTGTATCCAGTTTTACTTTTTGGTTTTGTATTTTGAACATATTCGTATGCTAGATGATCTTGTGTTTGTGATGATTTTCTTCAATATGACAAATGAAACTGTTAGCACACTTTGATCTTATTGTTTACTTTTAAGAACAACTTATTATGCTATAAATCAAGCGTAGGCTGGATATGACCCGGCCCGGCCCAATAATTTGGGTCGCGGGTCGTGACACAACCCTAACCCTACGCCTTCCCGACAACAGCCGTTGTTCCCGACCAGCATCTAATCACGCTCTGTCACCACCGGGCATCCCTCTCCTAATACCACCATCAGCTTTATCGCACCACTACCACCTTCGTCCCGACTCCTGGCGGCCTGGACCACCCAACTACCGCCCGATCCCGTCCTGCCTTCCCTATTCTCAACCAGGGCTGCACTACCCCCACCGCTGCAACCGCTTACACCTCCATCACCATAGCCTACAGCCACCACCACGTCCACCGCTGGTGCCACCTCGTGCCAGTCACCACCACCATCAACCCCCAAAATCATTCTCACCACCAACACCAGAAAACCCAAAAAAATAAATAATTCAAAACACTAATCCTCACCTGCCCCATCGAGTAGTGTGGATCTTGGCTGCCCCGGCAGCCGTGCCACCACACAACGGTTGCTGACAAGTCCCTCAACGTCTGTACCTCGGTGTGAGCGTCGAACTACTGGCATGCCATCCCAGCTGAACTTGCGTGCCATCGAGCCCCTTCTTCTTCCTTCGCCATCTTCGGGCTCTCAGATCTCCGCTTGCGCATCCCACGAACCTAGCCGACCTCGCCATCGTAGTAAGCGCCACACGGCCTCGACCCGCAGGCCTTCTCGGGAGCAGTGCCGGAGCCAGCGTGCGGATCTGGCCGCGCCGCCCTTGGATGTCGTGGCCACCCCACCGTGTGCAGACGCAACGCCAAACCATATCTACCCCGTAATCTCTCCGCGCCTTCAGCGGTGCCGGTCTTCTCGGCGCAGCCGTCAGCTCCGCGAACCACCATCGGCAACTGATGCATCGCTTGATCAGGTGATCCCCCGCTCTTCCCTCTCCATACTGCTCTCGTTTCTCTCCCGCTTCTTCCTCTTCTTTTCCATCTCTCTTTCTCTCTCACTGTGTCGAATTGGGGAAGAGAGCAATATCGTTTTTTAGCAGTTTATATTATTATTATGGTTATTATTATCATTATACTGATTTAGTTTATCATTACAAATCTGAATATCATTATTATTATTTTATTAGTTACTTATTATTATGATTATTATTAATTTTCTATAAAATATATAAGGTAGATAGTTTCCAAATTATATATGTTTATAAACATTGACTTATCCATAGTTTTTAGTCTAGAAGCCCTAAAATAATTTATAGAATTTCTTGTATTATTCTAAAATAATTTAAGTAAATATTTCTTCTATCAAAAATATCAATTTGACAAACTTAGCATATTTTTGCTTAAAGAAATTTTTATATTTTTTACCTAAAATTTCTTCTACTAGTAAATATAGTTCAAGTATTTTTCCTACAAATCCATTTGACTAAGGAAAACATATTTTTAAAGTAGTAGGAAAATTTTCTAAAATAATATAAATACTCTTCTCCTCAAATTCCCACCATTTGTCAACCTTACTTATGACTAATCATGTTTTCCTATTTTTTCGCAACCTCAAACCATTACACACCGAATATGGCTATTGGACAATCGAAACTTGCCGGATTATTGCACCACACCAAGCGACACATCAGGCAAGACATCTTGCCTTTACTATTTATTTAAATTGCTCTATATCATGCATGCTTTTACTTGTTTCTATCAAATATAAATTATTCTTGCAAATTATTATATTTTAGTTATCTTATTTTGTATGTCGACCTTGTGTCAGTTAACCACCCTATGAGAGTGGGAATATTTTCATACCCTCCATGGCCTTGACCCATGTGTATCACTTGATGAGTGAGTTCATATAGGACACGGACCTGTGTACTCGGGTGGCCATCGATACGTATGGATTATGCGACGGTTAGGAGGTAACTGCTATTAGTAAGTCGAGTTAGAAGCCATAGCTGTTAGAAATTTATTGTGCCCTGTCGATTCATGAGATAAAGAACATAAATTAAATTGATTGCGGAAGCGTACCTGAATCCATTGCTTGACTTGGCGGATCTTGAAGCAAATGTCTCTTTATGGGGTTTGATCTTCCAACCCGCTACGACCCTTAATAACAAAGATTAAATCTTTGTTCATCTCTTTGTTGATGGGGATACAGAAGAGAATAGAGAAACCCTCTCTTTGATGGCCGTATGAGTTGGGGACCATAACCCTAATGAATACACATATATATAGATATGTGTGTTGTGATATTTCTAATTTGGCCCCTCATCAAATTAGAATTATCTCCGGTATCTACACATTAATTCCATGACAATTATACCCTTAAGCCAATTTCTATATAGACCACTTTAATTTGGCTTAATTAATTAGATAGCCCAAACATAATTAATTTTACATGTGTGGCCCCATAATTATTGAATAATTCCAACAATCTTTTACTGGGCCACATATGTAACCTTATAATTGTGTTAACCTTAGTGAGCTCATAAATCGCTATCTTAATCCTTAGGGTATATCCGGACAATCTCGTCCATTAACCATATCAACATAGGATCAAAGCGGCCTTCGTCACATATAGCGTAACTAAACCATCAATGGTCACATATACCAATATAGCTAAACGACATAGATCAATCATGGATGCGTAGCATAGAAATTACACGCAATGTGATCAATACATGTCTATTTCCAACTGGTCCTCCTTAACTTTAATGAGATCAATACTTTAACATAATGAAAACAGAATGAACTAAATTTCTATATATCTGATCAGATAAATATCCAAAATACTTTAATACATAAATGTGTCCAAAACCAAATAGCACCCAAATACATAAAATACAAACTCCCACTATATTACCATATTCTTAATTAACACCCATATGAGCAGTATGCTCATAAAAGACCCTGGGTGATAATGCTTTTGTGAGCGGATCCGCTAACATGGAGTTTGTCCTAATGTGCTATATGGACACTATAACCATTCTGAATTCTTTCCTTCACAACTAGAAACTTTATGTCAATATCCTTGACTTATACAAGTTTCTATTGTCATTGGAATACATTATTGCTGATTTACTGTCACACCATAATTTAAGTGGTCTTTCAACACCGTACTGTAGGCGCAGCCTTGTGACAAAATTTCGCAACCATATTCCCTAAATAGATGCCCCACAGCATGTTATAAACCTTGCTGCCATGGTGAAAGAAATTATGAGTGCATGTTTGACACTCATCCAAAATATATCTCCATTAGTCAGCATAACCTGATGTGGATCTCCTACTGTGTTGGCATCCAACAAAATCGGAGTCCGAATACCTTATGATCTCCAGAATTATCCGATCTCCGACAAAGAGCATATAATTTCTTGTTCTCTATTAATTACTTAAGTAGTTTGGCTGCTACCCAATGATCCATCCATATTTGCTTAAATATCTGCCTAACATTCTAATATGTATGCAATATCCTGACGCGTACATACTTGAGCATACATTAGACTCCCTACAATTAATCATGAAGGAAAAATCTATTATATTTTCTTAATTTCAAGGCTATTCTTAGGGCACTGTTTGAGAATGAACTTGTCTCCTTTAGCGAGAGAAGTTACCTGGTTTACATTGAATACTTTAATCAATATACAAAACTAGAAAATTATTCATACTCCCACTGAACTTGTGATACACACAATTTTCATCAGTGTTCATCTCAAAACCAAATGAGATAATCACTTGAAGTACCTTTGACGAGAAGCTTGCTTGAGTTCATAAATAGATTTTGTCAATTTGCAAACCATATTCTTTGGGTCTCTCGACACAAAGTTTTCTGGTTGCACCATATAAACTGTTTCATCAATGTTACCATTGAGAAATATCGTTTTGACATTCATTTAATGTAATTCAAGATCAAAATGTACAACATGTGCTATGATAATTTTAAAGAAGTTTTTCAAATATACCTAAGAGAAAAAACTATTTAAAATCAATCCCAAAATTTTGAGTAAAGTCATTAGTTACAAGACATACTTTATACCTCTCCACATGACCCTTCAAATCCTTCTTGGTTCTAAATGTCCATTTGCAACCAATGGATTTCATACCTTTTAGTAATGGGACAAATTCTTAAACATTATTGTTTTGCATGAACTTATACTCCTTATTTATTGTATCAATCCATTTTGAGAACTGAAACTTTCCATGGCCTGACAGAAGTTGATTAGATTATCTTCCAGTATCCACAGTCTTTCTCACGTTCCTAGAGAAATATGACAATATTATCCGAAATTATATTTCTCCTTTCTCTGGTGGACCATCTTAATATTATCGGTTCTTGAGGTTGTTGAGTTTGTTCCTTAGGAATAATTACCTTATCTTGAATGGGGTGCCGCTACGTTGTCGTTGTTAAGGTATCTCAACAATGACTTATAGAGGTAATTCGACATTGTCTTATTGAGACTCCGAATTCACTTCTTGATCATGACAGGTATAGAATCCTGCACATCGCCAAAAGTGATAGTAGGAATCGTAATTGATTCCTTCTCAAAGACAATGATCCTGAATTTATTTCTCTCCCAAACTCAACATCCTCAAAAACTATTTCACTTCTCGTCTCAAAATTTTCTTTTATGTAGGATCATATAATTATTAACCCCTTGATTTGTCAGCATAGCCAATAAAGTAGCTGCTTACAGTTGAACTTTGGTCTGTATTTGCTTTACACATTAATATAGACATTAAAGTCTATAAAGTCAATAAAATCCAAATCTCATCAGACACAAGTCGTTCAACTCTATTTCTAGATATGTGACCTAATCGCTTATGTCATAATGAGGCTAAAAATATTTATTGTTAATTTTGTGTTTAGTACCACATGATTCCACTTGCAAGGTTTCATTTAAGCTGTAATAGTTTCAACTGAATATAGGCGATCATAAATCTTAAAGGAACCGTTACCAATAATATTTGGATTTAAAGATAAATTAAACTTATTATTTCCAAATGAACAATGATAACCTAATTTGTCCATTAAGGAAACTGAAACTGAATTTCGTCTAAAAGACGGTACAATAAAAGTGTTTATCAAATCCAAATAATAATTGATTCCTAAAAATAACCTAAAAGGCCCTATTGATTTCACTTCTATCGAATTGTCGTCACCCACATAGATGTATCTTTCACCATCAATTGACTTTCGGTAACTCAAGCAACCTTGCCTAGAACATTAATGTGGATAGTCCCACCAGAATCTAACTACCATGAGTTTTTAGGTACTGAAGCTAAATTAACCTCAGAACAGACCAAATTGAGAAATATACTTTTCCTTATGTGTCTTGACTTGTCACAAAAGAAACAACCCTTAGTTTTATATTGTTGTTTCTTTTGAGCTAGGACCTCAGCAGCTTCTGTATTTTTTTTCTTTTTGCCCTTAAAATTTATCCCATTAAGTATGAAAATTGAATTCATATTGGCAGATATTATAGCAACATTAACTGAAAAGAGAACAAAAATAAATAAACAAATATGCTCTAATTAATAACCAAAGAATAAAAGATAGTCAAACAAATTCAAATAATGGTGAACCCCATCTCAAGATACCTAGTGCATCATTAATATCAAGTCTTTGGACAGTGATACTAACTGCAATTGGTACTCTTGGTGTAGTGATCAAATGTTGACAATAAGTTATGTCAAATAATAAGCCTATCTTTGGATTGGGTTATTATTCACATGTAAACCGTATAATTGTCACACATTTATCACCACAAGTATGTATGCAATTCGGCCAAGTATTAACCTTCCTTTGGGCCGACTATTACCCGTATGAATATACACACACAAACATCCGATATCCCTCATAGGCTATCTACGCAAGAGAGGTCACTTTGGCGACATCTTGTTTCAATGAGCCTACTTAGAATATTAGACAACTATTGCTAGTCACAAAAGGTACCAAATTTTTTGAATGTTGACTAAATTTTACAAAACTGAATCATGTCCAAAACTTTATGTACATGTATATTTAAAAATGTAAATAATCAATAATCAACAGATTAGATTCCACTGAATATTATGCATCAAAAGATTATATCAAATAATCTATAAAGTTTACACCAAAAATTTATCTGCTATATAATAAGCAAGTGAATCTTTTGAATAACTTAAAATATGCATTCCATATTATCACATGTCCAACAAGTGAATTCCGAATCTTTTGAATAACTTAAAATATGCAATAAGCAAGTGAATCTTTTGTTAAAAAATTTTTTTGAGTGCTGGAATATATTAAAAAATCACTGCTTAAAATATTCCAAAACCACAATATATATTAAAAAATTGTTATTGATGAGACCAGGAGCACCATTATAGCTTTCACTCAAATCTACCAAAAAAGTAACGTTCAAGCCTTTTTGTTCTCCTTTTCTCTTCAAAGATTGTTTAAACTAAAGAATAAGAAGCATGGCCGCTTAAATAATCTACGTCGAGTCTGTGATGTCAAGTAATCAAGGTTTCTAAAAGTTAGCATAATCCACATCAAAATTATATTCTCCAACCAAATCATTTTAATGGAATCAAACAATTTTTGCTAAACCAAAATCTTAGTATGATTTAAATTAGGGAACCGAAACTTTAGTACATGCAAATCATCTGATTCCAACAATAAAAATAAAAATAAAAAATAAAACTCAATCGATGGATCATAAAACTTTGATCGAGCAATGGAAACCCCTAAATTAAATTAGATCAAACGATCTAGGGTTTCTGAACACCAACAAAAATTAAATCTAAACCTTCAATCTCATAAATCAAACAACCTGGCTCTGATACCACTTGTTAGAAATTTGTTGTGCCTGTCGATTCATGAGATAAAGAACATAAATTAAATTGATTGCGGAAGCGTACCTGAAACCATTGCTTGACTTTGACGGATCTTGAAGCAAACGTCTCTTTATGGGGTTTGATCTTCCAACCCGTTACGGTCCTTAATAACAAAGATTAAATCTTTGTTCCTCTCTTTGTTGATGGGGATAAAGAAGAGAATAGAGAAACCCTCTCTTTGGTGGCCGTATGAGTTGGGGACCATAACCCTAATGAATACACATATATATAGATATGTGTGTTGTGATATTTCTAATTTGGCCCCTCATCAAATTAGAATTATCTCCGGTATCTACACATTAATTCCATTACAATTATACCCTTAAGCTAATTTCCATATAGACCACTTTAATTTGGCTTAATTAATTAGATAGCCCAAACACAATTAATTTTACATATGTGGCCCCATAATTATTGAATAATTCTAACAATAGCAAGTTGTCAACTGGACAGGTTTTGGATACATCTTGGACATGAGCATTGGGGAGAGGGGACAACTATTAGCGTAGGGGCTACATTTACTTTTTACACACTTATGGGTGATAGTGACTCAGATGAGTGCTACTTGCTGCCCGACCGATAGTGTCTCGGATGAGTGCTAATTGATGACCACTCTTTATTACTTGCGTGAATCCTTACAGCCCCTGCGTAGAACGTTGTCTCCAAAAGTGCATGGTTTCACATAGAATGGTTAGGGACCTTATCTGTTTAGGTTTATGTACTTTTCTATTGAGCTATTTATAATCAGTTTATAGCATAATATTATGTGTCTTGTTTCGTCCCTCTGAGGACCTGGTGATTTCTCCAGGTGTGTTTTATGACTACCTATAGGTGCTCTAGCTAAGGCCATGGCTTGCGCTCTAATTTGTCGAGATGTTGCTTTTGGATCGTCATCCCCTTCGCTCGACCAAATCACTTTCTTTGTATATTTCTTCCCTATTTAAATTAGTTGGTAGTAGATTTGTCTCCGTCCAAGGATTGTATACATGACAAACTCAAAGTTGCTTTTATATCATTATTTATCTTCGTGGATGAGATTCAGTGTCTTAGCTTTCTATATTTTACAGCTTATGTATACATACGAGCCTTTCATTTACTCGTACGTATACAGCTGGCATGATTACGTTCTAGTCCTTGTTTCTTTGGGACTGGGGCGTTACATATTTTTGTGGTGGTCCATGTAGGTCGAGTTTATCAATTCGGTTATGTTATTGTACCGATGTGAGCCTGCATATAGGATTAGAGTCTAGAATCTCATCCACCAACTTGACATCCTTTCTTGACTTTAAATTTCGAACTCTCGTTCGACCTCCTTGATTTGTATCTTGCTTGACTCCTTCTACCGTAAATTCTTAGTTTCGTGCTTAGTGACAACTAGGAAGATGACTACACTAGTATATACTCATAGGTTAAACACATGGCTAGAAGGATTACATTGACAATTAGTATGCATTGAGGTCTTATTTGTGTATAAAAGCATTTATGTTTCCTAAAAGTATGATCTTAAGGGTTAGTAAATTCTAAGTTGGGTAGTAGAGATGGATTTTATTTTTATACTACTAAAGGATTGATAAATTAAGAAAACAAAATGTTGATTTTTGTGAAATAGTTACGATATTTGGGTATGAAATCGATATAAGAAATAGCTTAAGATTTTTAAATTTAATGGTACGATTTACAAGTTTATTTAATTTTGGGTTTGAAGGATGATAGTAAAATTTTGGTATAAAATATTTTGGAAGATATGAAATTGATTGAAGGAAATTTTAAATTTCAAATTTATATTTGATGATTGATTGATAAGAATATTTTGAGTTTAAAGTTGGATTGATAACATTAAAAACTTTGGGGAACAATTTAATGGTGTTATGATAAAGGTTAATTTGAGATCGTTGGGAGGTATTCACAAAAGGACCAATAGATTCTATAAGATGGAGAAAACAAAAATTTTATTTTGAAGGTTTTAGAAATACTTATGATATATTGGATTATGGAAAAAAAGAGGAGAGGAAAGTTGTTGACAATAATCTAAAGGGATACCTCGAGATTTATTGAAGGAATTAAAATTTTAAAGTATGATTATACTTGGCGACATAAAATGATTTTTGTAAATTTAATTTGAGAATCACATTGAGAATCGTTAAGGAAGCTCGAAAAATTAGAAATTTAGACTTGTATTGATAAGAAACCAAGATAGACACGGGATCACCTAAATGAGATATAAGTATACCCCATTAGTTGCCATATCCCCCATGACCATGATAGTGGTAGATACACCAGTATAGTTCGTCATCGACCAAGCCATGTGACTATATATTCACTTTGACTTGCTCAACCCCCATGAGACACGGGGTCACCTAAATGAGATATAAGTATACCCCATTAGTTGCCATATCCCCCATGACCATGATAGTGGTACATACACCAGTATAGTTAGTCATCGACCAAGCCATGTGACTATATATTTACTTTGACTTGCTCAACCTTCCCTCAAATCTAGCCCCTTTTTGTGATCTTCTAATCATTTGACACTTAGAAATGATTTGAATCATTCCCTTGACCATACCCTTATCTAAGAGACTATCTTCTCTCTAGAAACTGTGTCCCTAACTTACTTTACCTTGATCTACGAGATTTCCTAAATTATCTTTATTTCGTGCTTAAACTTGATCCTTTTATTTTTGTGCATTAATTAGCGCCTCATGAAAACTCACTTTCTATTCTGATCATTTGGTGTCCTCTATCGTGACTTTGATATTTGGAGCACAACACTAGTCTTTTTCTTCCAACAAATTTCATATACAAGACCTAGACGAGGCCACCTTCACGTAGACATATCATGTCCCACTAAAACACGCCCCTTGTACTCTATTTTTATGATGCGACTTTCGAGTCAAAATGGCTAGCTATAAACCCTACCATAATACTATGGTCCTTTCTGACTTCGGTTAGAGATCAAATCTTGACTCAAGTATTTCGACCCGATATATGATTGTGACCTACTTAATTCCTTATTATGCATAACTTTGTGTGTTAACTTGATTGCTAACCTTTGTCATTTTATTTTCATGCCTTATCTTGATTTACTTACGCATAACACCCTTCTACTCTCCATGCAATATTAGCAACCTTTACTTTCCTCCTTTCTAATTAAATTGCTTCACTCATATTTCACCTTGATTCCTCCGTGGTTTATGCAATTGTGTTCATTTTATGATTTCCTTGTTCGAAGATAAAATTGATCATGACATCCTTTGGTTAGAAAGAGGTTTGATTAGAAAACCCCCTAGAGGAGAGTAGTGGTATAGTTGAATAAAATAATTGAATATGCATAAGTGAAATCCTGCGGTAAACCTTATTAGGCGGAGTATATTCTATGATCAAATAAGAGTAGATTTCTTGATCGACGAATTAGTTCTTCTTGGCAATCTATTGATAAGAAAATTTTTATGAGATAATAAATATGGTGTTGAAAGTTACTAGATTTCAACAAGGGTGTAATTTCTCAAACTCGTAATGATATAAGAATTTAACTATGTGATAATTGTAAATAGGAATGTCATATTAAGGTGAGGTTAATTTTACTCTAGACTAAATTGAATGTAGAAATTTTAATTTTTTTAGGAATTTGGCAAGAGAAAACTAGCTTGAAGGAAAATAGGTAGGAAGAAGAGCAGAAGAGATTATTGAATTGGAAGTTTGGGCTTATTCAAAATTTTACGATTTGAGATATAAATTCAAATCGAAGTAACTATGATTTTATCTATGACTAAATTGACTGAATATTTATTGAATTTTAACCTTCAAAGAGATTATGAAAGACAGAATTTAGCTTGACAAAAAAAAGAAAAAGTATATAGATATGTTGGAAGAAATTCTTTTTACCGAATCCAAAAGTATTGGACCTATCAAATTTCTATCGTTGCGATATTGGATTAGATATATGAAAATAGTGAAAATTTAAAACTTTTGTGGATCGATTGTTGGAGGTTAAAAGATTTCAAGAAATTATGGTTACAAACCTTGAAGGATTAATAAAATAAATGAAAAGTTGAACATAGAAAGGCGTTGACGATTATGTTAACACACGAAGTCGGGGGTTTTGACGATGTCAAAAACAAGTTAAATTTTGAATGTTGAGATAGTGATCATAATTTTGAGACGAAGGAAGTCCTTGCCTATCGTAAGATTACACAATTTTCATTGTTGTCGTTGGATGGTAGAGGGGATCGAATTCGATAATGATAGGTTGTCATGAGATATTTTTCTAAACTATATCTTTGAATTCATACTTCCTAGTTACCCAATTTACTGTTATTCCATAATTATTTTCTTTCATTGGAAGCTTTTCTCCTTATCAAATAAATTGATCGATTTCTTATCAACTCCTTCTACCCCTAGCCCTACCTTACCTATTCCTAAATTTCGAGGACGAAATTCTTCTAAGTTGGGTAGGTGTAAACCCCCCTAAATTTATAATACGATTTTTTTTGTATCGATTTTGTTTTTGTAATTGACGTCGCGTACGAGTTCGCATTTTCGTATTTGTACGTCGCGTACAAAATTACAAGATGATATATTTTTACAAATATTTTATTAAAAGATTTTTTTTAAATAAGTATTAATATTTGAATTATTGTTGGTTTTGGGCTTTTTGAAAAGATCAAGCAGTTAGGAAGTAGTTTGGGTTTTTGTAAGTGGGCTTATTTTCAAAATAAAAGAATATTTTGAAAACGTTTCTTTGATAGCCTATTTGCCAGTATGATACAGTTTACATCGCATTCCTAAACTCAATAAATATGAAAAATACATTGATCAAATAGGAAAACCAATAGCCCTTTGATGCCTTTTTCTGATATTTGAGCAAACATGAAGAAGCATTTTTTCTTGACAGCGGCCATCCAAAGATAAACAGATCTAGAAATCTGAATACCTTTCGGTGGCTTCACATAACGTCGTCTTTGGCCCATTAATAATAATTCTCCATTGCATATGTCCTGGTTAGATTATGTTTGATCATGCTTAATGCATGTCTGAAAGTACATGATAGGCGAACAAAGCAGTATGATGCATTATGATACAAACATAGAAATATGATATAGAATATTAGGACAATGCTAAGTTTAAGTAGCAACATGATAGTGATTACATGAATATTAGTGACATTACGTTAAACTTAATTTATTAGCCATATTCAAAAATATGATATAATCATTGGGCTAACACATTATCCCTTTTAGACCAAGAATCGAAATCAAATGGAACTAAAAAAAAAAAAACTTTTTGTGTATATATTGAAATTTTTTGAATTCCAACTTTGTGTCCAACTTTGAAATATAACAATCTTATATGTAAAATTTATATATTTTTAATATAATTTAACTATAAGCCTAATTTTGAATTCAAACCTTTAAACGATAATCCAACCGAAGAGACTAAATTAACAAAACTGATTATAGCTAATTTTGATTCACTTCGATTTAGATTTTTAGAATTTCGATTTATTTAGTTTTGGTTACTTCTGTTCTATTGAAAATGAGTAAATCGAATTCGTAAGCACAATGACACGTGTCAATGAATACCTATGCTCCAAAGTTTTAGAATTTCGATTTATTTAGTTTTGGTAACCAATATCGGGTGGTCGGCTAAGAAAAATATGGTTGTATATGCCATTTCAAGTATCTATTAAAAAATTATGTATTCATGATAGTATATAAGGGTTAATTTAAAATATATATATATAAGGGTTAATTTTCATGCTAAAATTATTTTATATAATTCTCACATAGCAAAACATAAACAACAACATACATAAAGAACATAGAAATATACATCTCATCTCTTCTCAATATATAGGGTTATATAATATAGAAGACTTATTATGTATGACCGACTCCCCACCATCTACCACACCACCTTTCTCTTTTCGGTCCTCCTCTGGCTTCAAACTACTTGATCTCCACAAGCTTCCAAAGCAGAAGAATTAATGGAAAGTGAACTCTAAAAGCCCATCTCCTATGCTCCTTTTTCTCCTCCTCCTTAAAGCTACTATCCCTTCTTCTTCTTCCTCTCTCTCTCTTTCTTTCTGATCTTCTTCATGCAACTTAATTTTCTCTCTCTCTCTCTCTTACATGAGATGAGATGGGTTGAGAGGAGATGAGAGGATGGTGCCGGCTAGGAACCTCCTCCGGCGCCACTACGACACCTATGGTGGCGGCTTCTTCGCAGAATTCCTCCAAGAAGAGAAGATCTACTCCACCCACCACCCTTCCTCCTCCTCCTCTCCTCCCATGGCCGAACAAGAACAAGAAACCAGCAGCAGCACAAACAGGAACTCGAAAGGAGATGCCGACCGCGAAAGCTGGCTCCAGCTCCGCATCGGCTCCTCTTCAACCACTAGCACCACCACCGCACCTCCCGCTCTTTCTTTAGACCTCGACTTGTTCTCCAACAAGCAGCCACAACCGCGGTTGCCAACGACACTTCAGCCCGTGCAGATGTTTCCGTCGCAATATGGCTCCGGATCATACAGGGGGCAGTGGGGATACTGGAGTCCTAATACTGTTTCAACCTTGCCTCTTCCTTCTCCTCCTCCTCCTCGTCCGCTGAAGCCATCGACACAGTACTATACTAATTATTTCCCACAATACGTCGGCGGTTCGCGGCTGCCTACGAGCAAGTTGAGGGTGACCAGGCCTTCTACGAGTAGGTGGCAGCCCGGAGTCTGGTTCCTCCTCCAAGCAGCCGAGAACCAGTACGACCTATACAAAGACATGGATTATTCTTGTGTTGTTGTGATCTATGTTGCTGCTGCTGCTTGACTTGTCTTATTATATATTTGAATGCAGAGGGAGGGAACCCTTGTTGCCACAGATCTGCAAGAGCTACTTGAGGATCAAGTACTTCTTCCTGCCTAGCTTAGCTCCTTTGAACTCTTCTTCTTATACTTCGTGTGCTATATAAGGATCGAATTACCAGCTTCTCACTTCTTCTTCCTTTTGTTGTTGTAGGGATGGGAGGATGACAGTTAGGTTGCTGATGAAGTACTTGGTGAAGAAGTTGGGGCTAGATGATGAATCACAGGTATATATACCATTAAATAATTTACTCCGATTAATGCAACTTCTCCATTTATATATATTTATTTAGTACATTGTAGTAATTATAAGGCACCGTGATGGCACAGTTTATGATGGTTTTGAGGAACAAAAAAGACAACGTACAATAGCTATAGGTAGTGAAAGGAACTTGATAGCTGTACTAACCTCTTCTTCTCCTCCATAATTTTTATTTTTATTTCTAGTAACCATATATATATATATATTTAGGTGGGAAGTCATGTGTGTGCGAGTGCTATATTATTGCTTATAATCTTGATTAGTTTTTTTTTTTTTTTTGCACTTATGGGCTTCTTAATTACATTGTTTAGGATGGTTTATTAGCTTGGTTAAGGTTTTGTGTTATTGCTGGCTTAATTGATCAGTGCTACTTAATTTCCTCTGGATGAAAATTTGAGCCCTATAGAGTGGTTCATGACCGATGATGGAAAATGTTGTGAACTTTTGTTAGGCTTTGCATGCCTCAAATGGTCGATTGAAGCCTGAAGAAACTAGTAGCTGTCTTATAGAAAGCTAGTGACTTAGGAAAATGAGCCCTATATATAGTATGGTAGGATAATAGTTAGTCCTACATTTGTCATGTGTTCGACGTTTTTCTTACATTTTTTGGGTTTTTGGAGTGTAAGAATCTTTTAGAGTTTGGAATAAGTGGAGCGGCTAATATACATCAAGTGGGCACCTTTTAAGCATCATAATCATTACCACATTACCATGCTAAGGTGCACTATAATATAGCTTTTATTGCAGGAGAATATAACATTTTAGTAATATAATGCAAGTACTAAACTAGAAAAAAGTGGCTTCGTTTTTTTTAGGTGTCATTTTCTCCGGACGGACAAATGTCATGAGGATTCGAATCTATGCTTTCCACGCCGGACCCTCCGTTGGCACCACTAAGTCACAACCCAAGGACTCCTAGCTAATATTGTTGAGGATGAGAGAAAATATATCCGAGTAATAAGTTCTAATTTGCTCGTTTGAATTATATATATAATTGCCATTGTGGAAGTTTATTTATTGAGTGAGTGAGATTAAACGGTTGTGGGGGTCTACATCTTTTAATTTTAACTATCTAATCCAAATTCAACTCATATAAAGTTGCGTGGTTCCATAATAAAACCATCCGGATTGTTTCAAGAGCATAGTTATAAAATTGTGGAGAGAGTGTAAGAGGATTACATTGCATATTTAGCACTGATTGACTGATTGTCTAGGTCATGTGTGGTATTGGTTTTTATACGAAATAGAGCGTGGTAACCATTAATGTGGCTTCAAAACGGTTGTTTGAAATTGAACCTAGCTAGAGAGAACATTTTGAGTTTCGGCAATATTATTATAAGCGGATGTTTCATCATTTTTCTTTGTGATTAATGTTGCAGGTTATAATATTTATTTGCTTAATGTTTCATATAATGTCACAATAGGGAAAAAGTTCACTTGGCAAAGTTAAGGATGTAGTGTGATCATTTTGATTCATGTATTTAGTTATTTAGTTTCGTTGTTTCATAAGTTCATGAGAAGGGATTGAAAAAGTACACATTTTATTTTTATTGGTGACATTATATTTAGTGAAAAGAAATGTGTACCTGAGGAAATTTTGAGCATCATTTTATTTTTATTGGTGACATTACATTTCCTAGGCATGACACATTTATACCTAAGCTGTCTCTACTTTTAGTGTTAGGCATTGTTGGTGGGAAAGCAGAAGGCGGTGGTAAATCCAGTTTGTCATGTTATAATTCTCTTGGGGTTATAACAAAAACGAGAGCAACCAAGTGATAAATCTACTTTGTCATGTTAACTCTTTTGCAGTGTAAAGCGTATAAAAGACCAACGTATATAGAGTAATAAAGAATGCCAGTTCTAGCTAGTATTAAATGAGGGCTACCAAAAAAAAAATATTATTTAGGAAGAACTTCAAAATTTTAGATTGCTATACGTTCTCCTATATCAATATGTCACCAAGTGTCGTCTTTTATCTAGGAGGCTACTCAAAGATCTTTTATTTATTCAACAATCTTCAACAACTTAAATTATACAAAGTAATTTCATAATTTGTTTAATATTATGTATGATCCACTCTTTGAGTTCGTCTATTTTTCTTTCTCATGTTTGCTTTCTCTTTCTAAATCTAATACTTCCTCTTCGTTAGATATTTGAAAAAATGTAATAAACATATAATTTTATCATACACAAACATTGCAATTATTTATTTGATCAACATTATGTTTTATATAGTCTTATGTTTTGCACCTGGTATCTTTTTTTATATTTACGTTAGCATTTTGAACTAAAATAAATATAATTGATTGTTACCAATTTTCTAGAAACCACTTTTTTCTATGATTCTGTTATATTGTTTGGGAAAAGAAAATTTGAAATTCAACGTCTTTTAAAACATATAAAAAATTGTAGGCACAACATGCAAAGAATTAAAAAATTAGACAACAACTCATATTGATGAACAATTGACACCTAAGAGTAATGGTATTCTATATTTAGAATAAATTATCATCGTGATGGAGAAATATGGTATTCTATATTTAGAATAAATTTTTATAGGCATACGGTCCTTTATTGATCAGTGTTGCGAATTTAAGAGAAAAACATGTTAAAAGGAGCATATCTTTAAAAGGCTAATTATAAGGGCACAGTTTTTTTTGATCGGGGCTGTCCAAGTGATAGTTTTTCATTATTTACAAGTTTGCCATTGAAAAAATTACTCAAGGCTATCCTAGTGGTAGGTATAAAAGATAATGAGGACTGCCAAAAATTGTGGCAGTCCTGAAAGTAATGAGGACTGCCACAATTCCTGGCAGTCCTAGAAGTAATGAAGACTGTCAGGAATTATGGCAGTCCTGAAAGGGACATGCTCTACAACAGGACTGTCACAATTTTTGGCAGTCCTAGACATATTGAGGACTGCCAGAAATTGAGGCAGTCCTGAAAGATACTTGCTGTACAGCAAGTTCCTTTCAGGACTGCCACAATTTCTGACAGTCCTAAAGTCGATATTTCCGAATGAAAAAAACATGTTAGGGTTTATTTCAATCTTGATAATAGAGTGAAATATGCATTTTAGGATTTATTTCCATGCATTCTTTGTGAGGAAAGAAGCATTTAACCTTTATTTTCATACATTTTAGGGTTTTGATGAAGATATGAGAATGGAAATGGTGGAGAAGAAGAAGATGGATAGAAGAAGAAGAAGAAGAAAGCTAGGGTTTGTGAAGAGAGAGAGTGAAAATTTGAAATGAGAGTGATTTTTCGGGTTTGGGGGGGTGTGGGGTTTGGATAGCCCCTGAATGAAAAATTTGGACAGCCCGAGTAAAATTTCCTCAAAACCTGGCTAGCCCTAATCCTGGCTAGTCCCGATCAAAAAAACCTGTGCCCTTATAATTAGCCCTTTAAAATGATACTGTTAAGTTGGATGACTAATATACACGGACAAGATAAGGAAAAAAAAAAAGAGAGTATATACATGAGGTTTTGGAGGTGGTGGCAATTACGTATAAAATTAACTCATGTGGTTTGGACATGTACGACATAGAGCTTCAACATGTGCAACGGATCGAGGATAATAGGATACTTGCTAAAGGAGCTATATCTAAGTGAACTTGCAATGAGTCTACAAAGAAGGATACGATATTTCCTGATGTACATATATAGATGGAGCATAGTGGTTCTGAATGGAAGAGGTAAGACAGTCTAGAACCTATTGAGAAAATACATATCTGGTGGTCTTTCTATGGCTATTGGCTTCATAGTTACTGCTGAAGAAAGAAATGATAGGTGCGGGTAGGACTTGATTCATGACAATAGTGAATTGGTTCCAACTTACTTAACAGGAACAGTAGTAGCAAGAGCTAGAACAGCCTTCTATATCTATTATGTATCCTTCTCCACTCCCATACTAATTATCTGATATTAGACTACTCTCCTATCAAACTGTTGCACAACGCCACCATTAACTGGGTGGTCAACAGGATGTGACGCATCTCCATCAAACTCCCACACTAATTAATGCCAACGTTTGGTTTCAGATCAATACCACTCCAATTATGTGGTTTAAAAGGACGGAGCCAGAATTTTAGTTTATCTCAGACTGAACTTAAAACATAATTATTTTTTTAACACAAAAACTTATTAACTTAATAATAAGCTAAACTAAACATTCAACACTTAATTTTTTTTTAGAATGTCAAGTGCATGGCTGATATACCTACGGCGGATGGGACAACTGTCTAGGCTCCAAAACTTTGAGGGACACAAAGAAAAATTAGATTTTTTTTCTTTTATAAGGAGAGGTATAAGGTTGAGGGGCGAGCGGTCTCAGGATCCAACCACGGTCCGGCGATATATATATATATATATATATATATATATATATATATATATATATATATATATATATTGGAACCAGGTAAATTGTTTCTAAAATCGCTTCTACTGGAATTCGAACTCCTAACCATTCGGTCGTGAGTTCGAGCCCCAGTGGAAGCGAGTTCGCCACAATTACCCATTGCTTCAAAAATATATATATATATTTGTACTAATATATATATATATATATATATATATATATATATATATATATATATATATATTATAGTGCTCACACAACATAATATAATGACTCGTTTAGTGAAGTTGGTTTTTTACTTGCACATTCTATGTAAAAGGTCATGGGTTGAATGCCTAAGTAGTTTTGTTGTTTTTTTTTCTTAAGAGTTTTTAAAAATATTTTTAGGAGAGATACCATTTTAATTTTTGTCATGGGCACCAAAAACTTTGAACCATTCTTGTCCAAAGTGGTTTGGTGTATATATAAAGTAGTGTTCACATACAGAAAATGTTGGAATTATTAATTCCATTTATTGTTCATACACTACTAAAATAATCCCTTTTAGCGACATCCGAAAACGTCGCTAAAAAAGGGAAATCCGTCGCTAATTTCTATTAGCGACGTATTTAGCGACGAAAATTGGATGTCGCGTATAGGCTTGTCGCAGATTACGATTTCGTCGCAATTCGTCGCTAGTTGCGACGTGACGTGTAGTGTCGCTATACGTCGCAACATTAGCGACAGATAGCGACGTCATCATACGTCGCCACTATAGCGACGTAGGGCGACCACTAAGCGACTCCGTCAACTTTATATATGATGACATGGCATAGCAGCCACGTCAGCATTTAGCGACGCCTAGCGACTGCTTTAGCGACGTCAGCTCTCAGGTAGTCATATGCAACGTCAGCAGTATAGCGACGTATAGCGACGTTACGTCACTATTTGGCGACGTGCTCTGTACGTCGCAAAACGTCGCAGAACGTCGCTATACGTCGCAGATGTTATAAAAAAATTAAAAAAATGGTATTTTTGTTATGCTGTGTGTCTGTGTTTACAGTGTGTGTGAAGTGCAGTATTCGAACCATCGACAGTAATCGAAACTGTCGATGGTTCCGAACACTGCATTTCACATTCACTGTAAACACAGACACACATCATCACAAAAATACACATTATTTTTTTTAAAATTTGGGCAGCACCTCCTTTGTATATCAGATCATCGCTCATAACCCAGCGTAGGTATATTTGTCATCCCCGTCGCAGATATCATCACAATTAACAGTCTCCCATCATAACAGTCTACAACTAAATATCATACATGTACTCAATGAAAATACCAACAAATTAAATATCACCAACATACATGTCCAACAAACATACATGTCCAATAGAGTCAAATAATATTCAAAATCAGTGTACAGAACGGTGAATGGGCCTATAGGGCCAATAAATACAAAGATGATAAAAAAATCTACTAGATCACTGAGAACCCCTGCCGTGCATCTGGGATAGCATGTACTCATACTGCTCCTGTGTGAGCTGCACCGTAGGGGCAGTAGGAGACAGTACAATGTCTGGAGTCGGTGCCGTCGATGGACTGGGAGGACGTATCTGCTCCAGCTCTCGCAGTCGCTCACCATAAACAGCAAGGGTACTCACCACCCTCTCAGTACTCGCCTCAAGCGAAGCCGAAACCTGAGTGAGTGAGGCAGACATGCTCCTCTGCGATCCCTCCAGCTCGACCTGTCTACGCTCTGTGTGCTGCGTAGAATCGGTGAGTGTGTGCAAGCTGGCAGCTGTAGCCTGCTGCAGACTCATCAGCTCCTGTATACTGCGCTCGACCGCATCAAATCGTCCGGTGACGATCGGAGGGTCGGATCGTCGCTCGACCGCATCAGAAATCTGCTACTGCAACTCGCGACGCAGCTCCTCGATCTGACGACGAATATCCTGAGCTCATGACGACGCCTGCGAAGCCGGAGACTGCGCACTGACAGAGGGGGCCCGGGATGACTCCGAAGCCAAATACGCGCCGTAGGATCCCGTACCGTAGTACGTACCCTTCTGAAGACCGCCAACGGCGGTCATCCAGAGCTCGTCCGGCGATGGCGCTGTAGGCGGCTGGAAGGAAGTACCAGCCCCTCCCTCTGCTTGCGCACTAGCAGCAGCAGCCGCCTCCTCCTGTAGCCGTACAAACTTGGCCTAGAACATATTTGCTAACGTGTAAGTGTTTGCTAAAGTCTATAGTGATATCTATTTTCCTGTTTTCTAAATTATAGTAAATTAATATGAAAAATAGAACGTACATATGCCTGCATCGCCCTCTCGTCAATGAACTCTCCAGCCCTCCGATGGGTGACCAGGAAGACGGTCACCATGTTCGGGTCCTCACCCTTTTTTAACTGTTAAAATATATTATCTATTATTAGTATTAAATATTCTATCGAACTATATATAAATTAATGTCCGTCATAGGAAACGTACCAGACGACGAAAATGCTCCGTCATCGGAATGGAGCAACCACACCACTTACCGGCGCTCGACCGCGCCACCTTGGCCTTGTCAGACCGCTCCTGGTACTTGGGCTCGCTGAATCTAGCCTTCATCGCAGTCCACTGCTCTGGCGTGATCCAACCATCGATCGGCTGTCCGGAGCGATCACGAGACTTCTGGTCGTGGATCGCATCACGGATGAGCTTGGCTGCGACGACAGAAAATTGGCCCTCGATCTTCCGCCCGGTGTGGTGGATAGAAATATGTCCTCTACAAGAAGTAAAATAGAAAAGTTGTATAATATACACAAATGATTATTAAAATTTAAAAATAAACAAATTTTTTACCTTGAAGTGGGCGAACCAAAAGACCTTCCTATCTGCGGGAGTATCTGAGTAGTTAATCCAAGGCCCACCATAGTTCTGCCTCAGAAATACTCCCAACTGTCTCTGTACTGCAGAAGGCCGATATCTATACAATAATAATTTTTCATGAATATATATGTACATATAATCATTTGAGAAATATATATTAATTAATTTACTTACTTCATAGGCCCGTCCGTCCAAATCTCCATACGCGTCTCGTCCGGGGGAGCGCATGGAGGGTCGTTCTCACCTCCTGCCTGGGCAGGATCAGTCTGATCGCCGTCTTTCATATGCTCGGCGTCGGCTCCCCCCATGGAGCCGTCGGCAGGAGGAATACTGGACGGGAGATCAGGGATGCTGGACGCGGGATCAGGAAGGCTAGACGACGAGGGAGGAGTCGCCAACCTGCTGGAACTGCCCTGTCCCGGTAATGGACCGGGAACAGAACGGTACAATGGCGTACTCGGAGATGAGGATGAGGGTACGGAATCTCCATCCCCAGCCCGAGGCTGACGGGACTGCCTAATATAAAATCCTCCGCGTCGTCCAGATGGTCTAGTCATACCTGATAATAACATATGACAATAAAACAAAAAACATATTTATATGATAGACATCACAGATTTTTGAAAAATATCATAGTCACAGATAAAAGTATCAATAAAGTGTCACTAAAGTGTCACAGATTTATATGATAGAAGTGTCACTAAAGTGTCAAATATGATGATAAAACAAACGTACAAATTTAATCCTCTTCTAAAAATTCATCTAGTTCGTTTAGCTCATCTACTTCTTCTTCTTCTTCTTCTTCTTCTTCCTCCTCTACATCTTCACTTTCATCTGCATCTTCCTCTTCAGATAATTCTACTTCTTCTACACAATTAGATGTGTAATGAGGAACTTCCGTCGTGTCCACTTTTATAATATTTGTTACAAGAGGTAGTTCATCCTCTTGATAAGCTATATCATCAACCTCAAAGGTATTTCTAGCTTTGGTCTTGCATACTGCCCACCAGTCCGACCTTGTTGTTCCCCGTTTAGGATAACTTGTGAAGTACACGAGCTGAGCCTGACTTGATAGGACAAATGGTTCATAGGCTTGATATCGACGCCGATAGTTTATATCAACAAGACTGTGCTTGTCTACTTTCCAACCTTGACCTTCAATCGGATCGAACCAATCACACCTAAATAACACAATCTTAGCAGGCTCTATTCCATAACTATATGTCAGCTCCACGATCTTCCGTAACACGCCATAGAAATCGTTGCCCGCATCAACATCTTTGTAGTTCGAAGATCTGATACACAAACAGCTATTTTTGGTGGAGTCGAGATCCACAAAGTTGTCTCTGATCGGACAAGTTGTTGACTTGAACCTAAACCTATTAACACAGTAGCTTGGCCATATTTTTACAGCATAAATTGGTCCCTTGGCTAGCGTTCTAATAGACTCATTCTCAAGTCTTGCGTATGGACGATCGACCTAAATACTACGAAAGAAGCAATTAAGCTCATTCTCAATCAAGTGCATATACAGAAAGGTAATTACAGAGTTCTCAAGTCTTACATATGCACTCAACCATGATAGAAAATAATGTCTCATTTCTTGTTCTTGTTCTTCTTCTGTTATGTGTGGCCTACCTAACCTCACATCATCATTAAATATGCTGAAAACAACATCGTTCAATTAATGTAATAGTATAATAATCAACACTATTAAAATAATGTAGACGTATTAATTACTTACCCCTCTAGTTTCTCTACTTCCTCCTCGTCGCAGTTGAGTAATACATACACCTGAGCAGCCCTTAGCTCATCATCGTTCAGATATCTCTTCTTTATTTTACCCGATGGCTTTCCTGGAGCATTGAATACCTTCAGTATTGTATCATTACTTTCATGATCTCCGTCATCGTTTCTGGAAGCTCTCGTTCTATTAGTTGCAACATGAGGCTTGAAATACATCGAACAAAAGTTTGTAGTCTCCTCGAGAACATAGGCTTCACAAATAGAACCCTCGACCCATGCCTTATTTTTCACCTTTCTTTTTAGGTGATTCAAATGTCGCTCGAACGGGTACATCCATCGATATTCGACGGGTCCACCAACACGTGCCTCATAGGATAGATGAATCGGCAAATGCTCCATAGAGTCGAAGAATCCAGGAGGAAACACCCTCTCTAGCTTGCACAGTGTTACCGCAATGTCCTTCTCTTGCTTTTCTAGACGATCAACGAGCAATTTCTTAGAACAAAGATCCCTGAAGAATATGCTAAGCTCCGTCAATGGATCCCAAACTGCCTGTGGTAAGAATTCCTGAAATGCAATCGGAATTAACCTCTCCATGAATACGTGACAGTCGTGGCTCTTCATACCCGTCAATTTGTTTTCCTTCGGATCGACACATCTTCTCAGATTTGACACATATCCGTCTAGAAATTTTAGGCCTTGGATCCACCGACAAAGTCTCACTTTATCCTCCTAGTCCAGCGAAAAAATTGACTTCGGTAGGAACTGTTTTCCATTCTGCTCTATCAAATGCAACGCAGGGCGTTTGCATATTTCTTCTAAGTCCAACCTGGCCTTGGGATTGTCTTTCATTTTTTCCTTTACGTCCATCACAGTATTAATTATGTTATCAAACACATTCTTCTCAATATGCATGACATCAAGATTATGTCTGATCAGATTGGTACTCCAGTATGGCAAATCCCAGAATATGCTCCTCTTTGTCCAGTTATGATCTCTACCAAATCTATCGCACTTGTACCCAGTTGTAGGATCTTCGATAGCACTTGGAAAATCTTTAACCTCCTCCTATATCGTGGCTCCGCACCACCTTGGTGGTGGATCAACCTTCTCTACAACGCCGGCACGGAATGCATTCCTGTTCCTTCTGAACGGATGATCTTTTGGCAGAAATTACCGATGACAATTAAAGAAACACGGTTTTCCTCCGTGTTTCAAGCGAAAAGCCTTACTACGGTCCATGCAATACGGACATGAGAGACGGCCATGAGTGCTCCATCCAGATAACATTCCATAGGCCGGAAAGTCGTTGATGGTCCACATAAGGGTTGCCTTCATATGAAAATTATGCTTCCTGGAAACATCGTACGTGTTAGCGCCTACTTCCCATAACTGATTCAACTCATCTATCAAAGACTGTAAGTACACATCAATGTTCCTCTTGGGATTGTTCGGACCAGAAATTATAACAGTTAGAAACATGTGAGTCTTCATGCACATCCAAGGCGGTAGGTTATACGGAGTGACAATCACAGGCCAGCACGAATACTGGAATCCCGAAAGACCAAAAAGAGTAAAACCGTCAAAAGATAGTCCCAACCTGATATTACGCGGATCTGAAGAAAAATCAGGATACACTCGATCAAAGTGCTTCCACGCTTCTCCATCGGATGGGTGATCCAACACTCCTTCAATCTGTTCTCGCATGTGCCAACTCATATTTTTGGCCGTCTCTTTCACCATAAATAATCTTTGCAACCGCGGCGTTAAAGACAAGTAGTGCATTGAATCGGTCGGTCTTCTTGTACCGGTAGACCTTCCTGTACTAGTTGTCTTATAGCGATCAGCACCACAAAATCTGTACACATCTGCGTCCTTGTCGTCTTTGCAGTACAGCATGCACCCATTGCGACAAGAATCGATTTTCTCGTATCCCATCCAGAGCGATCTCACCATCCTCTTAGACAGGTAGAAGTCTTTAGGCAACTTAGCACCCGCCGACAAGATCTCTATAATCAACTCCAACACTCGGTTGTAGCATTCTTGCGACATATTAAAATCTGACTTAATGCTCAACAGTCTTGTAACCACCTCCAACGGTGAATGATCCTTACAACCAGGATACAATAGAGTCCTTGCATTCTCAAGCAACTCCATTAACTGTGCAGCATCGGCGTTCGGTGCCTCCTCAGGTGTATCATGAACGAAACTAGGCCACGCAGCGTCGAAAACCATGTTCACGCACCCGTCGTCGTATGCATGATTATCTGAAACAAAATTAGGTCCCGCATGCATATACGGCTCAACATAAGGCTCCGGCTCTGATGCTAAAGACACAAGTTCTCCGTGTGTGGTCCACTGATAGTAATTAGGCGTAAAACCCCTCGAGTACAAATGATATGTCACTTCCACTTCTGGATAATATTTTACGTTATGACATTTCACACATGGACACTTAATTTTGGTGCCGTCCATGTACTGAGGGAACGCCTTAGCAAACTGCAGGAACTGCTCTACTTTCGCTATGTATTCATCCCGCACACCACACATATCATCAGGACGACGATTGTACATCCATGAACGATTCCGCAAGTAGTAATTCATATCCATTTGGAAATAATTCTTCAAAGATGGACACACATTATCCAACAGGCACAAATTCGTATATTATGTCTTATTATGGGACACACATTAGTAACGGACAGTTACTAATAACAATGATATGCAATCTAGGTCAAACTAGGTTGTACTAAGTCAAACAAAGTCAAACAAGGTCAAGCTAAGTCAAACAAAGTCAAACAAGGTCAAACTAGGTCAAGAGTTGACCTATAGTTGACTTTGTCAACTCTTAGTCCAATCTAGGTCAGATGTTGACTCTACTTTGACTTTCAGTCAAAATAGTCAACCTTGGTCAAATAAGGTCAAATCTAAGTCAAATATCCTATTTCTATTCATTACCTACCAAGGTACCCTTTACCTTATCGCTATTGGTATCACAATACCAATACCTTAAGTTGGAATCTCAATATCTTAGTCTAGGTAACTAATACCTTAACATCCACTTTACCTTAGATACTAGATAATATTATATCCTAGTAATATCCTACCCTTAGGCTAGTAGATAACTCAATAGCTTAGGCTAATAGATATTACCATCTACCTTAGGCTAGTATCTATCCACCTGCCTTAACATCATACCCATTACCTTAGCTAATACCTTATCCTTAGGCTATAGGTAATTCTCATTACTTTGCTAATACCTTAGATACCTTAGGATACTAACTCTACCATTCTAATAATATACCAACACTCCTAAGATACTCTAATATTTACATAGAGATATACCCTATAGGGTATCCTATTACCATAGACTAATCTAGGACACTCTTAAGATACTAGGATATCTAACTATCCTAGGATACCAAATTCTAGCCAAGATACTAACTTAGGGTACTAACTTAGGGTACTAACTTCTATCCCATATCCTAATATCCTATTATCTTGATACCCTCAAGATACTAGCATAATCTAACTACCCTAAGATATCTAACTTAGGATACTAACTTATCTAGGATAAATAGGATACTAACTAACCTATCCAAGACACTAACTAACCTATCTAGGATACTAACTTCTAGTATCCTAAGATATTAACTCACCAATCTAACTCTAGGATACTAACATCCTAAACAAGATATTAAATTAGTGCCTAGGATACTATCCTAAATATCTAACTTAGGATACTAACTTATGTGTAGACACTAACATACTCACCCTAAAACAAAACCACACCCCCCAACATAATAAGAGACACTAGCTTCTAGTTACTAGCTATTGCAACTGCTGCCCTCAATGCTCTTGCTACTGCTGTTAGCAGCTGCTGCTGGCATTGCAGCTACTGCTGCTACTACCCTGCAGCACAAGCTGCTGCTGCTGCCTTTGCAGCCACTTGTTTCCCCCTCTCTTGCTACTCTTTCATACCCTCTCGAACACACACACAACACCCACTACCACATCTAAATCCCTCTCACCTTTCTCACTCTCAAACACACACACACACACACACACACACACACACACACACACACACTCTAACACTTATCTCAATATCCCTCTTCACTCACACTCACACTACCATACTACCACACTACCACATCTAAACAAGCCATCAATCACACAACTACCTATATATTTACTATATATATATAGGCATACATATATAGGTTAAGATATTTACATATACTAGGCTATAACCAAGGGGACACAATATATACATTCAATAAGTTATGCATTTATATACTAGAGAGATAGAGAGTGTATAGTGTCAAGTGTGCATATACAAGTGTCATGTGTGTACGTGTCTCCCAAACCAAACTCGTGTCCAAATACTCGACATAATGTGTCCAAAAACAAACCAAACTCAACACATCCAAAACTGGACACAGTGCATGAACCTAGTGTGAACCAGTACGAGAGTGATTTCTCACTCGACACGAATCCAATGGGCACGAGTCTTTGGGGACACGATGTGTGTCCGTGTGTCCGTGTGTGTGTGTGTCCGTAGGAGAGGAGGAGGAGGAGGGAGAGGAGTTAGGTTAGGGTTTACCTGAGGAAGAGGAGGAGGAGCTCGGATTGGGGGAGCAGGAGCTCGAGGAGGAGGATCTCGAGGAGGAGGAGCTCGTCGGAGGGGGAGGGAGTCGCCGGGGGGGAGGGGGTCGCTGGGGGTGGGAGGGCATTGACAGAGGGGGAGGGAGTCGCCGGGGGGGGGGGGGGGGGGGTGGGAGGGAACAAAAATTAGAATTTTCGAGTGAGAGTGAGGGGAAAAGAAGGAAACGGTGTGCCCTAAGTAAAAATATTAGCGACGTCAAGTGTTGCAGTCGCTAAACGTCGCAAAATTGGCAATATATGCTAATAATATGTCACTAAACGTCGCTATTCAGCGACGTAATAAACTCCTATCACGGAACGTCGCTAGGCAGCGACGTTTTGCGACGTATATATAAAGCTGTCGCTATATTTCATAACTAGCGACGTCATTTCTTGTCGTCGCTAAATTACGTCGCTATTAGATGATATTTTAGTAGTGATAAGGATGAAAAGGAAAGAGAATAGACTTTAGTCCCACATCGGAAAGAGAGAAAGGTTCGAGGGTGCTTAAATAGGTATGTGCACTCATGAGGAGTGTGTAACAACTAAAGGGTTGCTAGTGGGTGACCATTGGTTGTTGTTTTATCTTCTTCATGAAAATGTAGCCGGTGTTGCCTCCGGCTCCGGCTCGGGCTCGGGCACGGGCACGGGCTCGGACGTAGAGAGGATAGTGGCGCATTGTAGACGCACTTGTGCACTTAGGCATCGTGGCATCGGACGAGCGGCGTTGGCTCGGGCCTCGGGCTCCTCGCGGCGATTCTCGCTCAGAGAATTTCTATTTTTTGCAGCCCACTGCTAGCCCATTTTTGCGGCCCAGACAGACGAAGGGGTGAATGAACCTGCGAACAGGTGAATGAATGTTGTTTCGGAAGGGTCGCGACTTCACGAAACAACACAAATCCATCTATATATACTATAGATCTCTGAGTCTAAAACATACAGAATCTCAGTATTCATTCTCTCTTTCTTTTCTCTTCCAAAGATTTCCTGAAAGGTGTTCTTTCCTACGCTGGTGTCTCACAACGTCTGGTGAACCTCAGGCAGAAGGCTGTCTTATCCTGGGTGTTCTGGCGTGCTGACTCCAAGACGTTACCGGAGTGCCCGAAACACTTTAATGAAAGTGCTGCTAAATGCACGATTCAAGCCTCGACGACATTTTCAACTTCACAGAACTCAGAAGTGAAGTACTAGCAATTTCTAACAATCTTAAAGTATTTCGAATAATGGCATCCGAGGCTGCAATTTCGAGCATCAAAGTCATGAATCAGGATCTAGTCAAACTGGATCGCTTCGACGGGACGAACTTCACACGCTGGCAGGACAAGATGATCTTCCTCCTGACGACGCTGAAGATCTACTACGTCCTCGACCCAGATCTGCCACCTGTTTCAGAACCCACTCCAGCAGATTCTGATGCAGTCAAGACAGAATGCAAAAAGCGCAAAGAGGACTAACTGCTGTGCCGTCGTCACATTCTGAACACCCTGTCGGACAGACTGTATGACCTCTATATAGAAAATCCTTCGACGATTGACATCTGGAAGGCTTTGGATTTCAAATTCAGAGTAGAAGAAGAAGGTACAAAAAAATTTCTTATATCAAAGTATTTTGATTTCAAAATGATTGATACAAAGCCTATACTCACCAAAGTACACGAACTACAAGTTTTAGTCAATAAACTCAGGGCAGTGAAGATAGAACTTCCGGAACCATTCCAAGTTGGTGCTATAATTACTAAATTGCCAGCATCTTGGAATAGTTATCGGAAGAAACTACTTCACATCTCTGAGGATTTTTCACTGGAACAGATTCAAAAATACCTTCGAATCGAAGAGGAATCGAAGGAAAGATAAAAATCCGAGAACAACGGAGTTTCTAAAACTAACGCGGTGAGCGCGAAAGGCAAGAGGCCTGCAGGAAAGAAGAACTTTCTCGGTCCTAAGAAGGACCAACAAAAGTTCAAGAACTCCAGCACCGCCAAAGGACCCAAGACCGGCTGTTTTGTATGTGGAAAAACAGGACATTATGCCAGAGACTGTCGTATTCGAAAGATCCAAAACAGCGAGGTAAATCTCACTGAGACAGATGACATAATTGCTATGGTAAAAAAACTCATGACGGTCAAAGGGAAGGCTCCAGGATGGTGGTACGATACTTGTGCTACCGTTCATGTTTCATACGACAAAGCAGCATTCAAGACCTATTCTGAAGTCAATGATGGACAAGAAGTTCATATGGGAAATGAAGGACACTCAACGGTCGTGGAAACAGGTGATATGGAAATCCAATTCACTTCCGGGAAGAAAGTAACTCTGACTAACGTACTTCACGTCCTGGATATGAGTAGGAAACTCGTCAGTGGAGTCTTGTTGGATAAACCAGGAATAAAATCTGCCTTTGAGTCGGGCAAATTAATTTTGACCCGTAATGGTGTGTTTGTTGGAAAGGGATATACCGATGAGGGTATGATCAAACTTTGTATCATTGAAAATAATATCAATAAAGTTTTTACTTCTGCTTACATGATTGAGTCCTCTACTTTATGGCATAGTAGATTAGCACATATAGGTATTAGCATTATGAAAAGATTAATTAAATCTGGATTAATTTCATGCAATTCTGAAGACTTAGATAAGTGTAAAATTTGTGCAAAATTCAAAATGATTAAAAAACCTTTTCACAGTGTAGAGCGTAATACCAACCTACTAGATTTAGTTCACTCTTATTTATGTGAATTTAATGGCACATTATCTCGAGGAGGTAATAAATACTTTATTACCTTCATTGATGATTGCTCTAGATTTACATATATATATATTTATTAAAGCATAAAGATGAAGCCTTTAATGCTTTTAAAATATACAAATTAGAGGTTGAAAATCAACTTGGTAGAAACATTAAAATACTTAGAAGTGATAGAGGTGGTGTATACTTTTCTTTTGAATTTAATACCTTCTGTGAAGAGAACGGTATTATTCACGAATGTTCTGCACCACGGACACCACAACAGAACGGACTAGCCGAAAGAAAAAATAGAACATATCAAGAAATGATAAATGCAATGCTAATGCATTCTGAATTATCATTTAGTTTGTGGGGAGAAGCTTTACTTACTGCATGTCATATAATGAACCGAATTCCTTTGAAGAAAACTGGTATTACACCATATGAGATATGGAAAGGCCGTAATCCTAATATCAGTTATTTTAGAGTGTGGGGGTGCATAGCTTATTACAAAAATATGGATCCTAAAAGGACCAAATTAGGTCCTCGTGGAATCAAAAGTACTTTTGTAGGTTATGCTGCCAATAGTAAGGCATATAGACTTTTAAACTTAGAATCTAACATTATTGTCGAATCCAGAGATGCGGAATTTTTCGAGAACTTTATTACTAAGAATAAGGATTCTGATATTCCTGTTAATGAAGAGTCTCGTGAGGAGAGCTCTTCACGGTTAGTTGAAAAATGACTCGAGCTTCGGATCAGCAAGAGAGTTCGAAAGGCTAAGGATCTAGGATCTTACGAAATAGATTCTCAAATAATTTCGTTTTACTTAGTAGAATGAAATATAGAAAAATCTATTCGAAAGATTCCTATCATTCTTCAGGTGGAAGATGATCCTAAAACCTTTAAGGAAGCAATAGCTTCGCGGGACTCATCTTTTTGGAAAGATGCTATCCAAGATGAGATAAATTCGATAATATCTAACCACACATGGGAAATTGTCGATCTGCCCAAAGGGTCAAGACCTATTGGATGTAAGTGGGTGTTCAGAAGAAAGTATCATAGTGATGGTACTTTAAACATCTACAAGGCTAGACTAGTAGCCAAAGGATTTCGACAAAGAGAAGAAATTGATTATTTTGACACATATGCACCAGTAGCAAGAACGACTACGATTAGAATATTGTTTGCGTTAGCTTCATTGCATCATCTTAATGTTCATCAGATGGATGTCAAAACGGCATTCTTAAATGGAGATCTCGATGAGGAGATTTACATAGAGCAACCGAAAGGGTTCGTGCTCCCGGAAAATGAACAAAAGGTATACAAACTTGTTAAATCCTTGTACGGATTAAAACAAGCACCAAAGCAGTGGTATCAGAAATTTGACTCAGTCATAATTTCTAATGGCTTTGTTCATAATGTTTGTGATAAGTGTTTATACACTAAAGTATATAGAAATATCGTGATATTTATTTGTCTCTACGTTGATGATATGTTTATCATTAGTAACGAAATGAGTGGAATTACAGAAACGAAGAGGTTTCTAACTTCCACATTCAAGATGAAAGATCTTGGAATAGTTGACACTATTTTGGGGATCAAAGTAATACAAAACAGTGGGGATTTTGAACTTACGCAGTCGCACTATGTTAGGAAAGTGCTAGACAAGTTCAAACACCTAAAGTTCAAAGAAGTGAACACTCCATTTGATCCAAGTGTTAAACTAGAAAAGAATTTTGGAAGAGCCGTCGCTCAATTAGAATACGCAAGTGCTATTGGATGTCTTATGTATTTGATGCAATGCACAAGACCTGATATAGCATTTGCAGTTAGTAAAATGAGTAGATTTACTAGCAACCCTAATAATGAGCATTGGAGGACTATCGGAAGAATTTTTGGTTATCTTTTGAAAACCAAGAATCTTGGATTACAGTATGGTAGATTTTCTGCCGTATTAGAAGGATATACCGACACTAGTTGGATATCAAGTGTCGGGAATAACAAATCTACGACAGGTTGGGTATTTACGCTTGCCGGAGGAACAGTTTCTTGGAAGAGCAAGAAACAAATGTGCATTACCCATTCGACCATGGAGTCAGAGTTTGTGGCTCTAGCTTCTGCAGGACAAGAAGCTGAGTGGTTGAGGGATCTTCTATTAGAAGTTCCGCTGGCTAAGGACAATGTATCAAAAGTGTCAATACATTGCGATATTCAAGCTACTCTAGCAAGAGCCTACAACGAAGTGTATAATGGAAAGTCTAGACATATAAGTCTAAGACATACCTACATAAGAAAATTGATCAAAGATGGAATCATTTTTCTTACGTATGTGCGTACCAGCTATAATTTAGCTGATCCCTTTACTAAACCACTAGCTAAAAATTTAGTAAAATCTACCTCGAGATGTATGGGATTGAAACTCCTTAAGTAAGAGTTCCAACAACAGTGGCAACCCAATATAATGTTAAGAAAACCTTAACCTTAGATTCAATGGATAACAACAATCTGTTGATTTGGATGTATACGACATGATAATGTCGACTGTTGCAATTTGAGGGTTGAGTTTATAAAACTCTTAATGAAGTTCAGTAATATTGACATGTATCTGTAAAGCAACAGAGATACTGAAAGAACTTCACCTATGTGAATTTAGAGATGGTGCCGTCTCAGTAAGATCTGGAGTTTATCTTATAAAAAAAATTCACGAGACAGGATCAGTACATGGCCATTAATAATGCTAAGCGAGAGATGTAGGCGAAGAACTACAAAAGAATGTGTGTAAAGTAACACCGATTTTATCACAAGGAATAACTGGTTCAAAGCCCAGCTACCAGATATTCCGATAAAATCTTGTGTTGCATCTACTAAGGTTAGGTTCAAATCGAAAGATACCTAACTGTATTAACATTCTTTAAGTGATGTATTCTGGAATTTCTTTTATGGAACAAGTGGGAGATTGTTGGAATTATTAATTCCATTTATTGTTCATAAGGATGAAAAGGAAAGAGAAGGGACTTTAGTCCCACATCGGAAAGAAAGAAAGGTTCGAGGGTGCTTAAATAGGTATGTGCACTCATGAGGAGTGTGCAACAACCAAAGGGTTGCTAGTGGTGACCATTGGTTGTTGTTTTATCTTCTTCATGAAAATGTAGCCGGTGTTGCCACCGGCAACACTGGCTCGGGCTCGGGCTCGGACTCGGGCTCGGGCACGTGCTCGGGCGTAGTGGCGATAGTGGCGATAGTGGCGCATTGTGGCGCATTGTGGACGCACTTGTGCACTTAGGCAACGTGGCATCGGACGAGCGACATAGGCTCGGGCCTCGGGCTCCTCGCGGCGATTCTCGTCCCGAGAATTCCTATTTTTTGCAGCCCACTGTTAGCCCATTTTTGCGGCCCAGACAGACGAAGGGGTGAATGAACCTACGAACAAGTGAATGAATGTTGTTTCGGAAGGGTCGCGACTTCACGAAACAACACAAATCCATCTATATATACTACAGATCTTTGAGTCTAAAACATACAGAATCTCAGTATTCATTCTCTCTTTCTTTTCTCTTCCAAAGTTTTCCTGAAAGGTGTTATTCCCTACGCCGGTGTCTCACAACGTCTGGTGAACCTCCGACAGAAGGCTGTCTTATCCTGGGTGTTTTGGCGTGCTGACTCCAAGACGTTACCGGAGTGCCCGAAACACTTTAAGGAAAGTGCTGCTAAATGCACGATTCAAGCCTCGACGACATTTTCAACTTCACAGAACTCATAAGTGAAGTACTAGCAATTTCTAACAGAAAACATATTTACTTAATAATGAATTAAAATGTATATAGTTTTAGTGGTCTAAATGGTCGGATGGATTAATTATTTTTGACATGAGCTGCAACCCACCATAGCCAACAACTAATAGCTCCGCCGTTGGTGGTCTATGACTCCATACCATTACTTATCAACCTAATCAGATAGAGAAACATGAAGATTCTCTAAAACATATATGCAATTCTGAATCAAATATTTAAAATTGAAGAACATCACTACATATACACAAATTATTTCTTATTACAAAATACTTACTTGCACGTTGCATCAATCATAAACATTCTTTCTCCTTTTTTTAGTTGTGTCGAGCCCTATAAACACACATTAAAGAAGGGATCATGCTGTGTACATTTGTCTTGTTCTGTGATTGATATTTTAATTATTACTCTAAAGCATATTATCTTGCATTCCTACATATACAGTGGCAATAAAAGAAGATAGAATGTTCCCCTGTACTAATTATTTCTGCGTATAGACTTTCATACAGTCATGGCATGGGACTAACTGTATTATACTATGTAACCCTCCTAAAGGAATAACCTAAAAACTACATGCTGGATCAAGTATATATAGTAGAGGAATATTCAATACCAACCATCAATCTGTTGCTTCATATATATATATATATCCCTAATATAAGACTGGAACATTCAATATTGTCAAGTACATGATCTTTATGAATTGTTTACTTGTATTTATTATATTATAAGGTATTTAACTGGCTTTCATTATAAAGCATTGCAACAAACATCATTCTTCCTGCCTTGTGGCATTATTCATTCATGTTGAGCACATCTTTCCTACCCCAAGGTCAACTCTGTGCCAACAATTCAACATTTTTCTTCTTATGTCCTGGCACCCTTTAATGAATGCTGAAATGCCCTACCATTCCATTCATATACTTCCTTTGCTTCTCATGGATGCCATGCTTCTGAATATCCAATGATTAGATGTTCTGTAGGCTCTTACAGCTTGTAGGAAGCATCTTATCTAGAATTTTAAAGATGCATCGTGAATGGTTAATACTTATATCAAATTTGTCAACTCTTGTTAGCCAAACCATGCAAGTATATATTTTTCTGTGTGGGAGTAATCTACATTGTTTCTTTGTTAATTTTCACGACCACCTCTAAATTACTATTAATTCACTACAAAATTACAACCAATTAGCGTCGGATGTATCCGTCGCTAAATCTAACATATCCGTCGCTACCGACGGAATATCGTCAGAAAAGGTACGTCGTTGGAATTATTGTCGCTAATCACTCGGTATATACATAGCGACGAACTAGTGACAGAAGTAGTGACGTAAATTTACCCTGTAGTTTACATAAGATATTAGTAGCTAATAAGTCGCCAATCCGTCGCTATTTAGCGACTTCTTAATTTTCATTGTAAAATCAGTCGCTAACAGTATTTTTTAGTGATTAGTATCAATTGTTTATTACAATTAAAGTGCCACATCCAACAAGAATGCAATTGAATTTGATGCTATATCCAATTTGCAAAGTTGTGTACAACCATTTTTTTTGTTATATATTTTCTTCTTTCTTGTATGAAGCATAGGTGTTCTACTCCTATATGAATGCGCACTTGTTGCATTTCCAGATAATTAACTCAAGAAGCTAAATAATGAAAGTGTGAAACCATGCATTCGTGTTTTCTTTGTTCTATATATTCCCTGAATTGCTTTGATCAACGTTGAGTGATACGACCCCTTAGTCTATCATTTGCCTAGATAAATAGTGCTGTTAAAGCGTATCCAGAAAACTCTAGGGCCTAGGTATCGTTTCTGCGGTGAGGGGCATTGATTCTTGTTGCAATATATTTCTAAAATTTGGTTAAAATGTGAATCTAGCTCGTTACATCCATCAATTTGTGCCCACAATTTACAAAAAGAAAAAGAAAAGAAAAATGTCCCTCTTAATTTTTCTAGAGCCTAATGGGTTAAGGCATTTGACGGGGTTAAGAGGAATTCCGGAATTCATTTGAGTAATGGTCCCTTAAGTTGGAAATTAACATATGTAAGTCATTTAGTTGTCACCAAGGCCACATAAGAAGGTCACACTTAGTTAATGACCGTCACGCTCCTGCGAGCGAGAGCTCACATCTAGCATTTCCTTGTCTAGTACAGGACATGCATCTCACTAAGGTCCTACATCATAATCCCCCCTCCCTATCTAGCTAGCTAGAGATCCATGTTTTCCAGAGAGGCATGCATGCATCAAGGGAGGGGTGTTCAAGTGGAGCTTTCAGTTTGTCGCAATATGGTGAAAGGGCCCTCATCATGTCATTACTAGCTAGTCTTGGAGAAGAGACGCTTTGAAGGAAAGATATGTATGTTGTAGTAGTAGTAGTAGTTTGCCACAACAGAATCATTCCGAGTGGGTGAGGAGAAGATGTTTCTCTCTCTCTCTCTCTCTCTCTCTCTCTCTCTGTGTGTGTGTGGTTGGGAAATCATGGTCTTGATTTGCCTGCATAAAGTATACATGTTAAGTGGAATATGTATGTAAAAGAAATCATAATAGATTTTTCTCAGGGACTGAAAAATCAGGAGAGTAGTTCGGAAAGTAAAATTTTAAAGTTTTATTCTTAATTTCCTAGAATGTTTGGCTTGTTTTGCTTCACACATAGAGAGAGAAGGTTGTTTGGTTGCATAGACAAATAAAGTAACGAGAAGGAGACGTGAATGGATGTATTTTATGCTTCATGGAGTAAAACCTTGGATATATTAATGTGGCTATGTTAATAAATGTTTCGATAATATAATATTCTGGGTCCCAATTTAAATTAGTATTCTAATTTAATAATCGCTTTAAATGCATAATATAATAATTTTTTACAAAATTGGGCCGAAGAAAATATATTTTAAAATTAATGAAGTACATAATTACTCAGTCCGTTGGGGTGTAGCCCGTTGGGTACACCGGAAGACCCCGTGGGGATGGATACACCGGGGGTCCCGTGGGGATGGGCCGGCCCGGAGAAAATGACACCTCAAAAAAAAAAAATACTGAACAATTTTTTTGCTTGACAATGTTGAGTCCAGTCTGGATGATGGGACCGACTTCGGTCCCTAGCCGAGTTCAGTCTGAACTCGGATATTTTGTGACAGAACCTTTGGCAGGGTCCAAACTGAACTCTGGCCGAGATCGATTCGGTCGGCGGCTGATGAGTTCTGGATTTATTCAGTATCGTCGATTTGGTGCGGAGGACCAGGGTTTGTGTTGGGCTATTTTAGAATGTTCTATGACCTAAAATAGAGTTTCTCAAACTATTTATGTTCATTGAGGGTGGAGGCATAGTGTATTTAGGGGGGATTACACATGGTAGGGAGTACACACGGGAGGTTCGAAGGTGCTTGTCCACCTAAAACTAAGAGAAATTCTGCACTTTACTCTCAGGGCTCGTCGTTCGAGACAGTAGGAAGATTATATCTGTGCGTGGATTCATCATCTTCGTAAAAGGAGATCGCTATGGGTAGGGTGAGTGGTTTCATTGTATCTTATGCTTCCTTTTCGAGTTTAGTGAGGGGGTTGAATCTTTGGGCAAATGATTCAACAAGTTTGTATTCAATCTTGCAATTTTACTTGAGGTTCAAAGATTGGAATTTGTTCATGTGACACAGTCACCGAAAATACTGTGTTTTCATCTGTTCTTGGTACTTGCATAAGACGAGTGGTTGGTTATCTCAAGTGGGTTGGTGTAAGTTTCCGTTGTGGTTAGTTTCATATACGGTATTGGAGCACGCTAACAACGCTTTCAGTCCTAATATCTGGTATCAGAGCGAATGTTCGATTCATTCTAGTCTAGTACCAACATCAGGTATCAGAGCTCTCAAGTTCTCGAGAGAAAGGTACAATCATGTCTACGGAGCAGATGAACACATGTATGATCACCCTCACATGAGGGAAATGGGCAATTTAGAAGTCAATGATGGAGGACCTACTCTGGTGCAAAGATTTGCATGGTCCATTGGCGGACGACAGCGCCAAGCCATCGGATATGTCTACTGGTGACTGGAGGTGATTGGATTAGAAAGCCGTTGGATTCATCTGCCAATGGCTGGACGATTCAGTATTTCAACATGTCTCCATGAAGAGTTCTGCAAAATCACTTTGGAAGAAGCTGTATTTGCTATACATACGGAAGACGATTGGTAACAAGGCATTTTTTATTCATCAACTCGCCAACTCGAAGTATATGGAGGGTGCCTCGGTGGTGCAACATCTAAACGAGGTTCAAGGTATCACCAATCGGTTGTCTACGATGAAGATGGTGATTGACGATGAACTCCAAGCCTTTTTTTTGCTTTTGAGTTCTTTTTAAAGACCTGAAAGACGTTGGTGGTACTGTTGAGAAACTTTGTGCCGGATAGAGTTGTCACGATGGAGGCAGTCAAAAGCAGCTTGTTAAACAAGGAGGTCGGGCATAAACAGTTTGTTGAATTGTCGCATGAGTACACTCTGGTTGCTTCCTACGGGAAGGGAAGAATCAAGTCACAAACGAGGACGTCGAGGAGTTCTCAGTATCCTATGAGTATAGACCCTAGGGGAGGCTTCTATCACTGAGGTTTAAGAAGAAATGTATGAAGCTCAAAGCTGAGAAGGCTAACGGAAAGAATGATCAGGAGAATCTCACGGCATTTGGAGATATTATTATTGCAGCAACCTGCGCAGAAGAACCTTGTGGCACGTCTCATGACAAAGATTGGGTCATGGAGGCGAGGACGTCGTATTAAGCCACTCCTCATAGGAGAATCTTCACGTCATACCAAGGTGGTAGATTTGGACATGCGAAGATGGGCAACAAAGGAACGATTGTAGTTGTGGGCATCGGTTATGTGCATTTGACAATGGAGCTTGGCGGAAAACTCATTCTCAATGAGATACGATATATACCAAATTTGTACTAAAACTTAGTTTCGGTAGGAATGCTGGCGGATGATGGATGCCGCAATCTATTTGGAAACAAGATTAGATGCTTACGAAGGGATCCCAACATATGGCGCAAGGAGATATATGTTGTAATGAGTACAAGCTCAAGCCGTTGAGATGTACAGGAGGTCACGTACATTGAATGGCGGCTCGAGGGATATTCGACAAGAGTTAGTAGATCATCGAGAACTTGCTTTAGGTGGTCTTCGAGATATTTTGAAGGATACGGAGGATTCGGTTCGTCAAGACAAAGTGACGAATGTTGATGAGTTGAATACTGAGGGTCATTCTATCGGTCCCATGATAGCTGGTCGGTCTCCAGGAAGGGATTGTTCCACACATCTGGTTTTGGGGATGGGTGCTCTGCCAAAGGTTCACGATGTGACATTGGTTTCAACAGTTCTAATCTAGGAAGAAGTTCAAGGTGTGTATCAAACTCAATCCGAGACACACACATCTACGTTCACATAATTCATGTAGAGTTGTGGGTCATCACAACATGCAGAGTGCATGATGTTCTACTTAAGTATGCATGTCTATGGGGGAGCATCATTATCGGACACAAAGGTGGGTAGGTTCTGAAGCTTGAAATCTCGAGGGAATTGTGTCATCCGCTTGGTTTGGCCAACTAAGGGTGAAGAAGCTCGTCAGAATAGTAACATGTTCCTATGGAAGATAGAAATCGAGGACAAGTAGCCAATACTTGTAGTGAGGCTGATCGTTAGGGACTTCGGTCTTGGCCGTGTCATTGACTTTAAGGATCCCAGTCATGTAGGAGGTGATACGCATGACCGCTAGTGTCGACGTGGTCATCGAGGAGCTAGAGAACTAGATGGGAGATGTAAAGCAGCTCGAAAGATCAGAGATCAGTACAAGGCGGAAGTGACAAGCGTGTAGTCCAGTTGAGGAGCAATGGGGGTCAACACCTCTCATCATACTAGAGGGGGAGAATGATGAGTCTAGTTTGGATGACAAGGACGAAAATTGGCCCAAAGTCGGTCTCTGGACAAGTTTGGTCCGAACTTGGGTATTTTATGACCAAACCTTTCACAAGGTCTAAACTAAACTTTGTCCGAGTTCAGTTCGATTGGCGGCTAATAAGTTCTAGGTTTTAATCAGCATATCGTTAGTTTCGTACAGAGGGCCAGAGTTTGTGCTCGATTATTTTAGGGTTTTCTATGACGTAAAATAGGGTTTCTCAACCTATTTACATTCGTTTAGGGTGGAGTCATAATAGGGTGAACACACGGAAGATTTGAGGGTGCTTGTCTACATAAAACTAAGAGAAAGTCTGTTCTTTACTTTTAGGGCTTGCCGTTCGAGATAAAAGAAGAGAAGATCTGCATCGGGAGTCGTATCTTCATACATGGAGATCACTACGGGTGTGGTGATTAATTTCATTGTAATCTTCTTCTTCTTTCTCGAGTTCGGTGAGGGGGTTGAACCTTTGGGCAAAAGGTTCAACAAGTTTGTATTGAATCTAAGAATTTTACTTGAGGTTATAAAGATTGGGATTTGTTTAGGTGACACGTTCACAGAAAATACTGCGTTCTCATCTGTGCTTGGTACTTGCATTAGGCAGGTGGTTGGTTATCTCAAGTGGGTTAGCCTAAGTTTTTGTTGCGGTCAGTTTTAGACATGGTATCGGACTGCGGTATCGACGCTTTCGATCCTACAAACAACGTCAATCTTTTAATTCAACTATTTATCATAATATACATCTAAAACTTGTCTGCCTTGTCTTTGTACCTAAATCAAACTAAATCTCATCCTTAATTTTTGAAATGCTACCTTTTGGTACATTCTTTTTCATATTGTACCAAGTAGTTATTTAAGGTTACTACTGCCCGAAAGGCCTTTTTTGGAGAAACAATTGATAATACAACTATCATGTGGATCATCATAATGGATAAACATATTAGTTACCCCTTGAATATAATCTTTATTAGTAGGTGATTCCATCAATACATCCACTACTAAAATAAGTCCATTAGCGACGCTTAGAAATGTCGTTAATGTCTAAATAAATAATGTTTAGCGACATTTTTGGTTAGTCATATAACAACTAGTCGCTGAATGACCAAACGTCACAGTTACGACATTTTTAGCGACTCCTACAACGTTGCTAGATTTTCCAAGATTAGCAACCTTGGACGACATTTGTGAATACACGTCGCTACAATTGCGACTTATGTTTAGTTGTTGTTAGTTGCCAAAATAGTGGTAAAATAACGACGTGTATTTGGAGGTTAACAACGTTAATAGATGGCATGCCAAAGTCTGCCATATTAGCATATTAGCGACGCTTTGTGACATATAGAGACACTATAAAATATAACTTAGTGACGTCCAACATGTCGCTGAATGTCGCTAAACTTCTCAGTTTAGCGACGTATAACGACGTACTATAATACATGTAGCAACATTTGGATACATAGTAGTGACATCGTATTTGCATCTCTAATTGCCTCTGAACATCGCAAAACGTCGCTAAGTCCATGATAACTTACTAAAATAAGTAGTGTAATAAGTTTTGCTCATATGTAGTATCATAAGTTCTAATCAAATTTGTATAGTATCTATTAGTAAACAAAACTAGAAGCACATGATAATGTAAAGCTAAGACAAAAAATCAATTGCACACTAGAAAAGAGTGTTGAGTTGTCGCACTACCATTGCTAAGTGTGGGGGATGGGAAGATGGGATAGGCATGAGTCGATGCATGTCGTGGGAGTTGCATTCCTTGAAGGATAATCACATTTATGTGCTAGTGTTGTTATCAAAGGACAATTGAGCCTAAAAAAATTATGAGGTGTTCAGAATGAAGTAGGGAGAAGATGTTACTCGCCTGCGATATAAAACATTAACAGTAATCAAGGGCTACAGTCAGCGAAAAGGTGTAGACTTTGATAAGACTTTCTTACCAATTGTCAAGTTGTCATACATTTGTATGGTGCTAGGTTTGGCGGCATGTTTTGATTTGGAGGTTGAATAAATGGATGTTAATAAGGCATTCCTTCTTGGTGATTGAAGAGGAATTTGTATATAGGACATCTTGAGGGTTCCGACGAGAAGGGAAAATACCATTTGGTATATTGGTTGAAGAACACTCTATATGGGTTGAAGCAAGATTTGTGACATGGTACAAGAAGTTCGAGTCGTTAATAGGGGAGCATGGTTATGCTAAGACAATGATATCTGGATTACTATGTGTTTTTGAAGTACTTTGCTGAGGATAATTTTATCATTTTGCTATTGTATGTGGATGATATTCTATTAGTGGGACGAAATGCTACCAGAAAAGTAGAGTTAAAGTACCAACTGGACGTAGCCTTATCTATGAAGGATTTAGGCGTAGAGAATATGATTCTTGGGATGCATATAAACCGAAAGAGAGGATCCAAGGTGATACGGTTGTTGTAGGCATAGTACATTAAGAGGGTACTTCAATGTTCTGGTACGGATGAATCAAAAGAAAGTGAGCACCCTACTTCCATCTCATATTATTTTATGACAGTCATAGCACTAAGTTCCTACATGAGTTGGGGCCGAAACACGAGCAATACATATTATTTTGTGACAGTTATAATACTATTCAACTCAATGAGAACCCTATAGTTTATAACAGCTCCAAGCATATAACACCTCGGTATCACTGGATACAAGATGTGCTACAGGTACATGATGTCGAGTTGAAAAAAGTTCATACGACGATAATGGAGTGGATATGCTCGTGAAGATTCTATCGAAGAAAAAATTCAAATTTTCCATGTGGGTCACCGGAATGGCGAGCTCCTAAAGAGGGGGAAATTTGTTGATTTGGGTGGAGTTCCCTTTTTATGTGGAGAACACCATGGAGTGTGATGACATTTGTCAGAGAAGTTCGAGAAGTCGAAGGCAACGAAGAGCTTGATTTGAGCTACTTCTGGACAGTATCATAGCAATATAAGGAATGGTAGCATACTTACGACTTATCGCCAGTATATCACTGGCATGCTTAAAACGTAAAAAGCTTTCAATAAGTTTTATGTGGAAAAATTTGTTCCCACACTATTACATTTGCCACACCGTCGGGCCTAGTTTGAGCATTTTTATGGCTTTATTTGGACCATTGGATTTGGATGGCTAGGATTCCTTGGGATTATGGTGACTTAAATATAAATTTTTTAATCTAATTGTAAGCAGTAATTTTAAGGAATGAATTCTCAAAGGTCTGGAATCATCAAGAGAGAGAGAGAGAGGGAGGGAGAAAACGAAGTTGATTTGGGGAGAGCGCTTCAGAGGGATTCATGTCATCGACTTTTGACAAGTGAATCGTCGTCTTATTCTCGTTCTTCAGTAACTTTGTCACTTTCTCTATAGTAGTTTTATTCACATCTATTGAGGGATTGTGGTGATCCAGTTTGGCTTGGTGGATGAGTCAGTATGATTTCTCTATTATATTAGTGAAGATTTTTTTCAGGTTGGATTTCGGTCATCCCGTGATTTTTTCAGTTAACAAATACAAAACTAGAGCTTATAGGATGTTAATTTTCAGACAATGAGTTGCAACATGTTAAGATGTTTAAACCTAAGATGGGCAGTATAAAAGAAAAGTATGAAGTAAATTACATTTTGCATGGCTCCTTTTTCCTAACCACACACTGTATTTGGGCTATCACCATTATTATTGCCTAAACATATAGTTAACTAGCACCGTGAACTAAGAATTGCTCATCTACACCATGAATTACTCATCTACGATGTAGTTATCATTGCAATGTGACTAAATCATTTAATAAAATCAAACATTAATTACTAGTTTAAGGAATGGTGTTTTATAAAGACTTCCTCCTAATCAATCGCGTATCCATTTGGCCACTAATAACAACATTAATGACGTTTGTACCCTTTTTTTCTTTTGCTTTTACAATCAACCATTGTTTTTATGCCCATTTTTTATAAGTTGGTCGAAAGTGTTCTTTTTTTGCTATTGTGTGTTGTCTGTCCCCAAGTATCAAACATCTCCAATTTTTGTAGTTTCATTAAAATTGATCCACAAGACATTTCGACCTATCATTTCTCTAGACACAAATGCTCCTTTCTTTTCAACTCTATGTGCACTATTTACATTGATATTTTTACGAGCGTACACTAATAAACTTGTACTTTGATACTAGGTAGAGATTTCATGTCGAGGGCAACTTCTTCTTCCCTACTTGACACTGCAACATGTACGAGACAACATTTGGTGCTTAGGAGAGGCGGTAGCATTTTTATCAGACTCACCGACTGATTATGTTATGACACTTCAATATAGTAGAAGCCATTAGAATTTCTTATTCTTTTCGTCCTTTTCCTTTGATTTTTCATGTATAATTAATGACGTAAGTGAACGTTTCTTGTTTATAGATCTCCATTTTGTTATTTCTAATCTTATTCTTTGCTAAATTAGCTTTGGAAGAGCCCCTCGTCCTCTAATGAAGACAAAATTTAGAGTGTACTTTATCGATATTTTGGCTTGTTTTTTTCTTACTGATCTACTACTTGAGATTTCATCTTTGGGACCATGTTCCTATGTGCATGATGGTATTGAACAGCTAAGAGCATCATTAGTAGTTGGGACTCTCCAATGCAATTTGGAGACCAAAATTTCAAAAAAAAGATAAATGTAGAATGGGTTGGGTTTGTATGAGAATAGTAGGAAATGATAAAGTGAGCTCCGGTCCCAAAAATTGGGTGGTCAAAAATTAATGTAGGAAAAAAATAATATAAAGTTTAGAATCTAGAAAGTTGGGCTCCAAATTGAAACTTACTATTCTACAAAACGAGTTTCTACAATCTAGAATCTAGAAATTGGGAGGCCCAACCCTTAACACCCATGGATGGGTTGAGATCGAAATTGTAGAAATTGGGACTAGGGATGAGACTTATTATTCTACAAAATGAGCTCCTACATTCTAAATCTAGAATCTAGAAAATGGGATGGACCTTACTAATGATGCTCTAAAGGACCCTATCAGACATGTTCCTAATTTAGGTTTGTTTGGATGAACACAACACTAACTTTTTCGGATATTGACTTAATTTGATGTTGGGGATATCAATATGTTATGATATATCAAAAGAAATAATAAATGCCTATATTAATTAAAGAGTAAGGATAAAAAATAAGGTTGTATATCTTATAGTTTGTTCTAATTAAGTTAACTACACCAACTAATAGAAAGGATATGAGTTATCATGATCCTTATATTTAACTTTATTAAGATCTCATTGTAATCTTGGCAAGCCCATGACTATTGTAAATAGAGAAGTATGGAGATCCCATCCAGAGTTACACACTACAAATTCTCTCTCTCCACCCTCATAGGTAGATCTAGTCAATATTTGTACGATACGTTATAAGCATGCTCTGTTGATCTTTCGACAAATCCGATGTTGGCTCAAGTATAAGTACTTTTTTTAGATCTAATAAATCTCATCGTCGACCACTATGGTAGGACTACCATTAGTCAGAAATGGCTTAGATGAAAAATGTAATGATTCTTTCATAGATTTTTTTTAATAATTTTTCCCTGTTAAATATGTCAATTTAGACAAAGATAGATCTATTCAGCATCATCAGCTTCGCTTGAAGCGAATCTATGAACATGCAAAATTCCAACCTCATTGCAGGCGAGACTAATAGAAGGTCAGGTTTTAGCATCGTTGCACCATCAACATTGCAAAAGCAACGCTAACAACTTGTATAGCATCACAAAAGCGACACTGATAAAACATATAACATTGCCAGAAGCAACTTTTGCTAAAAACACACATAACACTGCCATAAGCAAAGCTAATTACAAGCAAAAAGCTATAAGGCATCAGTACCAAAATAAATAAAATTAGCAACGTCAATAAACATAGCTAATAACTAATGAAACATCATAAATCAAATTAGCGACATCAAAATTGAGTCACATATCTATTAGTTGTAGAACACCAAGACTTCGTTGTTCGCCGTTGTAGCAACGTATGACTGTGTATCGCTAAACGTTGTTCTATCAACGACATTTTGCTACAAAGTTTAAGAACGTCGCTGATACAGTGACGTCGTGTATGTCGATATTGGTCATCAAATTAACGACTAAGTGTAGAAGCATGAAAAATAATCAGCGGACATGATGTTACCAGTAAAACAAATACTACATGACCAACCTCGCAAGCTATAGCGGACTGTTGGGAAAGAAGCGCGGAAACCTTTCCCCAAACCGGAGAGTACCTGCGAGAGGACCGAGCAAACAACGCACGAACCAAAAAACAAGCACACAAAAACAACCACGCAGACACAGAGAATTTTTGACGTGGAAACCCTTGCGGGAAAAACCACGGGACGATCGGAGTCCAACCCTGAGAAGCCTCCACTAATGGAATAGAAGAATTACACCCTCTACAAACTCCTCCCGATCCAAATCGGATCCCCACAACACTCAGAGATAAGAACAATGATTACAAGGCTACGAAGAGCGAGAACGACGAGTAGAGATTACCCGAAACACGATCTCCTTCGAAAACGACCTTCAATCCTCCGTCTTCTTCTCCGAAGTTGCAATGGCACCCTTGCCTCCTTCTCTCTCAAACTTGTGTTGTCCAATGCGATAATACGATAATGAATTAGGGTTGAGAAAACTCAATATATCTCCCTAATTCCGCAACCAACCTGAACCGTTGGATTAAATCCAATGATGAAAACTCATCCTGAAATCCGCTTCAGCCCCCCGACACACAGAGTTCGGCCAGAACTCTGTGTGGGGCAACCAGCACTGGATGGCCAAACCCTGGAACGGCCAGACCGAGTTTGGCCAGAACTCGGCCTGGGACCGAGTTCGGCCCGAACTCGGCAGACTTGGTCCAGAACCCCCTTTGGGGCAGCAGCAGCAGTAACAACTACTCCCGAGCTTCTCCGACATCGGACGGCGCTCGTCGCACTCCGGGATCTTCTCCACATAGGTTGGGAACCCCACCCACTCCAACAAATCTCCCCCTTCACAACTATGGGGAGGACGTCGTCATCCCGACGATCTGCCTGCAGTACTCAAACTTCCTCCTTGGTAGAATCTTCGTGAACATATCAGCTCCGTTGTCATCTGTATGCACCTTCTCAAGCTCCGCGTCCTTCTTCTCAACCACATCCCGTATCCAATGATACCGGGTCTCGATGTGCTTGGACCGGCTATGAAACGTCTGATTCTTCACAAGATGGATAGCACTCTGACTGTCGCAAAGCAAAGTATACTGCTCTTGCTTCAGTTCCATTTCCTGCAACAGCTTCTTCATCCACAACAGCTCCTTGCAAGCCTCCGTCGCCGCAATGTATTCCGCCTCCGTCGTCGACAAGGCAACACACTTCTGCAACCGCGACTGCCACGACACTGCTCCTCCCGCAAACATCATCACGTAGCCTGAAGTCGATCGCCTCGTGTCTACATCTCCAGCCATATCAGCGTCGGTATACCCAACCAGCTTCGGCTCGTCACCACCAAAGGAAAGTCTCCAACCGACAGTGCCCTGAAGGTATCGTAGAATCCACTTGACCGCACTCCAATGTACCCTTCCAGGATTTGAAAGATACCTGCTAACCGTACCAACTGCATGAGCAATATCTGGCCTCGTACACACTATGGCATACATAAGGCTTTCCACAGCTGAAGCATATGGAACCCGCTCCATATCTTCCTTTTCGTCCTCGGTAGATGGACACTGCTCCTCAGTGAACTTAAAGTGAGCCGCGAGGGGGGAACTCACTTTCTTCGACCCGTCCATCCCGAAACGCTGAAGTACCCGGTGAATGTACTTCTTTTGGCACAAGTGTAGCAGCTTGGACTCTCTCTCGGCTGATCTCCATCCCAAGAATAGTCTTCGCTGAACCCAAATCCTTCATAGAGAAGGCCGCGCCCAGTTGGCGCTTCAACTCCGCTATCCTAGTGGCATTCCGACCCACTAATAGCATATCATCAACATAGAGCAATAAGATGATGAAATCATCATCGGCAAAATACCTCACAAATGCACAATGGTCCGACGTCGTCCGTGCATAACCATGCTCTCCCATAAACGACTCGAACTTTCTGTACCACTGCCTCAGAGCCTGCTTCAGACCATACAAGCTCTTCCTCAACCGGCAGACCAAATGTGACTTGCCCTTCTCACAGAATCCCTCCGGCTGCTCCATGTACAACTCCTCCTCAAGATCACCGTGGAGGAACGCCGTCTTCACGTCCATCTGCTCGACCTCCAAGTCGAAACTGGCTGCTAATGCTAGCACCACCCGAATAGACGAATGCTTGACGACAGACGAAAAGATTTCATCATAATCCACGCCTTTCCGCTGACCGTAGCCCTTGACTACCAGCCTCGCTTTGTATCGAGGGCGAGTAGCATCATCCGTCTGCTTCACTCTGAACACCCATCGATTCTTCAAAGCCTTCTTGCCCTTTGGCAACCACACCAGATCATAAGTAGAATTGGTGTACAAGGAACTCATCTCCTCCTGCATAGCCACCATCCACTCCTGCCTGTGTTCGTCTTCCATAGCCTCTGCGAAACTTTCGGGCTCTCCCCCGTCAGTCAATAGCACATACTCATCCGGCGAGTATCTCGTAGATGGTCGACGATCCCTGTTGCTCCTTCTCAGTGGAGCCACTGGTGCTGGCTGTATACCGACAGCCTCCTCCCCTTCAGGAACTGCCTCCCCGGCATGCTCATCCTCCTGAGGGACACCGTGACCACCATCAGCAGGCTGATGATCAAGGTTGGGAGCAACTCCATGTACCGGCTCCCCCATAACTGGATCCTCTGCGATGTCCTCTGGAAACTGCTCGAAGCGAAATGACTCTAACTCAGGCAATTCCTCAGCCTCAGAAGGTGTCTCGGAATCCTGAGTGTTGGTCATGGTCTGATCCTCGACGAATACCACGTCCCTGCTTCTGTAGAGCTTTCCTTCCACTGGGTCGTAGAGTCTATAGCCAAACTCATCCCGACCGTAGCCGACAAAGACGCATCGCCTCGTCTTCGGCTCAAGTTTGGTCCTCTCGTCCTTCGGTACATGCACGAAGGCTTTACAACCAAACGCCCGCAGGTGATTGTATGACGGCTCTTTGCCGTACCATACTTTGTCAGGCACATCATCCTACAAAGGAGCACTAGGAGACAAATTAATAATATAAGCAGCTGTGAGAACAGCCTCACCCCAATAACTGCCCGGTAAATTTGCTTCTGACAGCAAACACCGCACCCTCTCCATCAGTGTCCTGTTCATGCGCTCCGCTACACCATTGAGCTGAGGTGTCTTTGGCGGAGTCTTCTGGTGTCGTATCCCTTGCTCTCTGCAATACGCATCAAAGGGACCGATGTATTCGCCGCCATTGTCGGACCGAACACACAACAACTTCTTGCCCGTCTTCCTTTCAACGGAGGCCTGAAACTCCTTGAAAGTAGGCAGCACCTGATCCTTGGTCTTTAAGGCATAGACCCAAACCTTCCTGGAACAGTCATCAATAAAAGTCACAAAGTAAGAAGCACCACCAAGAGATTTTACCTTCATAGGACCGCAGACATCCGAGTGAATCAACTCGAGCAACGCCGGCTTCCTCGAACTTGGGTGACTCTGGAAAGACATCCTATTCTGCTTTCCAGCTAAACAGTGCGTGCACTTCTCCAACTTTGTTGACTTGAGCCCCGGAATCACTTTCCTGTTCACCAAGTAGCTCATCCCCTTCTCGCTGATATGGCCGAGCCGCCTGTGCCACAACTCGGTAGACGCATCACTGACTGCGTTCACCTCCTGTGCCCCCTCTGCGCTCCCCTCCATATAGTAGAGACCGGACTTCTTGCTTCCTCTGGCAATCACCATCGAACCTCTGGAAAGCTTCCACTGACTATTCCCGAAGGGACTGAAGAATCCCTCCTCATCCAACCTTCCAACCGACACCAGGTTGAAACGGATATCAGGGACATGACGAACATCCTTGAGAACAAGAACCGCACCCGTCTTCGTTCTCAAATGCACATCTCCAACGGCAACCGCCTTCGACACATCTCCGTTGCCCATCTTCAACACGCCACAGTCGCCTGTCGTGTAAGTGGCAAACAGTGCCCTATTGTGAGATACATGTGCTGAAGCCCCTGAGTCCACCAGCCAAGAATTGTCATCGCAGGCGAGGTTAGTAATGACCTCATCACCTACGACGATCACATCGCCTCCATGTATCGAGGCCGCCGCTGTAGTGTTCTCTTCTTGCTTCCCCTTGTCGCCCTTCTTCTCCTTCTTCCAAGCGAAACAATTCCGCTTGATATGTCCCTTCTTACCGCAATGATAACACTCTGAGTCCTCGTACCGACCCTTGGACTTCCCCCTGCTCTTGTCTCTGCCACCACCTGGACCCCTGCTTTTGCCCCTTCCGTGGCTCTCTAAAACAAGTGCCTCTGAGTGGTGGGATGTGGATGAAGTGCCCTGAGAACGTCTCCGCATCTCTTCATTCAATACCCCACTCTTGGCAAACTCCAGACTGACCACGCCCTCTGGAGCAGAAGCGATCATAGATACTCGTACGGTCTCCCACGAGTCTGGCAAAGTACACAGCAGCCACAGTCCCTGAACTTCGTCGTCGAACTTGACTCCCATAGAAGATAGCTGGTCAACTACGCCCTGGAAATCACTCAAGTGATCCGTAATAGACGCCCCATCCTTGTACCGCAGATCCATCATCGTTCGGATCAGGAACAACTTGTTTACCCCGGTCTTCTTCGCATACAAGGATTCCAGCTTATCCCACAACGTCTTCGCGTGCTCAATATTGGCAACGTGATTGTACACGTTCTCATCAACAAACTGCCGTATGTACCCACACACCTGTATATGCTCGAACGTCCAGTCCTCCTCGGATTTATCACTGGGACTCTCGGATGCAAACACGGGTAGATTCAGCTTCTTGACAAATAGCAAATCCTTCATCTTGCTCCGCCAAAAATGATAGTTTGTGCCATTAAGGTTCACCATGCGCACCGGCTTCGCGTCCATCTCTCCTCTCTGGTTCCTCTGTCAACTCCTGACACCCTTTAAACCCAAAGCTCTGATACCACTCTGTTGGTATCAGCCAGAACAAAACCTATGCTCTGATACCACTCTGTTGGGAAAGAAGCACGAAAACCTTTCCCCAAACCGGAGAGTACCTGCGAGAGGACCGAGCAAACAATGCACGAACCCAAAAACAAGCACACAAAAACAACCACGCAGACACAGAGAATTTTTGACGTGGAAACCCTTGCGGGAAAAACCACGGGACGATCGGAGTCCAACCCCGAGAAGCCTCCACTAATGGAATAGAAGAATTACACCCTCTACAAACTTCTCTCGATCCAAATCGGATCCCCACAACACTCAGAGATAAGAACAATGATTACAAGGCTACGAAGAGCGAGAACGACGAGTAGAGATTACCCGAAACACGATCTCCTTCGAAAATGACCTTCAATCCTCCGTCTTCTTCTCCGAAGTTGCAATGGCACTCTTGCCTCCTTCTCTCTCAAACTTGTGTTGTCCAATGCGATAATACGATAATGAATTAGGGTTGAGAAAACTCAATATATCTCCCTAATCCTGCAACCAACCTGGACCGTTGGATTAAATCCAATGACGAAAACTCATCCTGAAATCCGCTTCAGCCCCCCGACACACAGAGTTCGGCCAGAACTCTGTGTGGGGCAACCAGCACTGGATGGCCAAACCTTGGAACGGCCAGACCGAGTTCGGCCAGAACTCGGCCTGGGACCGAGTTCGGCCCGAACTCGGCAGACTTGGTCCAGAACCCCCTTTGGGGCAGCAGCAGCAGTAACAACTACTTCCGAGCTTCTCCGACATCGGACGGCGCTCGTCGCACTCCGGGATCTTCTCCACATAGGTTGGGAACCCCACCCACTCCAACACGGACCGCATACTTGAACAAGACATCAACCTCTTTTCATCCAGCCTACATCCTTATAAGACAACGTTGTTAGGCATTACTTCAAAGAGGTTTAATGTTTGATCCGTGGATGAACCTCTAACTGAAGATATTGCACCTACAGACATCGCCCTTAGCAACTTGAGTTGACAATTGTGTTAGTACAGTTAATGGCTATCACTCCACAGGAACCGGTCATGACATTGGACAGCCTTAAAAGAGTATCTGCCAAATCCACTTTAGAGAACGAAAAGTTGTTTTTTTGTAAGGAAGGACTTCCGTTGATCATCTACCAACAGAAGATTGTGCCCTTACACCTCAGCGCAACAAGTCGTGCTCTTCAATAGAGGTCATTTTCGTACCCCAGCACCACTATGCGACTAACATGGAGGAAACGTGTACAATCGTCAGGACCCCTATTTCTTGTATGATGTTCATAATCTGTGACCAACATGGAGGAGACGTGTACAGTTGTTTCCCCAATTTCCGTCATGATACCCTAGTTTGTAGCCAATATAAAGGAGACATATACAGTCGTTAAGCCCCTATTTACCGCATGATAGCCTTAGTTTGTTGTCAATATGGAGGAGACATGTGCATTCATCAAGCCCTAATTTCCCATATGATAACCCTAGTTTGCTGCCAATATGGAGAAGATGTGTACAGTTGTCAAGCCATGTTCCCACATGATGCCCCTAGTTTGGTGCCAATGAGGAAAGACGTGTATAATTGTTAAACTCACGATTTCCCTCAATAATTGATCTTTGGGTCATATAGTTGCAACTTCCCTATCCACGTATTGTTTCCTCATCGCTTCCAAGAGAACATGCCTCATTTTGTGCATGAGAAGTAAGTTGTTGATGGACGTAGGACATGTTGCTCCTACTCTGAGATTGTTCCTGCTAGGCAGTGACCCTAGCTACATTCTTTTTTTTGTGCTGGACAATGCATCTCCTTGGAAGAACTGACATCTACCTCAAATTATTCTTCTATAAATACATGGCTCTTTGCAAATATAAGGATGACAAACCGAGGGTATAGGTGACAAAGGAATCCACATATCTTAGCCACATGATCGTAGCAGATCTTGCTCTTTCACTCTTCCTAATTCCTAAAAGCTTTGTCAGATCGTCAATGGAGTAGAGAAATCATGTACTGATTCCACCACTCTCGTCCCACCTTTCTAGAACATCGACCCGGCTCCCAATTTTGTATTACAATAATTTTGCAATTGATTCCACCACTATCGTCCCACCCCCCTGCTCCCCTCCCCCCTACCAACACATACCCACCCCTAACCCGAACCCTAACCCTAGCTCCCCTCCCCCAGCCTCCCTCGTCTCCCCTGCCCTATCCCCCAGCCACCCCCCACTCACCCCCAACCACCCGCATCCCCCTGCCCTTCCTCCCAAGCCACCTGCACCCCCCAACCACCAACAACTAAAACAGCCGGAGAGAGAGAGAGAGAGGGAGGAGGAGAGTCACGTATCAGAGAAGGAGAAGTGTCGCCGGAAAGAGTGAGAGTCGCCGGAGAGAGTGAGAGCGCTAGAGAGAGTGAGAGCGCCGGAGGGGGGGAGGAGTGTCACGCCCCGCTCCCGTAGGAGCGATCGTCCTCGCTAAGGCGTGATGCCGCACGAGCCTAGATTGCGCTCGTGCAAGGCGGGTTCCATAACGGCCGATTTTAGCGGCTGCGACGGGGTCGTCGCACAGAAGTCCCATGCAGAGACATTGAACATGCAGCAGAAATTTAGAACAAAACACAATTTATTCAACAAAAAGCACTTTATTTGATATTGAACAAGGTTACAACGGGGCGCAAGGCCAAGATTACAATCACTCAAATATACTCGTCTCACATTACAATCACTCAGCTCTCTCATCTCTCAAAGTACATTTGGTTGAGCCAGCGAAAGCTTCGAAAGGCGACATCCATACATTATGTCCTGTATAAGTCTTTACTCCATGCGGCCGCACGCTTCGAATCGCCAAGGAACTTCGTGCATCGACGCATCCAAGCGAGCTCCGCGCCACGAGCTTCTACCTGTGCCTGCACATGGAAACTATATAGGTGTCAGTACTCAAATGTATTGGTAGAGTGAGCTCCTCGCCCACCCATACAAAACCAACACGTTTGATTTACTTTGTGCATCATAGTCCCTTCTTATCAATTGTCTTTCTAGTCTTGCCTTATGATCAGTTTTAGGACCGACGTCATGGCATACTTGTGTCTGAGGACCATCCCGTGCTTGCACAACGACGTTAACTCATACTTTGCCTTAGACCATTCTCGTGCCAACAACGTTAACCTATCAAGTCGTGTTTGCCTTACGGCCATAATCAGGGATGCAACTATAAGATAGACTCCATTTCCTTGCCTCTAGACCTTTCTTGTGCTTACATTGTCAACGCACCGACTCATCCTTATCCTTCGTACCATACACTGTGACATAACGACTCGGTCGTGCCATGAACTCATTTCGTGCTTCAATATCTCTGAGGCAGCGCCTCCTCGCTTAGTCTCGCCTACACTTGTGTTGTGACAACGCGACCGTGCCTAATATATTGAGGTCGTCCCAGCAACTCATTTTAGCTTCACACAACTTGTCCTACGGCCCTTCTGGACTTAACTCGCAATATTTCAAGCCTAACTCATGCAAACTCTATGCCAAACTTAACACACGATGCCATATCCCGTGTCGAAGCACGTCGCCTTCGTTGTAGCCAAATCTTAGACCCAAATATTATGTCTTCTAACTGCATACACATTCAACTCAACTCAATCTAAAGGCACACACGCGGATTGCCGCCCGTGCCGACACATCTATATGAAAGGTCACTGGCATTAACTAGCCATCGTAGATATAGCCTGGCATTCGGGACCCTTGCATCGCAGGTGGCGATCCCCGATGCAAGTCCCCGACCTACCGATTGCCTATTACCCAGCTCGGCTATACCCTGTTTTCTCCTAGGCCGAGTCGGTCCCTTGGCCCTGGGTTGCCGCTCGAAGAAACATCGCCCTTGTCGATAAGTTGTCCATGACCACGCGCCTACGCTAACTTCTAGACTTAACGTAATGCGTGGTCTTATCATCATCACTTAGTTCCTTTGCTTTACTTCTTCCACTTTTCACACTTCCTTCGCAGAGCCCAAACTAGGGTTGCCTCGACGACTGAACCACAGTCCCGACATATTTCTTCTCGGTGACTAACCATCGCTTAGACTTAACATTCTTCGAACTCAGGGAACGGCTACTACATAGCCTTCCAACTTAACTTGAACATAACGTGTTTCCTTAAGTATCGACAGACCGTGGCTAACTTTCCACTGAACTAACCGTGGCTCGTGTCTTAAACCGACTCGTGTTCTATGCAACGCTATCGCCCAAGTCATACCTCATATGACGGGCCTTGGGATCGTGGGACTATTTAACTTGACAACCGTAGAATGAGCGGGACAGCACTTGGAATGACTTAGGTCGACCGACATAACTTTTGCCTAACTTACTCAAGCCTACAACTCAACCCGAGGGACGAGCAAAGGCTATGCCAAGCCTTGCACAGTGGAAACGTGCACGCTTTATTGAGCATTTACGCGGGCGACGCCTATGACCTAGACTAACTCTTAGCTTTTGCACCGAAGACCAACTTCCTTCTCCCAAGCCACGGGATGAAGGACCGAGTGTCATTTTTAAAGCACGCCATGCACCAACTCTAAGTCGACCGTGGGACGTTTTCCATGTTCTAACTCATTTTGACCCGTCGGGATTATTCCCTCAGCTATGTGGATTCTTCTCTTTTATTATTAAGCCTACTTGTGCAAGTTGAAAACATGCATTTTATTATGTGAAGGCAAGGATGAGGCAAGTTCACCGAAACTATCCCATCTGAGCGAGCGGTCGCCTCGACCGAGCAATGTCTTCGAGCAACCATTGTAAGGCTAGGTCCGAATGCCGTAGGCGTTTCGATTCCTCCGATTGACTGAGCGGGACGGGGCACTACATCATACACTACTCAGAAAAAGTTTTGTCCTCGAAACTAACTGAGTACACTTACTCATCGACTTATCACTCGAATGTTCAACGACTCTCGCGCACATTTTCTCTATACATTCCTCAAATCCGAGCCACGCTCGTGCTACCCTCCATCTTTACTTCAAAAACTCATGATCTCAAAATCTTTGACACTTTTCATTCCTCAAGTCTCACTTGATTCAACGTATCACTTAGTTTGGATCGTGCACACATTCCAGGCGTCCCCGAAATACATGCATTTCAACCAAGCCTTGTGATAGCGAATCCAATTCCACCTATCGATCCATCCACTCAATCCTGAAAATCAATCCTACCGATGCTAACTCTCGCAACATGGACATCTCGCCTAGCCGCTAGGCAATCTCTTTAGGTTAAAGTCAATTGCCAGTATTGGAATCATAGTTCCCAAACAATAATATCAATACTGACCCCATCCTAAGGTCAAACCAAGTTGATCGTATGGGGGTTTTCTACCCAATCTCGCATCACTCCGATTTCTAAACATCGAACATCGATTTCCTACATGCATCCCTATATTTCGTCGCACGGGGTCTGAGCCATTCAACAAAGCCATCCTACGACAACTCACGTTCAACCAATTTTACGACGTATCAAAATCGCTCATTCATCAAGCCATTTCGTATAGTCTATCTCTTTGAACACGTTCGACGTAGATCGCCTATCAATTTTTCTCAATTCAAGCACGCTATGACGCAATTCATTTCTAACCAAAATTTTATATTCCATATTTCCTAAGTCACCTATTCCAATTCACGTAATCGATCATAAGGTCGTCTAGCTTAACAATATGTTGCGCTCCGATCTCATGCGAGTCAGATTATCCATGGTGGGCATGAATCACCATGCACGCTCCCGTGGGATAATTATCCTCATCGGGATGTAACTCTTGTTTTGCGTCTAGACTAATTCATTTTCGATGTGCGGATAATTGGACCTACTCAATCCTCAAGTTTATTTCATTCATCAATCGCAAGTCCTTACATCTTCACATTTTTCTTCGCATCAAACCAACAAGTCAAGACAATCAAAGTTATCGCATCCTGATTTTTCGAGTTCGATCATTCCCGTGACATGAATCACCATGTCAGCGCTCACGCAAAACAATCGCCCCAAATTCGACGCGACGCATGTATGAGGCAGGAGTTGCACTCGCACAAGACATGATCGTCGACGTTGTGGTTATCAATGTAACCATCAAGACACGATCATTTTCACCCAACATTCATTTCAATCAAAATTCTAAGTATAGCATCCAACCGAACAATAACACTTACACGATCGTCTTTCGTCGAATTAGAGTACCCCCGAGTTATCTCATATCGATCTTTGATACGCCTCAATACCATCGATGATATGCGTAACCTGACGATCTTCCTTTGCAACGAATTTCAAGTCGTATGAACGATGCTATCGTCCGACTGGATAGTCTCCTCGACATTCAAATTCAATTTCGATCATTACCCCTCGAATCGTTCACAACATCAATTTTCTCAAACCCAAATTCACGTATCGTTCATCTGTCTATCTTAAGTTATCGACCAACGTATTCCTCAAGTCGTATCATTCCTTGCTAACTCCATCATCGAACGACATCCATTCCAATCCTCAGAGTCATTCAAACATTCGAATCAATCTTTTTCATGCACGCTATCTTCCCGTCGTGCTAACTTTTCGTATACAATCACTACCAAATACGCTTATTTAGCGACGGAGTATTAGCGACGGACTTATTCCGTCGGTATTAGCGACGGTTTCGTGGCCGCTCAGCGACTACAATCCTTTGTCATTTTTATTTTAATTTTAGGGAGAGGAAAGGTCGCACATCCGTCGCTAGAGTGTCGGTATTTAGCGACGGAGTTTTGGTCGTCGCTACACAGTCGATTAGTTTGGCGGGAATTGTGTAGAAAATTGGCGGGACATTTTCGACGCCTTAGCGACGGATGTGCAGTCGACACTTATCCAAAAAGGTGACCGATTGGTGACGGTCTTTTACCAGTCGCTCGTCCGTCGCTAAATAAACGTTCCAGACTTTAAATGGAACGGCGGGGGGAACTTTTCGCATTCCCCCCAAATTCACTCTCTCTCCTCTCTCTCTCTCACCGGTGTCGGCTTCGGTGATCGGCGTCGGGAAGGTTATCGGCGTCGACGTCCTCTCCTCTCTCTCTCCCGAAGGTAACCCCCCCCCTCTCTCTCTCTCTCTCGGTTATAGGGTCTGGGCGGCGCGATTGGGGCTGGGCCGTCCGTAGCTTGGCGGCTGGCTTGGGTCGGGGGCTGGGCGGTGGGCATGGGGCGGAGGCGTCGGGGTCTGGGAGGCGGGCTTGGGGTTGGGGCGTCGGGGGCTGGGCGGGGGCATCGGGGTCTGGGAGGCTGGCTTGGGGTTGGGGCGTCGGGGGCTGGGCGGCTGGCTTGGGTCGGGGTCTGGTCGGTGGGCTTAGGGCGGGGGCGTCGGGGTCTGGGAGGCGGGTGGGCTTGGGGCGGCGGGCTGGGCGGTGGGCTTGGGGTTGGGGCGTCGGGGGCTGGACGGCTGGCTTGGGTCGGGGGCTGGGCGGCTGGCTTGGGACGGGGGCGTCGGGGGCTGGGCGGCTGGCTTGGGGCGGGGGCATCGGGGGCTGGGCGGCTGGCTTGGGTTGGGGGCTGGGCGGCTGGCTTGGGGCGGCGGCGTCGGGGGCTGGGCGGCTGGCTTGGGGCGGGGACTGGGCGGCTGGCTTGGGTTGGGGGCTGGGCGGCTGGCTTGCGGCGACGACGTCGGGGGCTGGGCGGCTGGCTTGGGACGGGTGCGTCGGGGCTATTTACAACCGACGTACACCCATAAGCACTCTTCATATATATATGCAACCGAACTACTGGGCGGCGGGCTTGGGGCGGCGGGCTTTGGTCGGGGCCGGCGGGTGGCTTTGCTTCTTAAATTCATCTGAGTTTATATATTGGCTAAATAATGTGTTATCCATATTGGGTGTTCCATTAGTTTGGTGGTGTTTGGATTAGTAAATGTGAATATATATGGGGTTTGGATTCATGGTGTATATATTCACTGTCTCAAGGACAGTGCGAGTTCTATCAGTTGTGTGCTTCTGTATAGATGTATATATATATACATCTAGCTGTGATATACATATGTGTATGTGACAATCTCAGTTAGCGACGGACTAGTTACCGGTTAGCGACGGATATTTCTAGCTCCATTAATTGCATTAATCTACGGTACGACATGGTGACGGATATTCCCTGCAGCCATTCGACTAGCGAGGCAGAAACTATGTTGCCGTAGATAAAGTTGCCTGTCCTCCGACCCTCATCCCTCGGCAATGATGATACGACGACCTATCACTATATCTTATATAGTGGTAGATGATGTCTTAGTATTACATTAGTGAGTTCATCTTGATTCTGTTACGTACGTCCTTCAAATACTAGATACGATAAGGTTAACATATACTACATGATATGTATACAGAATATAGATGATTCACACTAATGTATGCTAGAATGAATCTAGGGTTGTGTTCTGAGCCATCCGTTCTCACACTTAAAACATATAGGGATTAGTAGTGTGAGAGCGCCAGAGAGAGTGAGAGCGCCGGAGGGGGGGAGGAGGAGAGAGTAAAATGGTACGACATGGTGAAGTAGTACTGTATTTTGGCTCCAGTTCCAGCTCCATTGATCTACGGTACGACATGGTGATCAGGACATAGTACCTGCAGCCATTCGACTGGCGAGGTAGAAACTATGTAGCCGTAGATAAAGTTGACTGTCTTTCGACCCTCATCCCTCGACAATGATGATACGACAACCTATCACTATATCTTATATAGTAGTAGATGATGTCTTAGTATTACATTATGTGAGTTCATCTTGATTCTGTTACGTACGTCCTTCAGATACTAGATACGATAAGAACATATACTACACCATATGTACAGAACATAGATGATTCACACTAATGTATGCTTGAATGAATCTTGGGTTGTCTTCTGAGCCATCCGTTCTCACACTTGGCAAAAAATCAAATTTTTTATACTTTATCGGCTTTCGAAAATGTACTCAAATTACATGATGGTTTCTTTAGTTAGCTTGCTTCTGTTACAATTATATTATTTGTGACTATCGATCTTACCAGATGGCACCCATGACCCGAGGAGCGGCACGTCGTTTGAGGAAAACAGTGAATGCTGAGGTGGCTCCTCCTACAGTTAAGGAGGAAGTGGCACCAGTTGCTAGTGAGACCGGGAGTTCTATTCATCCAACACCGGTAGCTAGTGAGATCGAGAGGACTCTTCATGCAGTCCTTGTAAGGGACGACAGCTCTCCTCGTGCCAAAAATCTCGCTTTTTCGAGGTGGTTGCGTGAACGTATCACTGAGCGTTTGCGTGAGCAGCGTGGTTCTCATTAGCTATTAGTACTTATTTGTATTGGACTATTTGTATTAGGTTGTTTTTGTATTAGACTATTTGTATTGGACTACATATTGAGTTGTTTTTGTATTAGACTATTTGTACTGTCCTCCGACCCTCATCCCTCGGCAATAATGATACGACAACCAACAAGAGAGAATACTAGATCCATCTCAGTATGACGTATACTCTGATAGATCACAACTACAAGAATGATATCAGTAGTGGGATTGAGTGCTGGAGGAGATATTATCAGAGAATACGTCCTACTCAGATGGGTCTCCCACCGTTACTAATTTTTTCTGACAGCATAGTAGATGTGCTCCGTCAACAGATTCTTGCTCCGAGCCAAAACTTTGTCCCGGAGCTCAAGTGGACATCCTTCGTGTAGAGCTTGAGTGAGAGGTTCCTGACAGCATGGTGGTCTCATTTGTCAAAGTATCCGTGCTCATCCCACATTGGTTGTGGGACGAGCACGGATACTTTGACAAAGGAGACCACCATGCTGTCAGGAACCTCTCACTCGACCTCTACACGAAGGATGTCCACTTGAGCTCCGGGGCAAAGTTTTGGCTTGGAGTCAGATTCTGTTGACGGAGCACATCCACCATGCTGTCAGAAAAAAATATGTACAGAACATAGATGATTCACACTAATGGTGATCAGGACATAGTCCCTGCAGCCATTCGACTGACGAGGCAGAAACTATGCAAGTAGCCTTAGATAAAGTTGACTGTCCTTCGACCCTCATCCCTCGGCAATGATGATACGACAACCTATCACTATATCTTATATAGTAGTAGATGATGTCTTAGTATTACATTAGTGAGTTCATCTTGATTCTGTTACGTCCTTCAGATACTAGATACGATAAGAACATATACTACACCATATGTACAGAACATAGATGATTCACACTATTGTATGCTAGAATGAATCTTGGCTTTTGTTCTGAGCCGTCCGTTCTGATCAAGCATCTTCCTTCTCCTCGTCCTCCACCATGGCTCTGAACAAATTTGCTCCTCCCTCTACTTCCCTTCTTCTTATTTGACTCTCTCAGCAACATACGACATCCACCTCAAGTATAGAGTCGGGGAAGAAGAAGTGGACAAGAAGAGGAGGGGAAGCAGCACAGCCGGCGGCATGACCCGGAGGAAGTACAGAGGTTTTTTTCAACAGCCGTAGGAGAACTATAAGGATATATCTTTTTAGCGACATGTCATCTTGTCAAAGACCCTTCATGTGAATATCGTGTTACCGCGGTGTCGGAAGACTAACATGTTAGTCTTCCGACGCCGCGGTAACATGATTGTCACATTAAGGGTCTTTGACAATGTGATATGTCGCTAAAAAGATATATCCTTATAGTTCTCCTACGGCTGTTGAAGAAAACCTCTGTACTTCCTCCGGGTCATGCCGCCGGCTGTGCTGCTTCCCCCTCCTCTTTCTGCCCACTTCTTTTTCCCCGACTCTACACTTGAGCTAGATGTCATATGTTGCTGAGAGAGTCAAATAAGAAGAAGGGAAGCAGAGGGAGGAGCAGATTTGTTCAGAGCCATGGTGGAGGAGAGGAGAAGGAAGATGCCTGATCAGAACGGATGACTCAGAACACAAGCCAAGATTCATTCTAGCATACATTAGTGTGAATCATCTATGTTCTGTACATACGGTGTAGTATATGTTCTTATCGTATCTAGTATCTGAAGGACGTAACAGAATCAAGATGAACTCACTAATGTATGCTAGAATGAATCTCGGGTTGTGTTCTGAGCCATTCGTTCCGATACTTGGCAATTAAGCCATTCGACTGGCGAGGCAGAAACTATAAGGCTACTTGCACGTTCTTCCAACTTTAAATTACAAGATTACTATATTAGGTTAAATAAATCACTAACCTCATCACGGTGAGTCTTGGTGTAGCACTCAAATGTGGGGCACCTGTAATCTATGTGAGTTCATCTTGATTCTGTTACATCTTTCAGATACTAGATACGATAAGAACATATACTACACTATATGTACAGAACGTAGATGATTCACACTAATGTATGCTAGAATGAATTTTGGGTTGTGTTCTGAGCCATTCGTTCCTATACTTGGCAATTAAGCATGTGAAATAGAACTGATTATGTTTAGTTTGTCTTACGATACAGATTTTCACATCCAAATTAAAATGGATCGTTACTTCGTTGATCGTACATGGGTGTACTATAGCGAATCAACCTCCTGGGCCGTAGGTACTTATAAGTATTGACCGTATCGGATTAGTATCGATCTATCGTTTTGGTATGGGCCGTATCGGTTGGTATTGGTCTTAGCGAATTGGTATCGTCCTATCCGATATGTATCGGCCGTATAGCTAGGATTTATATTGGCCTTATCGATTTGGTATCTGTCATATCTGATAGGTATCGGCCGTATTGGATTATTATATACCATTTCGGATTAGTTTCGTAGAAGGTTTAGTAACAACTGTACTTGGATTTCTCTCTTCTAGAGCTAGATTACCATTGCAAAAGAGTCACGAGAGCGTAAATGGTCAGTTACAGAACATACATACTTCCTTTTCAATCTCGCTTTTCCTGATGGAAAAGGAAGTATGTATGTTACTGTAACTGGCCAATCACGATCTGGTGATTCTCTTGCAATGGTATTCTAGCTCGAGAAGAGAGAAATCCAAGTACAGTTGTTACTAAACCTTCCATGAAACTAATCCGAAATGGTATATAATAATCCAACACGGACGATACATATCGGATATGACCGATACCAAATCGATAAGGCCAATATGAATCCTAGCTATACGGCCGATAAATGTACATATCGGATATAGGACGATGCCAATTTGTTAAGGCCAATACCAATATGATACGTCCTATACCAATCCGATAGACCGATACAGGCTTGATACACTAGATACTAAGTACATCTGGCCTATACCAGCGGATCCACAAATTACTGCACGATAGGCCCAACGACTCCAGTTACATCCGGTTATTGGTGAGTACATGATTACATAGTAATTCTGTTAGTCTTGTGATACAGATTTTTACTCATGCTACCAACGTCACAACTTTTCCAGTGCTGCTCCCTCTAATGATGATGAACGCAAAAAACCAACGTCACAACTTTTATAACTTGAGTAAATTTCTTTACCCATGAAAATTTCTGTTGTCAGAAAGATGGCTCCTAGGACTCGTCAAGGTGGTGCTGCTAGTCGAGGAAGGGGTCGAGGCAAGAAACCCTTGGAGGTCGACACGGAGGAAGTCTCCGTCGTCAAACAAGAGCCGGTGACTGTTAAGGAGAAGGTGTTACCAAAGGTCGAGGTCAAGGAAGAACCGATGACCATCAGGGAAGAGATTGCTCCCAAGCTTGAAGCTAAGGAGGAGCCACCGTCAGAGAGTAGTAGCATCGGGACCGACCCTCCTGTCCCTACAGAAAACCTCAACCAGATTGAGCCTTCGTATGCAAAGTGACTGATAGAATGGTACATGCCTCAACGCAACTATCATCCCTGGCTGTGAGAATTCATCGTCTGACTTGTGGTCATTGTTGAGGCGAAAGTCGATTTTCCTATGTGTTTTAGAATATTTATGAAAATTTTGGAATATTTGTGTTATGATCGGTCGCCAGGATTGGATATTAGGTTACTGTAACTGGCCAACTCTTTCCTATGTGTTTTGGAATATTTGTGAAAAATTTGGAATATTTGTGCAATGATCGGATTATAACGATGGATATTAGGTTACTCTTCCGGATAATTGATGTCTATTTTATATTAATTTGGTTTGGTCTATATGATTCTTGGATAATTGGTGTGCATTAAATTCGTATGTGCATTACTTGGTCTATGTGATTCTTGGATAATGTGACTGCATTATATATTTGGTCTGTGTGATTGTTGGATAATTGGTGTGCATTATATATTGGTTTGGTTTATGCATATATTTGTGAACAGGGAAAGTGCTACAATTTTTTTTCTAATAAACCCAGTTAGCGACGGACTAGTGACCGTGTAGCGACGGATAATCCAGTTTCCGACGGGTTGTCGACGGGTAATCCGTCGCTATCTGGAGTTTTTAAAATGTTTCCAGGCAGCGACGGGTTATCGACGGATTATTCGTCGGTAACGTTCTGGTGGTATAAGCTTCGACGGACTAGCGACGGAACCGCCGTCGCCAGGGCGACTGGTAGACAGCCGCTAATCAGTCGCTCTAAATAGTGACGGCGTAGCGATGGCAAATCCGTCGACATGGTTCTGGAAATGCATGACAATTTCAGAACCATGGCGACGGATAATCAGTCAAAAATTCGTAGCTGTCGCGTCGTAGTAGCGACGGGTTAGCGACTACGATTCTGTCGCCATGGTGCTGGAAATGCCAAGCTTTTCCAGAACCTGCTCGACGGATAGTCCATCAGTAATCCGTCGGAAAGCGGTGATTAATTACCGACGCCTTGCGACGCATTAGCGACGGAATGAAACAATGTGATACGCTGTTACGACGGGTTTCCGACGGAAATATACGTCGCTATAGCCTACACAGTTCAGTACTTAAAAGCTGAAGTGGACGAAAGTCCATCGGACATCCGTCGCTAAGGCTTCGTATTGTAACGTCGAATATCCGTCGCTAGTCCGTCATGTGACGACAACTTAGCGACGGAAGGTTATTAGCGACGAGCTGATTGCCGACGGATGTTTTTGGCCAATATCCGTCGGTACTCGGTCGCTAATTGTATTTACTGTCGTCTTAGCGACGGATGTGGCCGTCGCTAAAACGATAAATTTTGGTAGTGAATCCACCTATCGATTTCCTTTATCAAGTCATCCATTCACTATACCTTAACTTTCCTCGATTCGATTTCATCTACTTGGTCATTTTGTATTTCATACTCGCATAATCTTCGATCCCGTGCACGTTTCGTACACGTAAATTCTAGGTTGTTCGAATCAATTCATCAAATCTTCAAGACTACACTTGTTCAACGATGCTCAATCTAAGGCCTTGCATATGCGCAACGCTTGCTGATAGACTCATCGACACCCCCGAATTCTCAATCGATCGACATCTTTGAGGCTATCGCATACACCACTCAGGGATGAAGTCATTCAACAAATCCTCAAGACCGTCATTTGAATCAAAATCGACTTTTCGAATCCTGTTCGAACTATTCCTCAATTTCTAATCACGCTCATCTATATCGCATCGACGATATCGTCGCTCGATAGCACCCCTATCGATAGTCATCTCACTTACTCAATCGAGTTCAACTCATTCTTGCTCGACACTATTCAATTCCTGGACTCGACTTTTCTAAGGTCGACGCAACTTTGGTGTATATGTCCAGCCCGACTTAGCCAATCGCGCTTACGCGAACCATCTTTTTGTTTCTTGTCAAAAATTGTTTCCCCTACATTTTGCAAAATAGATAGACTTATTGTATGGACATCCCGTAGGATATTTGAGAGAGAGCGCACCAACGATATCAACATGCGGAAGCAACAATTCAGAGTTTGCGGAAACAACGGAGTTAAAGAATTCAATTGACAGTCCAAGGACGTAAAGCCGTGCTCTGATACCATTATGTCATGCTCCGCTCCCGTAGGAGCGATCGTTCTCGCTAAGGCGTGATGCCGCACGAGCCTAGATTGTGCTCGTACAAGGCGGGTTCCATAACGGTCGATTTCAGCGGCTGCGACGGGGTCGTCGTACAGAAGTCCCTTGCAGAGACATTGAACATGCAACAGAAATTTAGAACAAAACACAAGTTATTCAACAAAAAGCACTTTATTTGATATTGAACAAGGTTACAACGGGGCGCAAGGCCAAGATTACAATCTATTCAAATACACTCGTCTCACATTACAATCACTCAGCTCTCTCTCATCTCTCAAAGTATATTTGGTTGAGCCAGCAGAAGCTTCGGAAGGCGACGTCCATACATTATGTCCTGTATAAGTCTTTACTCCATGCGGCCGCACGCTTCGAATTGCCAAGGAACTTCATACCTCGACGCATCCAAGCGAGCTCCGTGCCACGAGCTTCTACCTGTGCCTGTACGTGGAAACTGTGTGGGTGTCAGTACTCAACTGTACTGGTGGAGTGAGCTCCTCGTCCACCCATACAAAACCAACACGTTTGATTTACTTTGTGCATCATAGTCCCTTCTTATCAATTGTCTTTCTAGTCTTGCCTTAGGATCAGTTTTAGGACCGACGTCATGGCATACTTGTGTCTGAGGACCATTCCGTGCTTGCACAACGACGTTAACTCATACATTGTCTTAGACCCTTCTCGTGCCAACAATGTTAACCTATCAAGTCGTGTTTGCCTTACGGCCATAATCAGGGACGCAACTACACGATAGACTCCATTTCCTTGCCTCTAGACCTTTCTCGTGCTTGCATTGTCAATGCACCGACTCATCCTTATCCTTCTTACCATACACTGTGACGTAACGACTCGGTCGTGCCATGAACTCATTTTGTGCTTCAATATCTCTGAGGCAGCGCCTCCTCGCTTAGTCTCGCCTACACTTGTGTTGTGACAATGCGCCCGTGCCTCATATTTCGAGGTCGTGCCCAGCAACTCATTCTAGCTTCACACAACTTGCCCTACGGCCCTTCTGGACTTAACTCGCAACATTTTAATCCTAACTTATGCAAACTCTATGCCAAACTTTACACAGGATGCCATATCCCGTACCGAAGCACGTCGTCTTCGTTGTAGCCAAATCTTAGGCCCAAACATTATGTCTTCTAACTGCATACACATTCAACTCAACTCAATCCAAAGGCATACACGCGGATTGCCGCCCGTGCCGACACATCTATATGAAAGGTTACTGGCATTAACTAGCCATCGTGGACATAGCCTGGCATTCGGGACCCTTGTACCGCAGGTGGCGATCTCCGATGCAAGTTCCCGACCTACCGATTGCCTATTACCCAGCTCGGCTATACCCTGTTTTCTCCTAGGCCGAGTCGGTCCCTTGGCCCTGGGTTGCCGCTCGAAGAAACATCGCCCTTGTCGACAAGTTGTCCATGACCACGCGCCTATGCTAACTTCTAGATTTAACGTAATGCATGGTCTTATCATCATCACTTAGTTCCTTTGATTTACTTCTTCCACTTTTCATACTTCCTTCGCAGAGCCCAAACCAGGGTTGCCTCGGCGACTGAACCACAGTCCCGACATATTTTTTCTCGACGACTAACCATCGCTTAGACTTAACATTCTTTGAACTCAGGAAACGGCTACTACATAGCCTTCCAACTTAACTTGAACATAACGTGTTTCCTTAAGTATCGACAGACCGTGGCTAACTTTCTACTAAACTAACCGTGGTCCGTGCCTTAAACCGACTCGTGTTCTATGCAATGCTATCGCCCAAGTCATACCTCATATGACGGGCCTTGGGATCGTGGGACTATTTAACTTGACAACCGCAGAATGAGCGGGACTGCACTTGGAATGACTTAGATCGACCGACATAACTTTTGCCTAACTTACTCAAGCCTACAACTCAACCCGAGGGACGAGCAAAGGCTGTGCCAATCCTTGCGCAGTGGAAACGTGCATGCTTTATTGAGCATTTATGCGGGCGACGCCTATGACCTAGGCTAACTCTTAGCTTTTGCACCGAAGACCAACTTCCTTCTCCCAAGCCACGGGATGAAGGACCGAGTGTCATTTTTAAAGCACGACGTGCACCAACTCTACGCCGACCGTGGGATGTTTTCCATGTTCTAACTTATTTTGACCCGTCGGGATTATTCCCTTAGCTATGTGGATTCATCTCTTTTATTATTAAGCCTACTTGTGCAAGTTGAAAACATGCGTTTTATTATGTGAAGGCAAGGATGAGGCAAGTTCATCGAAACTACCCCACCTGAGCGAGCGGTTGCCTCGATCGAGCGATGTCTTCAAGCAGTCGTTGCAAGGCTAAGTCCGAACGCCGTCGGCGTTTTGATTCCTCCGATTGACTGAGCGGGACGGGGCACTACAAGGAGAGAGAGGGAGAGAGTAAAATGGGGGGAAATGAATCGTTGGGGTGGAATATAATTAGAATTTAGTGACGCTAATACTACCGTCGCTAAATTAGTCGCTATTAGCGACGTCAGAGCGACGTTTCGCGACGACTAGCTCATGTAATTAATATACGTCGTTGTTAGGTCACTTATTTCATCGCTAGTAGCGAATATTAGCGACGTTTCAATAAAACGTCGCTAATGAACACAATTTAGCGACGTTAATCCAACGTCGCTAAATTTATGTCGCCAATTGAGCAGATTTTAGTAGTGACACTTCACAATTGAAGTTGGTCGAGTACTTTGGATTAAAGCTCACATTTGTATAAGTTGCAAGAACTTTGTATGAAAACTTACGATTTTCCATAGTGGATTCAATCGGGAGCTAGATTTCTCTCGACTGGATTAGTCCTCATAAGAGGGAGACAAGTATACATCGCCGTGTTTACGTTTGCTCTCTAATCTTTACTTTTACATTTTCTTATCTGTGATATATTTTTGTGATCTGGCTACTAACATTTTTAATAGCTAATATTCTACTGCCTACTCTATTCACCCCCTCTCTAGAGTATATTGCTTTACATTTCATTCCTACGAAGGCAAGCCTTCCTTCATAGGTTTATCGCAAATTTATATGGTCGTTGTCAGCCATTCACCAAGCTCATGAAGAAAGGAGTATCCTTCATATGGGATAAGGCTTACCAACAAGCATTTGAGGATATAAAGAAATACCTAACAAGACCTCCGATCTTGGTTACCCCAACCCTTTCTGTTATATGTTTGATCTATGGACCATTCTTTGGGAGCACTGTTAGCCCAGAAGAATAGTAAAGGTCATAAATATGCCATTTATTATATCAGCAGAATAATAATTGGGACTGAACACTGATATAACCCAAAGGAGAAGTAATATCGTGCCCTAATTTTCGTGATATAGAAGATACAACATTATGTTATTGGCCAAAGAATCCGTGTTATATCCTGGGTCGACCCTGTAACGCCCTAGTCCCAAAATACGAATAGGACCAGGATACGTATACATACCAGCTACGCATCGAGAGGACTCCAGCCCCGCTCGAATACGTATAAGTTGTATGGACTATGGCATTAGGTCAAATCATAGCAAGTCAAAACTAATCTCAATCCACATAAAGTAATAAAATATCGAGAATGAACAATATGGTTCGTGGTCCGCAGCCCACTAGCTTACATGTCCGAATAGATTCGAAAGGAAATATGAGTCTAATAAGGTAGGCTAATAAGCAGAATATATTAAGATAAGAATATGCAGCACGAGAGAATAATAAAATGAAACCATGCACAAACGATACCTGAATCCTGCAGACGCAAATCATAACCATCCATCGATTCTACCAGCTCGGCTATAACCTGGAGAGATAACCAGGTCCTCAGGGGACCAGCAAGACATATAATATACATACCTACTGTACAGTAAATAACATACAGAAAGAAGTAGAGAAATGTAAAATAGGCAATGCTCAATATGACGTCTCAATATCGTAACGCCATGGTACGTTCCCGACCTCAAGACAAAAGATAAGTCTCTACTACCGTAATGCCAGGGACACTCCCGGTCCTAGAGACGGAATAATAGGTCTATAAGAAGTCTATAATACGGTAACGCCATGGGACACTCCCAGTCCTAGATATGGAATAACAAGTTTATAGAGAGTCTCTATACCGTAACGCCATGGGACGCTCCCGATCTAGAGATGGAGTAACAAGTCGGTAATGAGTCTCTATACCGTAACGCCATAGGACGCTTCCGATCTAGAGGTAACATAGGTCAATGACTAGCAATCGATCTTGGCTACAGGTAAAGTCAACTCGATGGAAAAGAGACTAAGGACTAGCAAATATCGTCAGGACACTCATAAGAAATAAACAGTGACATAAGGAGAACAAGATACGTGCACGTAAAACAAGAAAGTAGAAGTAACATAAACATGAATGGCAGATAATGAAATATAATTGGAAAAAATAAAAGTATAGAAATGCATGAAAATAAACTGTACAAGTAGGCAAGGTATACTTGCCTGGTGTAGAATCAACCACGTCTAAATAACTTGTTAGATCAAATGCCTGTAAAAACTGAACTCATGCAACTGTGCCTAGATACTGAAACAGATATTGCCAACATTCCCAGAATAAGAAAAATAGTAATTATAGACAACCCATAAGTTCAATTCTGGACACAGGGACAAATCAGTAATTTCGAGTCAATATAGTGTCCGCTGTTTGACCCACTTTGCACCAAAATATGTGCCACATCTATGATCTCTAAAGTCATCAAACTATATGTCTACGGGTCCGGTTTGATGAGACGAACCCAACCATATGCCCAAAGTTGGATTCCGGTGGGCCGTGCACAAATACGCTCGTTGAGTCGGATCGTGGGGCCCGTAAAACGGTGTTCCGGTCAACTATCTCAGAATCGAACCAAACTTGGCATACAAGACCAAAAAATAATACAGTCCTTCTGGCGTAAGTTTCATCTCAATTTGACGAATGTGCACAAAGTAATTGAAGAATTTTGAAAAAAGGTCGATACGTGAGTTTTGACGGATACGCATCAAATTCGTCGCGCACACACAACGAATTCAAGTTCCGTAAAAGCCCACATGTTCGCAAAGTCGATACGCACCTTTTGATGCTTTTGGTTCACGACCATATCGCCCGGCTTGACAGGACGCATGACATATCGGATATTTTTATGATTTTCAAAATAGTTGTTTCTCAATTTTTAACCATCAATAATTTTCTGTATAATACCTTAAAAACAATTCTACAAAAAGGGGTTCGATCTCGTATAGGTTGTCTACAGGTCTGTTGAAATAGATTTTCAAAACTGTTAATAGGTTGACGATGATCTATTCGTAAACAAGGGTACATCGACTGCTTTACGTCATGTTTTCGAACAGGATTTCGATGATATTTTCATCTATTTTTTGGGCGGGGTGCTTGTCTACCACGAAATCTATCTACTCGGATTGAAACTTGGTTATACTGGCTTCCTAAAATAATTTACGGATCAAAAAAGGAACAAACGTAGACAGAGTAATCGTACCGTGAATTTAGGGGCTCGCGACTGTGTTGTGTGCATGGACAGAGCTTTGTGGCGGTTCTGACGACCACTGGCGGTGCTGGCAGTGGCTCATGGTGGTGCACGCAGGTGACAGGGGTTCGCCCGAGGTCAGGGGTCAAGAGGATGACAAGTGGTTTAGGGTTTTGATGAGAAATCCTCCTCTCGATCTATATATATATATACGTGAAGTTGTGTATGGTCGGCTCCGCTCGGTTTGGCCGAGCTGGGCTTCTATTCTATGGGGTTTGGCTGGGTTGGTGTTCATTTGGGCTAGGGTTTTACTCTTCATTTGTTTTTGTTTTGTTATATATATATAAAATATAACTCTATATATATGTATATACACACACAATCCATATACATATATACAATAGCCATATATATAAATATATGCACACAATCTCTATACACAACAAGTATTCAATACATATTTGTTGAAATATTTTTTATTCATATATTTTATATTACAAACTCTTTGTTTGTTTTTATTCCAAAACTTTATAACAAAATTGTTTAAATAAATAGATAAAAATATCTAAAGAATTTAATAAATTTTAAATAAATAAATACTTCAAGAATTTAGGGAGGTAAATAAGCTATGCATGGATCTACCATGTATGGTCGAGTATGGGTGGGTTCGGGTCAAGTTTGACTTAGTTTAGCATAGTTGGGTCTCATAAATAGTCAATAATCTAATAAATGATTAATTAATTCATTTATAGGGGTCGAGTCACCACTTGGTCTGATTTTTCTAATTGGGACACACTTATGGCTAGGCCTCTTCTAGCATGGCTAATACACTAGTCAAGGCACACAAGTACACTATCTGTGCCATGGTTCCTAGTCATCTTGTACTCCAGAACTTAACCATGGCTAAGGTCATCTATAAATTAATTAAAAATATTTACAAAATTCAATAAATCCTTATTTAAGTCAAATAAATTATAAAAATAATAATTTCAAAAATTTATGGGTGTTACATTCTACCCTCCTTAAAAGAATTTCGTCTTCGAAATTAAAATCACTCACTAGGGTAAAGGAAAAAATGTCAATGGTTCTAAATTGTCTCTATGGTGTGCTATATTCCTACGGTTTTTCTAATCAAACATGTGTTTGCCATTAAAATTTTTTGATTGCAATTTCAATTACAAACAGAACAGTGTTACAATATATGTAGGACTTAGATGTAGTCCTAGGAGTACACTTTTGTTTATCTGGGTCCCTTGTGCCGATGGAGCGAGTGGTAATGTGTTGACTCCGTTGACGATCTGACGACGGTTATCAGTTCTCTGAAGGTCTGAGTTGCTCTGGGTGCTGGAGCTTGCAGAGAGGAATGAGACGTTGAGTGTCTGTATCTGCCTGTCTGTGTGTGTGTTCCTCGGTTCGTCCCTCCGGAAGAAGAAAATATTCCCTCTATTTATAGTTTGCAGGCTGGCTGCTCATGCGCGCATATGTAGGATGCATCTGTTTGTGGGGATGCCACGTGGTGATTGCTGATGGAGGCGCATGGGCGATGCGCTCTGACTGAGGAGTTGAACTCTTTCTGTTGCCTTTGTGGGCTGCGGCCGAGCTGACACGTAGCAATGGGAAGGATCTTTCAGTTGTCGAGATCTTGGGGGATTAGCACTCTTTCATAGGCTGAATCGAGTCAAAGGACATGTGTCATAGGTCCATGGCTCAAAGATCTCGGATTTGGTGGAGAGTGATCTGATAGGATGCGCCTGGGATTGGGCACATGAGGAGACTTTGGCTTGTAACCTTTAGGAGTCACGAACCAGTCTGGGCGCACGGCTTTTGAGGTGCATGCGAGGCTTCAGTAGTGACTTTGACTTCTGTCTTTAGGGATCAGAGAAAAGTCTGAGACACATGACTTTTGAGGCACATGCAGAGATTTGGGTGCATGGCTGCGAAGGTGCATACGAAATGGTTGGGCGGCCACGTGGCTTGTAACCGTCGGAGGAAAGTAATGATGATGCTGACGTCGGCGATGCTTCGTCTTCTGAAAAAGCTGTCAACTGTTCAGTCCTCGGGGACTGGCTGCTGTCGTGTCAGACTTCATCATTTAATGTTCTTTTACGGGTGATGGGCTGTTGAGTGGGTGCGTCGATCTGCGTTCTACTAGGCACATGGGGATGCATGGGCGCATTCTTATAAGGCACTTAGTGCTGATGGGTGTGTCAGTATGATACGCGGTCTGACCGGCGCATCCGTTTGCATGACACGTCTTTATTGGCCCGACTGTTACGTTTTTCGAGTGCTTTAAATAGCCGTTTTTAACTTGGCCAAATTCAAAGAGTCAGGTTCATCCCCATTAATACAAATTTATTGTACAGGATTCGGAGAGCCCGCCACTTGGCGCATGGGTTTGATTTGCCCGACCTATAAATAGTGGCAAAGAGAGAGTTTGCTTCTCGTTCTCTCACGTCCTCCTGAAATGAACTTGTTTGCTCGAGCACATTCTGTTGACGAGATGCTCCCGAGGGTGAAGATGCGACGACTTGTCTTCGTTCATGCACTTGAAGGTGACTGTTACATCCAAAAGTCGGGGTCGAGGGCTTCTGAGGCAGGCGAAAGGTGCCTGTTGCATCCAAAGATCGGGATGCTCGAGCCTCGTCTCTGTTATGCTGGAAGAGCCGCAGATTGGAATTGCGGTACTCCGATCATCTTTCTTGGGCTTTGGGAGAGCTCCTCCTTCTGCTAGAGTGGGTGTTGCCCATTCTGGTTGTGTTGAAAGCCTCCTTTTGCCGCAGGTCGATTGCGGTGCTCTCCTCTTCCTTGGGCTTTGGAGAGCTCTTCCTCCAGCTAGGGGGTTGATTGCCCACCCTCATTTTGCTCAATAAATGCTTCATTAGTCGAAGCATTTGATCGGGTCGAAGTGGCACATATGTTGAGACTTCATAATGCATATAATTGAGACTCTTGAAGATATGCGCTTGACTGAGACGCCGAAGAGATATGCCTGACTGAGACGCCGAAGAGATGCGCCTGACTGAGAGCGCATGGCGAGATGCACCTGTTTGAGAGCGCATGGTGGTTGCTGCGCCTGGCTATAGACTTAGGGTGATTTCTTTATGTAGAGGTTCTCCTTTGTACAACCTTTTTTAGACATGTAATAGACTATATGAAAATAAAAATCTTCTTTTAATGTCTAAGCTTTTGCTATTTGCTGTGCCAAGTACTTCATCTGAGCTTCCTGGCGCATGTAATGTTAGGCGCATAGGATTTCTGTTCCTGAAATTCCATGCTTCTACAAGACCCCCTTCAAAGTTTTTAAAACTTTTTGTCAAGTTTTGGAATACTTTGAATAAGAAGCATGGTGGTGTCTTCAACGGGGCGCATGACTGTTCGGGCGCATGGATACTCCGCACATCAGTGATGGGGCGCATGCTCCTCTCAGTTAATGTAAATGATAACGCTTCGAAGTAACCAAAAGGATTAATGATGATCTTTTTGGATTTATTTGCAGTTATCACTTCATAGAACCCGAGGCGGCGGCTGATGTCACTCCTCATCGGTTTTCGCGTATGCATAAGCCTATAAATAGGCGTCTGATGGAGAGAGAGGGTTCTTCTCCACTTTGCTTTCTTCTTCTCTAGAGTTCTTCTTTCGAAAAATCCTAACTTCTTCTTTCACGAGATGGCCCCCAAGACTCCTCGCGGTGGTGCTGGCAAGGGGAAGGAGCCTGCGGAGTTCGTCGAGGAGGACGCTCCAGTCACCATCGTGACTCCGACCGACGTTCGGCCTGCGGTGACGGGTGGGTGCGATCCCTCAACTTCGAGTCTGGAGTACATGGATGAGTTGCATCATGTTGTTGTGCCCTAACTCTTTATCGCCGACGCGTATGGACTTCTGTCCTGATGATGCGCTGAGGTTATTCTGCCGACGCGCATGGGTTTAGGCCCTGATTATGTGCCAAGGTTTTACTGCTGACTCGTATGGATTTAAACCCTGATGATGCACCGAAGCTTCACTGCTGACGTGCATGGGTTTAAACCCTGATGATGCGCCAGGCTGCTTGACACACCCAATATTTTGCCTTTTTAAGGCTTCTATATTGCCTGACTTTTATTTTTGCAGTATCAGTGTCGATGGATATCCCTTTGCTGAATGAAGTCCTTCTGGATGCTTCTCTTTGCCAAATGGGAGTTGATTTCGACGAGGAGGTTATTAACCCCGTGAAGGCTGCTATCCTACTGAATCAGCTTTCCGAGAGACTGCTGTAAATCCAGGATCAGTCGCCTGTTTTCCTCCAGAGTATGATGGAGAGCGGCAAACTAAAATCTGCCGAGTTCGAGGATGCGACTTTCTTGAAATCTGCCTTTCTATTTGGTGAACGCTTGACCTCCACCGAGGCGAAGGTTCTGAAGATCAAGGAAGACTGGTTCTTCTCTGCGAGGGGCATGGTTTTGTACATGCGGCAACTTGAACGCCAATTATCGCTGATGGCCTTCTACCGTTTGGCTTCCAAGAGAAGGATGCCATGGGAACTTACTCCTTCTCAAGGAGGGGCAGTGGGGGGTACCCTTTCGATTGATGTTACTTCGAATTAAATGGATACCTTAGCCGTCTCGCGAGCCGGGCCCTCGTTCCGTTGCCGAACTTTGCGCCCTGGGAGCCTTTATAGTGAGGTCCCTAATGACACCTTTGCCTTTGGTGCTTCGACCTTTGCAAATCGGATGTTAACATCGAAGGTTATGTATCTGAAAGGTAGCTTTAGGGTTGAATGTTGGTGTCACCACGTGCCGAAGTGGGACGAGTTGACCCTTTGGGTGTTGTCGAAGTTCAAGGCTGAGCTTAAAGAGATTGGGATGACGACCGCTATCCGTGCCACACAGGCCGGCGTGGATCTCAACAAGTATATGTTTCTTGCACTCTTAGAAATGTTCAATACCCAGACTGGCACTTTCTTTACTCTAGTGGGGGAGTTGAGATTGGCTCTCCATGAGATGTACGAGGTGTCCAAGCTTCCCTGGGGCTCGGAACCGTACGAGGAATATTTCCCGACAAATAAAGAGATTCTGGTTCTGAAAAAGAAGGACCCGGAGATGATGGCTGTTTTCAAAGAGGTGGCGAGCCATCATTATCTGCTGCAACGGAAGGACAAAGGCAAGTCACAGCCTCATGTGACTACTTTGAGGGATTATGTCTTCAAGCAGGACCTGGCGGACTCTACGAAGGTTCGATTTACGACTCCACGGGGACTGAAGTCCGCGGAAGTAACCTCCAAAATGAGTCAACTAGGCGAGAAGGCTCCTCGTTCAAATGAGAGTGGCGAGGATGTATACAGATATTTCTGGTATTGCGTACACCGGATGTCATCTAAGGCAGTGTTGACTGCATACTTGATGATATGGCCCCGGGACTGTGTGTTTTCAGGTGGGTCAGGCTCTGTGGAGAGGGTGACCCGGAACCTCATTTTGCCAGCAGTGAAACTGGTTTTTGGTTGCCCTTTGGCTCTCCTCCCCATGATGGTGTATAATCTGCTACGGGGTTTGAGAGATTTCGCGGATGACATAGTCCATGAGAGGGACAGGAAAGACCACTTTCCCCGCACTGGACTACCATTCCATTATCTGATGGGATGGTTGATTCTGCATCATCCGAACGTGATGAGTCCGGGTCCCGAAGACGATCACGTTGAAGGTGACGCCTTTATCTGCCGCTTCTACAAGAGGAAGTGGCTGCACACTGGCGTCCCCGTCTGTAGGAGAGTCTTGTCTTATCTTCAGGGGTGGGAGATCGTCAAGGTCAATCCTATCTTCAAAGATTTCGAGGATGACCAAGATTTGGAAGTCTCTGGTGAGAATGCGATCACTCTGCCGAAATGGAGGTTTCGTTGGTTGCAGAGTATTCGACCTTCCTACTTGGTCTACCGCAACCAGAATAAGTGTTATCTGGAGCCATATCTGCCGAGCCGGTTTGCTCGCCAGTTTGGTTACACCCAACTAATGTTACGAAACCCCAGTAACAGTCTGGGGTTTGCTGGAAGTTTATTGGATGGAGCCCGGGGTTGGCAATATTACAATGCCGGGTGCACTGGGGTTCGTTTCAATACACCAGTTCACAACCCTCAGCCACAGATCCTGTATTCGGCCGTTAAGCTATTTTGTGCCACGAATACTGTACCTCCTGATTATGATAGGGAGACTAGTTTCATCATTGGAACTTAGCTAGAGGCTACGAAGAACATATTGGCGGCGGCCCGGTCATATCGTCCACCAGAGGTGGCGGGATATCGGGCTGCTGCTGCAGCGTCAACGGAAGGTACTCGGGAAGATCCCCCAACTGGAAAGAGGCGGGCTGACACAGAAGCCGGTTCGTCTGCACCAAAAAGGCCAAAAAAAATGATGACTCCAAAGGCTACGGGAGTGCCGCCTGTAACGCCAATGGAATCAGTTCCTGCTGAGGTAAAGGCGTTCTCCATAATCTGGCTCCTTCTGTCATTTTTGTGACATATGCTTTCCTTTTGTAGGAACCGTTGAAGAAGAAAACCCGGGTTTTAAAATCGGGCGTCAGTAAACCGAAGGAGGTGGCAAGCTCTTCTGATGAGCACATTCCTCCGATTGTAATGTCTCTCGTGGAGGAGATTCCCGACGATGTCGTTCCTGCGGAGATTTTAGTATCTCCAGATTATGTTGGAGGGGAAGCTGAGGTTGGAGCAGTTCCCGGGAGGGTTCAAGCTGCCGTGGGGGCCTCTAACATTGAGGACCCAGCCGATACGGGGCTTCCAGATAAGGAAGTGGAGTGGAGTTCGTCGTCTTCAGATGACGTTCCTCCAGAGATGAGTGAGCCTATTGCGGGAGCAACAGACATGATTGAAACAGAGGAGAGGGTTGATTCCCCTCCTTGTCATGATGAGGGAAGGTCGGCTGCAGCGTTGCCGAGCCCTACGCCAGACTCAGCAGCGGAGGCTGAGGTGGCTGCCGGCCGGAAGGTAGCAACAGATTCTATCCCCGTAGAGGGATTCGATGATGAAAACGAGACTCGTCCGCCGAGCCTGACTCCAGGGGAGCCGAGTAAGGAAACAAGTGCTGATCTCGCTGCCTTGCCAGAGGGGGAAGGTCCCGTGCAGCCTGCTGATAGTGTGTTGGATACGGAGGAGATAGCCCCTGACGTCGGAGGTCCTTCCGAGCTTGAGAAGGGTAAGGGTTTGATGGAACTCCCTGTTGCTCCTTCTACTTGGGGTACGATATCGACGCCCCTCTCGGCTCCTTTCGCTCTTCTGGCTCCTCGGGCCCGTGGCGAAGTTCAAGCCCCCGTTGAGGGAGAGTCCGTTGATGCCGAGGTTTCAGGCTCGCAGATTGAAGCCGACGGGTCTTCTTTCGGTCTGTCGTCTAGAGCAGCTCCTCCAACTCCTGCTATGACACCGCAAGTACTGGCGGATGCGGATGAGTACGTGAAGTTTATCGTTGAGGTAGTGTACAAGATGCTGTAGAGGGGCGTATCGGCAGTAATGAATGCTAATGGGAGTTTTGCGACGGCAAAAACCATGGTGCTCCCTCACATTGGTCTGATACGTTCCCACCAGGGCCATGATCATATGGCCGAGATTCTGGAGGCCTCGTTGGCCGAGCTCGGCCAGCTGCTTTTCAAGTTTCAACGTATCCAGCGAAATGAACTCTCCGCCCTGATAGAAGCAGAAAATGAGAAGTTGATCGTTGAAACTGAGTCATCTTATCAGGCTACTGTGGCTGTCTGGAAACGCTAGGTGGCCGAAATTGAGGCTGCGGTGGAGAAGCTATCTCAGTTCACGCAGGAGAAGGTGGAGTTGCGAGTTGCGTTGGACGCTAGTATGGCAGAGGTTATTGCTAAGATTCGTCTCCTTGAAGACCAGTGGGCCCAACTTTTGTTAGATGCTGAGAGAGTCCAAGCTGAACATGTAGCATCTAAGAAGGAGGAAGCGGCTTTCACCCGCCAGGATCTTTTCCTGGCCCAGCAGCGGCAACAGTTGGACGAGAAGCATGAGGATGACACTTCTCCTGAGGCCATAGAAATGATGCGTCAAGAAGCCAAACGCCGAGTCCTGGCGACCGCAGAGACTCGGGCGGCAGACTTGAAGCGTCGGATCGAAGAGCTTTCAGCCAATCCTGGTGATGCTTAGGGATTGTAGTCAATCATTTTTTTGTTATTTTGTGTAATTTGCAACTCCTGCTAGGGATGTAATTCTTTACTTTTAAATAAAGAATGAAGAGTTTTGTAGTGTGTTCATTCTTGCTGTCATGAACTTGATGATTTGTGTGGACCTATTATCTTTTGTGCACCTTAGTTTTTAGGTACAGATAATAAGTTTGGAAGAACTGACATGTTTGTTCAGATAATGTGGACGTGGCAAATATGGGGTTCAAATGATGGAATCTTCATACTCAGAGGTGTTATGGACGTGGTAGGAATGACTCTGGGGGATACGCAGAACTACTCAGAGGTAATGTGGACATGAAAGTTCTGCGATCAATGTACGGCAACGCAGGGGTTCTGTACGGGATGTTTACTCAGAGGTAATGTGGATGTGGTAAACATGATAAGCAGCATAATCCTACATGGTGTCAGATTATGTTTTGCAGGGCGTAGAAGAGCAACTCAGAGGTAATATGGACGTAGTTGTTCTTCTACTGAGGATAGAACACCACGAAACAGCTGGGTTCCGGAAGCGTAAGATTTTATGGAAGGGAGTTGTATGTGAGCCCCGATGATTGGGTCCACAGACTCCCTTGTTGGGTGGAGATAGAAGTACATGTCTGAAGGATGTCAAGGGTAGTACTTCTTTAGGAACTTAACGTTGATGGGCATCATGAACAAGTCCCCATTGGGTTTGGCGAGGTGGTAAGCACCGTTTGAGTATACCGTCTCTATGATGAAAGGTCCCTCCTACTTGGGCTCGAACTTTCCTGGTGTCTTGTGAGTCAACACCATCGGCCTCCTGACTGCCAGAACCAGGTTGCCTACTTGGAAAGTCCTCTGCTTGACCTTCTTGTTGAAAGCTTGTGATATACGGGCTTGATAGAGTTCGATGCGCTGTTGAGCTAGGAGACGTTTTTCGTCAAGTGCCTCCAATTCTCGCAGACGGCGACGTTGATTGTCTTCCTCTGTAAGTTGATTAGTGATCGCTACACGGAGTGAGGGTATCTGGATCTCGAGAGGCAGTACCGCTTCGCTCCCATAGACTAAGGAGAATGATGTGTTGCCCGTCGGAGTCCGTACCATTGTACGGAGGCCCAAAGGCATTTGCCGAGCTTTTCGTCCCAGTCTCATTTGTTGGATGACACGACTTTTTTGAGTAGCCTGACGATAGTCTTGTTGAACGCCTCGGCCAATCCGTTTGCTGCAAGATTGTAGGCGGTTGATGCCACGTCCTGAATGCGGTTCTTGTTACATAATCTGCTGAAAACATGGCTGATGAATTAAGGACCGTTATCATGGATAATCCTCCGAGGTACCCTGAAACGGTAGATGACATGGTGCTTAATGAAGCTGACCACCCTAGAGCTCTTCACTTCTGCTAGTGGAACTGTTTCTGCCCATTTGGAGAAGTAGTCGGTGATGGCTAGGATGAAGCGGTATCCCCTCAATAAAGGAGGGGTGATCGGTCCTACAATGTCCATGCCCCAAGCTTCGAAGGGCCAAGAGGCGACCGTAGGATGTAGTGGTTCTGACGGTGTATGAATGAAGTCGGCATGAAGCTGGCAAGCATGGCACTTCTTAGTATAGTCGACAGCGTCGGCTGCCATGGTTGGCCAATAGTAGCCCATACGTCATAGTCGATCCTGCAGCTTAGGGCCAGGTTGATGGGCCACGCAAGTTCCATCATGAGCTTCTCGAAGGGCTTCGGCTGCTTCTTCGTTGGATAAACATCGAAGGAGAAGTCCATCATAGGAGCGTCGGTACAACATTTTAGTAGCTGTATCGTAATAGAATCGAAGGGAACGCCTTCTGACTGAGACGGCTTCTTTCGGGTATTCTGGGAGAATTCCGTAGACAGTGAAGTCGATGAATGGGAACCTACAGTCTCGAACGTTAACACCAGCACTTGTTGACATGGCATGGGCCATTTGCGAGCATAGGTTGTTTTTAGGACAGACCAAGTCTCGACCGACTACCGTGATGTAGTGTTGAGTCCCGAGGGGTGCTGCCAATGAGGCTGCGAGGCCAGCCAGAGCGTCAGCCTCCAGGTTCTGTAAACGAGGTACATGTTCGATGAAGAACTTGGTGAAGGTTGAAATAATGTTCAATGCAACTTCATGGTAAGGAACCAGATCTTCATGGAGAACTTCGTATTGCCCTCTGATCTGGTTAACGGCGAGTTTTGAGTCTGTAAACCCCCTAAATTTCTACTACAATTTTTTTTAATTATAATTTTGTATTTATTTTTATTTCGTATTTGCACGTCGCATACGAGTTCTTATTGTGGTATTTGCGTTTCGTAAATACTCAACGAGTGCGAATATGTGTCGAGGTACATATGTTCGAAAAATATTTTTATTATAAATTTATTTTAATAGGAAAGTACACGTTCAAATAAAGGTAATAAATATTTTTATTTTGTATTTTTTATTCGTCGTTTAAAGACAAATAGTAATTTGAAAATTTTGGTTATATAAAATATTTCCAAATGTTTGCAAAATGTGAATTTGCTTATTAATATATTTTATTATTATAAAAGCTAGCTCGTAATTAATATTTAAGTATTTATCATGATTTTCGAAATTAATTATTACTATATTTATTTAATTATAAAAATGATATTTGGAATTTTGTTAATTTTAATATTTGATTAAATATGGTAATTTAAACTGGAAAAATTTTTATTGACTTTATTTAAAATATTTTAAATAAAGTATAGAATTTATTTAGATTGGATTTGATTTGGATTGAATTAGTTTAAATCGAATTTAAATATAATATGATATTATCTAGGGAGAATTTAAAATTCTCCCAATCCCTATCCAACTTGGAATTTCCACCTCCTATAAAAGGAGAGGTACTCCTCCAGAATTTTCCATCCACAACCAATCCGTGCATCGTGTCGGTGTTGCCATTCTCCATCCACTATATTTTATTTTTACACATACAAATTCCGTCCCGTCCGACAATCCCGGACGTCCACCCAGCCGTGTCGGACACCCCCGACACGGACTCGTTCTATTCCAAACCTAACCTACTGCCACCCCAATCTTCGTCCCCGACCACTGCAACTCCGTCTACATCATGGCCAACACCATCTCCAAAACCGAACCCCACCGCCATCGTCGTTCTTTCACCGGCAACCACCCATCCGCCGCCACAATACGACAAAACCCTTCATTATCCCCGTCGCCATCTCCTGACCACCACCCCATTTTCATCGTCCTCCATCGCCAGGGCCAACACCATCACCAAAACCCACGGCAGCCCTGCCTTCACCGTTCCCATCCCCGATCTCCCGTCGCCATTATTACGCAACCACCACCACCATCTCTGTCAACTCGTCGCCAACACCACACAATTGGGAAATAAGAGAAGGGTGGGAAACCCTAACCTGACCGAGCTCTCCACGACACTCCCAACGCGCTCAACCGTCTACCGCGGATCCGCACCGCCGTACCCGCGCGCACGGGACTCCGCCCATCCGCCGACGAGAGACCCAGCTCCTTCGTCCTCCGCCGACGCGCCGGAAAACCACCAGCGTCGACGCTCCCATCCGCTTTCCGCCGGCGCTCCCTCCACCGCCGGAGCTGCCGCCTCCACGTTGATCTCCGAGCCGCTGCTGGTAAAAACCCTATACTCTCACTCCTCTCTTCTTCCCTCCCTCTCTCGATTTCTCGACTCTCTCTCTCTCCCTAATTTCTCGTATGTTTCTCTTTCCAGCGAACAGCAAGTGCTGTTTTAGTAGCAATATTAGTATTTATTGTTATTATTTATTATTATTATTATTATCTATTATCATGATTATTATCATTATTATTATTATTACTATTATTACCATTATTGTTATTAGTATTATTATTAAGGTTATTATTATTGTTATTATCTATTACCTATTATTATTATTATTATTATTATTACAAAGATGGTTAATTTATTGAGTTATAGCTATACATCTTTTGGAGGGATATAAATTTGATTTGAAAATGATCATAAAATTTTAAAATGTGAAAGTATGATTTACGATTGACCAAAATTTGATGATGAATGATAAATTTTGGTAAAATATTTTTTGAATTAAATTACGTCATATGATCTATGAATTATAAAGTTATTTAGATTTCGAGTTTAAAACCTTGATTTTGGATATTTAAATTTTTAGAAAAAGGGAGAATTACTTTTGAGGAGTAGTTGTGACTTATTGGAAGCTAGATATACACATTTGAAGGATATATAATTAAATTTGGGAGTTATTTAAAAATTCTATTTTGTAGTATGAATTTCGGCTGATAAACTTATTTAAATGTCGAGTTTAAGATTTTGGAAATAAATAAATAAATAAATTTTATTATTCGATTTGCGATATACAAGGGTTACTTTGAGATTGAGTAGAAATTTAAATTTGGATTAAACTTGACAGCCTAAGATGAATAGAAAATTTGGTGAAATATCTTGGAAATTTTATTGAGTAAATTTCGAGGAACTTGAAATTTTAGATTATACCATATATTGGTAGAAAACCAAGAAGCAAGAAAGGTCACCCTAGTGAGATAGAAGTATTCTACATTAGAATGCCATACCACCTATGATTATGATATTGCATATACTCAAGTTAGTCATCGACCAAACCGATGAACGTATCTTTGACTTTCTCGACCTTATTCGTGACCATCTAATTGTTTGAAACTTCGAAATGATTGGAATCATTCCCTTGACCATACCCTTATCTATGAGACTATCTTCCCTCTAGAAACTGTGTCTCTAACTTATTTTACCTTGACCTACGAGATTCCTAATTATCATTATTTCGTGCTTTAACCTTTTATTTTTTTGCATTAATTAATACCTTATGAAAACCCACTTTCTATTCTGATCACTCGGCGTTCCCTATCATGACTTTGATATTTGGAGCACAACACTAGACTTTTCCTTCCAGCAAATTTCACATACAAGACCTAAACGAGCTCACCTTCATGTAGGTATATCATGTCCCACTAAAACACGTCCCCTTGTACTCTAATTTTTATGGTACAACTTTCGGGTCATAAAGACTAATTATAACCTATACCATGGTACCGATATACTTTTGACTATATATTTGGACTCAATCTTGACTCAAATCTTCGGCCCGATTGTGACCTACTAAAATTTCTAAATGCTTAATTTGTGTTTTATCTCAATTGCTTAACCCTTGTCCTTTTATTTCATGCCTTATCTCGTTTACTTAGTCCCATACCACCTTTTTCTCTCCATGCAATATTAGCAACACTTTTCTCCCGACCAATTAAATTGCTTACTCATATTTCCCTATGATTTCCCCATTGTTTATGCAACCTTGTTCCTTGTATGATTCCCTTATGCGAAATAAAATTTGATCATGACAATCTCAGGTTAGTAGTGGTAGATTAGAGAACCCCACAGCATAAATAACACAGTTGGTTAACATAATTACGAGACTACAAGGTATAGATTGGACATAAATAAATAAGTGTGCGATAAATCCAAATATATGAAATAAGGAATGATATACGGTGTTTTGATGAAACACTCAAGAGTAAATAGACTTCTCGAATTTCAAAGGCTTGTTTGAGGTAACTAAATATCGAATGAAGAATTTTCTAAAAGTGTTGGTGGCTTAAGAACCAAAGTTATATATTAAATTTATGGATGCAATTTTTGATAAAGACAATGTTGGCGTTGCCTTTGATAACATATAGTGTTATGGCGATATTTTTCAAGGATAACCAATTGTTGAAGAAAGAAACCTTTATATTTTGATGCATGGAGAATCAAGTTCTAAGATGATTATGAATATAAAGTTAAGATGAGTTTCATTTCTACCATCAAAAAGATGAGATTGTTAAATTCAAATTTTCGAGAGAGAGACTAATAAATATTTTAGAAAATTTTCAATTGTGATTGAGTTACGAAAGTATATTTTTGATATTTATCAAACATTGAAGACGAACTTTATCTTGGTACCTAAGGATGCATTGTATATTGACCAACAAATACAAATCGTTGTAAGGAGATTTTAACTTTTATTTGGGCCAAGTGGTTGAAGGTTTTGGAATTATAATTTTAGAGGAAAATTTTAACTTGGGAAGATATATATAAAGTGAGCTAGTATAATGGAGATTATGGAATTCAAATTTGAGACTATTTAAAATTTTATGACAAGATAGAAGAAGTTAGAATACAATTATAATTATATTGGTTTTTGGTAACGAGACGTGGAACGGAAGTAATTTTTGGAAGGAACGATTTATGATAAGAGAGATTACATGAATATTGATGATATCAAAGGATTAAGGATATTATTACCTACTTATGAGGTTGTCCCTTTTTAAGGTTAATGTTAAGGTTGATTGAGCTTAGTCATTGATCGATTGTCATGTGCATGATCGTAATCTAAAACCATCGGAATTTTGTTTAGTCGATCGAATGACACATTGCCATTGAAATGTCACTCGCCTCCTCGACGAATATTTCGTTTGCATTCTCGTGATCTCGTACATCTATTCGAATAAACTCTTTCCATCCCCTTCGCCTTACCTACCCTAATTTTTCCTAAATTTCGAGGACGAAATTCTTTTAAGTTGGGTAGGATGTAAACCCCCTAAATTTCTACTACGATTTTTTTTTAATTATAATTTTATATTTATTTTTATTTCGTATCTGCACGTCGCATACGAGTTCTCATTGTGGTATTTGCGTAGCATACGGAATTTACGTTTCGTAAATACTCGATGAGTGCGAATATGTGTCGAGGTACATATGTTCGAAAAATATTTTTATTATAAATTTATTTTAATAGGAAAGTACATGTTCAAATAAAGGTGATAAATATTTTTATTTTGTATTTTTTATTCGTCGTTAAAGACAAATAGTAATTTGAAAATTTTGGTTATATGAAATGTTTTCAAATGTTTCCGAAATGTGAATTTGCTTATTAATATACTTTGTTATTATAAAAGCTAGCTCGTAATTAATATTTAAGTATTTATCATGATTTTCGAAATTAATTACTACTATATTTATTTAATTATGAAAATGATATTTGGAATTTTGTTAATTTTAATATTTGATTAAATATGGTAATTTAAACTGGAAAAGATTTTATTGACTTTATTTAAAATATTTTAAATAAAGTATAGAATTTATTTAGATTGGATTTGATTTGGATTGAATTAGTTTAAATCGAATTTAAATATAATATGATATGATTTAGGGAGAATTTAAAATTCTCCCAATCCCTATCCAACTTGGAATTCCCACCTCCTATAAAAGGAGAGGTACTCCTCCAGCAATTTTCCATCCATAACCAATCCGTGCATCGTGTCGGTGTCGCCATTCTCCATCCACTATATTTTATTTTTACACATACAAATTCCGTCCCGTCCGATAATCCCGGACGTCCACCCAGCAGTGTCGGACACCCCCGACACGGACTCGTTCTATTCCAAACCTAACCTACTGCCACCCCAATCTCCGTTCCCGGCCACTGCAACTCCGCCTACATCACGGCCAACACCATCACCAAAACCGAACCCCACCGCCATCGCCGTTCCTTTACCGACAACCACCCATCCGTCGCCACAACACCACAAAACCCTTCATCATTCCCGTCGCCATCTCCTGACCACCACCCCATTGTCATCGTCCTCCATCGCCAGGGCCAACACCATCACCAAAACCCGCGGCAGCCCCGCCTTCACCGTGCCCATCCCCGATCTCCCGTCACCATCATCACGCAACCACCACCACCATCTCCGTCAACTCGTCGCCAACACCACACAATTGGAAAATAAGAGAAGGGTGGGAAACCCTAACCTGACCGAGCTCTCCATGCCACCCCCAACGCGCTCAACCGTCTACCGCGGATCCGCGCCGTCGTACCCGCGCACACGGGACTCCGCCCACCCGCCGACGAGAGACCCAGCTCCTTCGCCCTCCGCCGACGCGCCAAAAAACCACCTGCGTCGTCGCTCCCATCCGCCTTCCGCCGGCGCTCCCTCTACGCTGGAGCCGCCGCCTCCACGTTGATCGCCGAGCCGCTGCTAGTAAAAACCCTCTACTCTCACTCCTCTCTTCCTCCCTCTCTCTCTCTCGATTTCTCGACTCTCTCTCTCTCTCCCTAATTTCTCGTATGTTTCTCTTTCCAGCGAACAACAAGTGCTGTTTTAGTAGCAATATTAGTATTTATTATTATTATTATTTATTATTATTATTATCTATTATCATGATTATTATCATTATTATTATTATTACTATTATTATTATCACTATTATTACCATTATTGTTATTAGTATTATTATTAAGGTTATTATTATTGTTATTATCTATTATCTATTATTATTATTATTATATGTGTTATTATTATTATTAGTTTATTTTCTGTATTATATCAAGAGTACTGTTTCCATATTAAATATATTTATTTGTATATTTTACAAACTTAGGACCTAGCCTAAAAAAATGGTTTTTATCCTTCAAACTATTTATCTAGACATATATCATGCTAATAATGTATTTTTCAAATTTTATACATATAAAGTATTTCAAGTATTTAACGTAGAAATATTTTACGAAAAGTAGTTCCCAAAATTCATATGATGATTTTCTAGTTTTTACGAATATTTACCAAATTTTTTTTGACAAATAAAATTCTAGCTTTAAAATATTATAGATATTTTCTAAAGCATATTATACGTAATCTACAAATTTCCCTCGAATAACCCATTGATCTTGACTAATCAAGAACTTCTAATTTTCGTGAAGTTCGAACTCTTGTACATCGAACATGGCTACTGGACAGACATGACTTGTCGGATTATCCTACCACTCCAGAAGATACACCAGGTAAGATACCTTGCCATTATACTGTTTATATTCAGTTTGCATTTTATTAAATATTACTGTTCATTTATATTTTAGTTCTTACAGTTCTTGATTTACTGCCTGCTCAGTGATATTAGATGTACTTTGTTATTATGCTTTGATTACATATGGACCTAGAGTTAAGGGACTACCGTTATAGTGTATTGCATATACCTTGACACAGTTGTACTACGAGGATGTATGAGATGAGTAGCATGTAGAGGTTCTTGCGTGTGGGCTGATCCCCCATGTGCTTGCGTTAGGGCTAACTGCTATTAGAGGCGTGTTAGGAGACTTAGCAGTTAGTAGTGTTACATGGTCGTAGATGCGACATGATAGATACATTGGGTAGGGAGAACATTTCTTTGTCGTATGGGCTTCGATTGCACTTCTCTTGTAACCCGGAAGCTCCGCTGGAGATACGGGTATGTTGAGCCTCTCAGGTTGGCCACTGTCATTTTTGAACGTCATGCGCTTAGGTCACTGGTGCCCAAGTGGAGACTATACCAGATCCCATTTACAGCCAGGGCTCATACGACGGAAGGTTTGTTCTCAACTGTATTTTCACTTTAGTACGGTTAGTTTACCTTATTTATGTCTCGTCACTCTCTTTGATTGTGGCATATTATATATTCAGTATTTATATGGCATGTTTATTGTATCTTGTTACATCCCTCTGAGGACCTGATTATCTCGCCAGGTGTGTGTGTTCTTATCTTTCGCAGGTGTTCTAGTCATGGCCATGATTGTCACTATTCTTCGAGGATGATTGCGCTTTGATCGTCTTCGCTTCGCCCGCCAAACTCATTTTTATTTTCCATGTATTTTTCCTTACTTGTTGGTAGTGGATTTGTCTCCGTCCAACGATTGTATACATGACAAATTCAAAGTTGCTTTTATATCATTATTTATCTTTGTGGATGAGATTTAGTACCTTGGTTACTGCATTTTACAGCTTATGTATATATACGAGGGTCCATATACTTTGTATGTATACAGCTGGCATGATTACGTTCCTAGTCCTACGTATTTTGGGACTGGGGCGTTACAGAGTTGTCGTAGGCTTCCAAATGATCCACCCCCAGCTGTTGCGCCAGCTGGAGATCCATGATGAGAGCGTTGTACTCAGCAACATTGTTGGAGCGCGACTTCGAAAGGGAGTAAGCACGCTGGATGACCAGCTGATCGGGGGAGACTAAGACTACCCCCACTCCGACGATGATTTGGCCTTTGGGGCCTGTTCTTGAAGCGCCATCGAAAAACATCCGCCAGACGGAGCTTTCTTCGGTGACATTTAATTTTTGGACCTCATTCGGTATGTCTTCATAGAGTCTGGAGGACTCTGGGATGGGGTGTGCGGCTAAAAAGTCGGCTAGAGCTTGGCCCTTGACGGCTTTTTGTGGAACAAACACCATGTTATATGGCATCAACAGGATCGCCCATGTAGCTAGCCAGGAGTTCAATGATCCTGGCTTCGTCATGAGAACCCTGAGCGGGTTGACTCAGGAGATGACATGAATTGTCTGGCCCGAGACATAATGGCGAGTCTTCTAGATGGCAAACACCAAAGCCAAACACTCTTTTTCGATGAGGTTGTACCGGTGTTCGGCCCCGATCAGTGTTCTACTAAGGTAGTAGATAACTTGCTCGTAGCCTGCATCGCTGTTCTGAGCCAACAGAGCGCCGAAGAAATGATCCACGGCACGGACGTAGAGGAGAAAGGGTTTGCCAGCGACGGGTGCCACCAGGACTGGCGGGCTCGTCAAGTACGCCTTGATATTATCGAAAGCTTTCTGGCATTCTTCTGTCCAGACGTAGGAGACTCCCTTCTTCATGAGCTGGGTGAAGGGTTGGCATTTTCCGAAAAGGTTTGCTATAAACCTTCGGATGTATGCCAGACGCCCCTGCAGGCCTCGAAGTTCTCGGAGGTTCTTTGGAGGGTCCATGTCAAGGATGGCCTTGGTCTCCTCGGGATCGACATGAATGCCTTTCGTCGTGATAATGAAGCCTAAAAAATTTCTGCTAGAAACCCCAAGAAAGGATTTAGCGGGGTTCATCTTGAGTTGATGTGCTCTCATGAGATCGAATACTGTCTTTAGGTCCTGTAGGTGATCACCCTTGAGACGGCTCTTGACAGCAATATCATCAATATAGCATTCAACTGTTTTACGAAGATATTGACAGAAGATGGTACTCATAGCTCGTTGGTATGTAGCACCAGCGTTTTTCAATCCGAAGGGCATCACTGTGTAGCAGAAAACCCCCTTCGGAGTCCTGAATGACGTATGTTTTGCGTCATCGGGGAACATCTTGATCTGATTGTAGCCTGAATACCCGTCCATGAAAAACATGTGTTAGAAACCACATGTATTGTCGATCATCACGTCAGTAATTGGAAGCGAGAATTCGTCCTTTGGGCAAGCAGTGTTCAGATCCCTGAAGTCGATACAGACTCGTATCTTTCCATTCTTCTTGGTGACAGGGACGACGTTGGCCACCCAATCTGGATGTTGCTCTTCATGGATAAACCCGCTGGTCAGGAGTTTATCCACCTTTTGATCGATAGCGTTTATGATGTCAGGACAAAAACGTCGCTGTTGCTGCTTTATAGGCTTGGCATCAGGTAATATGTTAAGCCTATGCATCGCGATCTGACGATCAAGTCCCGACATATCTTCGTAGCTCCAGGCGAAGACGTCGATATATTCTTTAGCCAATTGGACCAAAGATTCCTGGTCTTCTCCTTTTAGGCTTTTGCTGATGAAGATGGGTTTGGAAGAAGATCCATCCCCAAGGTCGATCTGTTCGACTTCGTCTTCGGTAGGGGGTTCGCGTAATTCAAAACGAGACTCCCATTGTGCTCCTAGGCGTTGAGCCCAAGGTTCTTCCTCGAAGAATTCTGATGTTTGGTCTTTGCCTTCATCTTCTTGAGATTGTGCAGATGCCATGTTGGCTGATAGCACCTTCTTAAAGACTGAGCCGATACTGGTATCGAAATCCCAAGTTGATGCTTCGGACGAATGAGAATATTCTACTTCTTCTGCCTCCGAACTCTCTAGAGTTGCCGGCGGCGTGACATAGCCTACCCCCCGTCGAGTTCGATGATAGTAGTCCTGCGGCTTTCGTTTAGGTGTTGGGAGCCGAAGAGGAAGACGTCGACCCTTGCCGTAGTTCAGGCCTTTGTTGCTTTTTAGATTATAACCCATCTTTTGGATGAGGTACTTTGCCTTGTCTGTGTACCGGTAGACTTGTATTCTGTCGGTATCTGGTTCTTGCTCGAGTGGCAGAAGGTCTTGATGACGCTCGACTTTGCCGAAGATGATGGATTCTTTCTCTTGATTCCGCGGTGGGACTACGAAACAGACCCCTTGGGATGGGACTACTCGATTTACATGATTGACGGTCGTTATTTGTGTTTGCAACGACCGTAGAGCGTTATCTAATGTATACATGGCATTCCAATGTGGAAGACTAGAATAATTAAAAGACACTCTGTTATTGATGAAACACGAGATTTTGTCCCACGGGATTACATTCTCCATGGAAGGTGCATCTACATCAGCAGATATGTATTCTCCTAGCTCTTCATCTGTGAGTACTAGGGTTGGTTCGGGAGAGTCTACCGTAGCTTTGACCTTGGGGTCTGAGAGGGCTATGTGGGCCTTCTCCGGCAGCTTGGATAAGACGGATGATTGCGGAGGCTTGCCTTTAAGACGCACCTTCAGGGGTGCCTCAACTGCGCCTTCAGTGATTGCTGCCTTCCCCTGTAGTTTTGTCACAAGGGGAGCCAATGTTTGAGGCGGCTTTCCCTTGAGCCGTATCTTCAAGGGAGCTTCAGTAGGTGTCCTACCTAGAGCAGTTGGTGCTTTTCCAGGTAGCTTGATGGTCATGGGAGGCAGCATCTGAGGCAGTTTTCCTTTGAGTCAAATTTTCAAAAGAGCATCGGGCATCATCTCTGGCTCCATGTCCGGCTCTGATGTCGTTTCTGCTTCATCGTCAGCATCATTGGCTTCCCCTTCGTCGGGCGACTTGTACAGGGTAGAATAAGTGAAGTAGGCTTCGACCCCCTTGAAAGGGCCAATATCCGCGAACTCCGTCCGGATGATGTCGTTGGTGGACACGTACTTCATACATTGGTGGAGTGTAGATGGCACCACCATGTACTCATGCAGCCACGAACGACCCAGTAGAAGGTTGTAGTTGACATCGGCGTCCACGACATAGCAAGTCACCTCAGTTCGGAGGTTACCGATATGACACTTCAGCCGTATTTTGCCCAGCGGCTCGCTTTTGCTAGCATTGAAGCCGCTGATTGTGGTGTTGGAAGGCACCAGACGGTACATTAGGATTCCCAGTGTTGAGAGTAGCATGTTCGGGATGATGTTGAGGGAAGACCCTGAATTGATCTGAATCTGTTTCACCTTGACGGAACCGACATACCCTGTATAATACAGTGGCCTGTTGTGTCGGTTGTGCTTGAACAGCATGTCTTGTTGGGTAAAAGTTATGTTGGGGATAACTTTATCCGTACAATGGCAGCGTGCACATGTGGTTGGGGTATCCTCAGGCTGCTTGACCTGACTGATGAAGGATTCGACATCCTTCAGGGCTTCACAGAGAGCTTCACGAGTGTCCTTTGAAAGACGAAGAAGCTCAAATAGGGATAGACGGGCAGGAGTACTGGCAAGTTGTGCCAGTATGTCGAAGTTATGGGGCTTGGCTAGCCCCGAAGCATTCTCTTTTTGCAAAGGCTTGTCGAAACGAGCCTCTACATGCTTCTGTTTATTGGCTGCTAGAGGCCTGGATGGGCCCTCTTCCTGGACAGCAGGGACGGTGTAAGGAGGAACCACCTCGACGGCAGCTTCGTCAGGTTGGGCGTTCTGATGTGAACGCGTCTGCACAGGAAGTGCCTCTTTTGTGGAGGAAGAGACCATGTGGCAAGACTTGATCTTCCTGTCCTTGGTTTTAGAGGCAGAGCGTACCTCCGGTTGAATACCTTCGGAGACAAGGTCAGGGTGAACCCATAAGACCTCTCCCCGAGATATGGTGAGTGGGATGAGTCCACTCACGATGTCACGAGTAGGTGGCAGATTGACCACCTCTATTGTCGCCTTTGGGATGGGGACAACGCCATCTTGTGTTGTGGTTGGAGGCAAGGTGCCAAATTAGTGTAATACCAGGTTGGCCGAGACCGTTTTCTCCTCGTAGTCGACGGAGATAACGTCCGCATTGATCATGCGCTGGATGTAGTTCTTGAGGACGTAGCAGTCCTTAGTTGGATGTCCGACAAATCGATAGTAGTAACAGTACCTCGGATTGTCCACTTTCCCAACCTCGTCGGGACGCTTCGGGTCTGGCAACTTGATCTTGTCACCCTGCTTCAATATCTCGAAGAGTTGTAGGATGTCTTCATCGTTGAAAGAATAAACCTCCTTTGGCCTTGGTGCAAGTGGAGGCTTCTGAGTGGGTGCTGATACACCTTTGGAGGCATTGACAGTCAACGTCTGCTTTCCATTCGTCTCTCGTCCAGGGTTATTGGCTGTAGGCCGTTTTCCCTTGTCCTCAAAGGCAGGAAAACTAACACCCAGAAGACGAGCATTGGACGTCTTCTTTTCAGCTGCTTCGGCCTCGATGATCAAGGAACTCCAGTCGGGAGGAGGAGTGGAGTTGAGCCAAAGTTTCATTGCAGCCAGCATGTTCATGCTGCAGGAGGAGAGGAGTGCATGTTCGGGCATACCCGGGGGTAGTCTGTAACAGGCTTGTCGGAAACGTTTGATGAATACTCGAATCGTCTCCTTCTCCTTCTGACGCACCTCTATGAGGGACGCCATTGTCATGTCCTTCCCTCCGTCGTAGAAACGATCGAGGAAGAGACGTGTCAAGTCGTCGAAGGAAGATATAGAGTTGTCGGGGAGACTGCAGTACCAGTCGTAAGCTACTCCTTTTAACGCCCCGACGAATATGCTGGTGAGTAGCGCATCTTCCTTCGGGAGATGTCCCGTTTGAGACTAGAAGTACGTCAGATAGCGGTGCGGAGATTCCTTTCCGTCGTATGGCGTCAATGTCTGTGGTTTATACTTGGAAGGATAAACCACTTTGTTCCATTCGAGGGGATATGGTTGTGGGATCCCCATCTTTTGGCGCTCCTCTTGTCAGTTCTTGGACTCAAAGCGCTCGCGCAAGTCCCTGATCATCTCAACTACGTCTTCCGTGGAGCTGGGAGTCGAGGAAGGTGGTACAGCCTGGAGTTGAGCATTTGATGGCTCCGACGTCCGAGGTGCCTCACGGTGATCTGTATCCAAGGATACCAGTTGAAGGGGTACACTTGAATCTCCATTGGCCCCCGGGTCAGGACCAGTAGACGGTGCCCTGGCCAAAGCTGACCGTATCTCAAACACTGCTTGAGTCAGTATTTGCATGGAGGCAGTGAGGGTTTTGAGTCCTCCTTCCAAGGTATCCATGCGCTGGACGAGGTCTGCTGGCGGCGCATCTGACTCGGTATCACCCCCAGTCATGTATACTGTCATGACATGGCTGGAAGTGGAGGGATTGGTCGAGGCTTCACTTTCGGCCTCACTCTCCTGTAGAGGAGTTGCTTCTCCTGGAGCTTCGTCTTGGCTACTCCCAGCTATGTCCTGGGGGATATCTTCGTCCTCGGGAAGGACTTGGCTACCCCCAGCTGTGCTCTGGAGGACATCTTCATCTTCAGGAGGACGATCAGCAAGAATTTGGCTACCTCCAGCTATGCTCTGTAGGACATCTTCATCTTCAGAAGGAGGATCAATAAGGGCTTGACTACCCCCAGCTTCCTCCAAGATCTTCTTTCTCCCCCGAGTATCTTCAAACACTCCAGAGGACGAGACAGTTGTCTTAGTTTTCCTCGACTAGCTTTTGGACGAGGACGAGGAATTGCCAGTCGCCTTTTGGATTGACGAGGAGTTAGAGATTACATTGCATGAAGCAACCTTTAATTCTGGCTCCTCTTCAATTGACAACTTCTTCCCGAGGCGACGTCGGAGGGGTGTTGATGATTGCAGCCGCTGGAACACTAACTTTCTTGGTGGTGGGATTGCTATTTTGCAACAACAGTTGATGGTGACTACAGCACAGGTGTGCCCTGTGAGGGGCGCATTGTGCTTGTCAGTCGACTCTCCTGATCGGCGCTTGTGACTGATCATATTACGCAAATCATTGGAGGAGAGTGCCACCTTTGCACCCCCGTAAGGCGCATGGCAAGGCCAAGCGTCGGGGTTGTCAAGTGAATGCTGCGTCCTCTGATCCAACGTAAAACATGCGCTCAGATCAGTGGTGGGGGAACAACATTTACAGTGACTTGAACGAACCTCAGATGCACAACCAATGGAGGCGTGGGTGTTCAAGACCACCGGGTTTGCCTTGCTCGACTTGGTTGCGAACGCAGCAGATGCACCCAAGTGAGGTGCATGGCCCGTGCTGTCTTGGACTTCTTCGTACCAGCCCGCTGGGGTGCATAGTACTCAGAGTCCAAATTCTTCTCGCCACAACAGCGAGTGAGTCTGTCAAAGACAGAGGCCTTCTGTGGCGCATCAGAGGTGATGCCCAGGGCATTAGCTGTGCCCCTGCTCCGTCGATGCATCTTCCTCGTCTGAGAGGGAGATGGCTGGGGAATGTGGTCAGCCGCACGTTTCCCCAAGAGATGTGCTGTATCGGTGGGTGCATCTTGGTTGCTGAGGATGTCAGTAGGAAGGGTAGGCTGCATTGGCGTATCTCATTCGGTGGTAGTGCCAGAGGCGTCGACCTTGCGTACCCAAACTTGGCGAGTCTTCTTCGGCTTCGGCAGCCGCTTCGAAGGACTTGCGCTGTCTTCAAAGATGAACTCCTCATATGCCTGTTGATTAAGGCGTATGACCAGCATCTTGTGGGAGGAGCCCACATTCACGTTGTCGGATTGTGACACAGCTTTCTCGGTGGAGGAGAAAGAGGTCCCCAGCAGAGTCGCCAACTTGTTTGCCATTAAAATCTTTTGATTACAATTTCAATTGCAAACAGAATAATATTACAATGTAGGACTTAGATGTAGTCCTAGGAGTACACTTTTGTTTATCTGGGTCCCTTGTGTCGATGGAGCAAGTGGTAATGCGTTGACTCTGTTGACGATCTGACGACAGTTATCGGTTCTCTGAAGGTCTGAGTTGCTCTGGGTGTTTGAGCTTGCGGAGAGGAAGGAGACGTTGAGTGTCTGTATCTGCCTCTCTCTGTGTGTTCCTCGGTTCGTCCTTCTGGAAGAAGGAAATGATCCCTCTATTTATAGTTTGCAGGCTGGCTGCTCATGTGCGCATATGTAGTATGCGCCTGTTTATGGGGATGCACGTTGTGATTGCTGATGGAGGCGTATGGGCGATGCGCTCTGATTGAGGAGTTAAACTCTTTCTATTGCCTTTGTGGGCTGCGGTCGAGCTGACATGTAGCAATAGAGAGGATCTTTCAGTTGCTGAGATCTTGGGTGATTAGCACCCTTTCATAGGCTGAATCGAGTCAAAGGACACATGTCGTAGGTCCATGGCTCAAAGATCTCAGATTTGGTGGAGAGTGATCTGATAGGATGCGCCTGGGATTGGGCGCATGAGGAGACTTTAGCTTGTAACCTTTAGGAGTCACGAACCAGTCTGGGCGTACGGCTTTTCAGGCACATGCGAGGCTTCAGTAGTAACTTTGACTTCTGTCTTTTGGGATCAGAGAAAAGTCTGAGGCACATAGCTTTTGAGGCGTATACAGAGATTTGGGCGCATGGCTGCGGAGGCGCATACGAAATGGTTGGACGGTCACGTGGCTTATAACCACCGGAGGAAAGTAATGATGATGCTGACGTCGGCGACGCTTTGTCTTCTGAAAAAGCTGTCAACTGTTCAGTCCTCGGGGACTGGCTGCTGTCGTGTCAGACTTCAACATTTAATGTTCTTTGACGGGTGATGGGCTGTTGAGTGGGCGCATCGATCTGCATTCCACTAGGCGCATGGGGACGTATGGGTGCATCCTTATAAGGCGCTTGGTGCTGATGGGTACGTCAGTATGATGTGCGGTCTGACCGACGCATCCGTTTGCATGATACGTCTTTATTGGCCCGACTGTTACGTTCTTCGAGTGCTTTAAATAGCCGTTTTTGACTTGGCTGAATTCGAAGCGTCAGATTCATCACCATTAATAAAAATTCATTGTACGGGATTCGGAGAGCCCGCCACTTGGTGCATGGGTTTGATTTGCCCGGCCTATAAATAGTGGCAATGAGAGAGTTTACTTCTCGTTCTCTCACCTCTTTCCGAAATAAACTTTTTTGCTCGAGCACATTCTGTTGATGAGATGCTCCCGAGGGTGAAGATGCGACGACTTGTCTTCGTTCATGAACTTGAAGGTGACTGTTACATCCAAAAGTCGGGGTCGAGGGATTCTGAGGCAGGCGGAAGGTGCCTGTTGCATCCAAAGATCGGGATGCTCGAGCCTCGACTCTGTTATGCTGGAAGAGCCGTAGATCGGAATTGCGGTGCTTCGATCATCTTCCTTGGGCTTTGGAAGAGCTCATCCTCCTGCTAGAGTGGGTGTTGCCCATTCTGGTTGTGTTGAAAGCCTCCTTTTACCTTAGGTCGATTGCGGTGCTCTCCTCTTCCTTGGGATTTGGAGAGCTCTTCCTCCAGCTAGGGGGTTGATTGCCCACCCTCGTTTGCTCAATAATGGCTTCATTAGTCGAAGCTTTTGATCGGGTCGAAGTAGCGCAGATGGTGAGACTTCATGATGCATATAACTGAGACTCTTGAAGAGATGCGCCTGACTGAGACGCCGAAGAGATGCGCCTGACTGAGACGCCGAAGAGATGCGCCTGACTAAGAGCGCATGGCGAGATGCGCCTGTTTGAGAGCACATGGTAGTTGCTGCGCCTGGCTGTAGACTTAGGGTCTTTTTTTTTGTAGAGGTTCTCCTTGTTTACCATGAAATATAAAAGAACAGAACAATTATCGGAGGATCGAACTTTTACTTCACGTTACAAACTTGCTTGTACAAAGAAAGCCTAGGGATGAAAACCTAGGTACAACAGTCTAAGTATAATTGTTTATTTTAGATTCTGGAGGGTGACGATAGAGGCTCGGGAAGGCGACGACAGCCCTGCCTTACTCCTTGGACGATCGGTATGCAGTCTTGGCTCCTTGTGAAAAGATGGTTGGCGTTGACGAAGAAATGCTCTTCTTGCTCCTCTGTTACTCTTCTGGCTTCTCTCTCTCTCTGTGTATTCTTTTCTCTGACTATGGGGGGGGGTCTCTCTGTATATACGTAGTGTTCTCTCTGGAAAAAAAAATGTCCCTTTCTCTTTGATATTGTATATATTTACAAGGGAATGGCACCTTGCTATTTATAATAGTGGAATGTGATCATTAGGGTTGCCAATGATTAGCTTTTAGAGATGGCGGCGGCTTGGGGATTGGTCCATCTTGGCCATTCATCTTGATTATGATGAATCTGGGCCATTAGGTGTAGATTACACCAAATCCCATGAGCAATTAATGCTGATTGGAACAAATCTTCCTTGTACTGATCTTCTGATATCTGCGAATAAATCAGATCTATTCTTCTGCCACGTGTCCCAGATTTATTGGAATTTGACCCAATCTTTAATGGCAGCAAATCTGAGGAATTAATCGGCTTAGGACACGTGTCCTAAGAGCTGCTGGAGGGATCTGGACTGCATGACTAGTGAGCCGCATATGAATGTGAGCCGCATATGAATGTGAGCCGCATATGGTTAAGCCCACGTGTCAGGGCTGCGTGGGCAGTAGCCCTCACTTGAGTCTTCTAACCACAGAGGAGTAATCCTTGTGGGCCGCATAAGTATATATCTGCCTGGGCCGCATGGACATGATCTTCTTGAACCTCATGAGAAGTCCTCGCTCGAGCCGCATGAGACTTTTATGGCCTGAGCCGCATAGGATGGATTCACTCTGAGCCGCATGGGAAGTCCTTTGCCCGAACCGCATGAGGCTCCTATGGCCCGAGCCGCATAAATTTATTCTGAGCCGCATGAGAAGCGAGCCGCATAAGAATGCCCACGTGGCAAGGCCACGTGGCATTTTTATGGCTCTCGGGAGATTTGTGTCAGAGATTTCTTTCCCCTTCCCTAGAGATTCATCATTATGGCAGAGCCATAATTACCTGCTTTGGTGTCAGGGCTGTCAACTTTTCAGAGGGGTCAGCCGTCATAGCAATTAATGCAGCATGGGTCGGAGGGGAGCACTATCAGGCCACGTGTCCTCTGGACCGCATGGAATTTTTTGGGCCGCATAGCTCCTTATGCCACATGATTCCCTGAGCCGCATGAGTCCTCTGAACCGCATGGGTCTTTCCTGGCCGCATGAATCATTTCCTTTAGTATTTTTCATGCATCTACAGGACCCCCTTCAAAGTTTTCAATTTGTAAAATTGAAATACTTTGAATAAGAAGCATGGCCGTGTTCCTCTAGCCGCATATAAAGTCCTGACCGCATAGACGTCTTGGCCGCATGGAAGTTTTCAGCCGCATGAACTTGTAAGCCGCAGAGTTGTTTCAGCCGCATGGCCATTTGAACCGCATGAGCTCTTTGTCACGTCATTACGCCATGCGTGTAAATCTTTTCGGGGCAGGATCCCAAGAGTTTCTAGTCTTTAATTAGCTAGTTTGTCTCGATAGCCGAAGAGTCGACTACGTTGTACGAGGCATCGGTCTGTGGTCCTCCTTTCTCTATAAATAGAAGGGCATTTGGATGGACTTCTCTCTTAGACTCTTCTTGACTAAGATTCCTGTCTTTGTTTTCTTCCTCTGACCGACAGACAACAATGGCACCTAGGGCTTCCAAGGCTGCGAAGAAGGCTGTGGCAAAGAGTAAGAAATCGGCTTCGTCTTCGACTGCCATGCCCCCCATTCATCTTGACGTTCATGTTGCCATCGAAGGTAAGGATTAGGTAGTCGATTTAAAACCCTAACAGAGCCTGCTTCACTGCATACTCCAGACTTTGACGTGAACTTCTCAAACTACATGGTCCGCATACACGTCCCATGACTGAGCCGCATTAGGATATACCCCCTATCTGAGCCGCATGAGACTTGTCTAAAACGAGCCGCATGACTATTTCTGACTGTTTTCGTTTTTTTCATCTTTGGTTCTCACAGTATCTCCACCGAATGCTGAGACTGCGGCGTTAGAGGAGCCGCGGCCTCCTGTCATCAGCCAGGGATCTCCCTCTGTTAGGGAGGAAGTAAAGAAAGAAGAACCTGCGCCTGAAGGGGACGGCAGTCCTCCAAATATCGAGACTGCTGAGGGTGGCAGTGCTGGGACCCCTGTTTCTCCTATTCTGGACGAGGATGCTCTTCACTTGCATCCTTCATATGTGAGATGGTTGAGGGAGTGGTATATACGCTCCTGTAACTAGGATGTAGGGGCTTCTCGTGGTTGTCTGTCTGTAGTCTTTGTTTTGTTTCGCCTTTCTTCTTGTCTTCATGAAAAACTCTTTTGACTTGCTTGCAATCGTGTGGATGTAACCAATTTCTGAATGAATGGAATATATATGTGCTTCACTCTTTTGCTTTGTAATAATCCTCTTATTGGGACATTTTGCGTGGACCCATTGTCCCTAACGTACCCTGGTTCTGGATACGGACAACGAGTTTAAAAGAAAGGAACCAATCATACTGACTCAGAGGTACTGAGGATATGGCGAGCATGAGGGTTTCTTTGACGGAGCCTTCCCATTCAGAGGTAATGAGGACATAACAGGAGTGGGCTCAATGAAGGAGGGCACATAGAACGACTCAGAGGTAATGAGGACATGGAAGTTCTACGTAGTGGGTGATTTGTTTTTGGCGGAAGTGGAACGGCTCAGAGGTAATGAGGACATGGCCGTCTTGGAAGTTTGTGGACCCGTTACCTTTGTTGTGTACTGGGAGTGCAGGTATTAGATCATGAGGGAGGATCTCTTGTAGAAAGAAAGTTCAGCGGTATAATTATACATGACTTTCTTTCAAAAGAGTGACCGGGATGTAAGTTCAGGGGTACCGATGGGTACATAACTCGACAATCCATGAATGCTGAAATCAAAGTGTAAGTTCAGAGGTACGAGCAGGTACATGACTTGGAAATTTGGGATATCTTTGTGGAAGAAGGGCATGAGTTCAGCGGTACACACGGGTACATGACTCGAAAATCTGGAATATTGTGCGTGCGAGCTCAGCGGTACCAGCGGGTACGTGACTCGGGAATTTAGAGAATGGTTAGTATGAGTTCAGCGGTACCAGCGGGTACGTGACTCGAAAATCTGGAGAATGGTGAGTGTGAGTTCAGCGGTACCAGCGGGTACGTGACTCGAAAATCTGGAGAATGGTGAGTGTGAGTTCAGCGGTACCAGTGGGTACGTGACTCGAGAATCTGGAAAACTATGAGGGTGAGTTCAGTGGTATCAGCGGATACATGACTCAACGATCTGGAAATTTATGGAGCGAGTTCAGTGGTACCAGCGGGTACGTGACTCAAAAATCTGGAGAATGTTGTTTAAACATAGTATTTCTTCAGAAACTTGCTGTTGACCGGCAACATGAGCAAGTCTCCGTTTTGCTTAGCGAGGTGGTAAGCGCCGTTGGAGAATACTGTCTCTATGATAAATAGGCCTTCCCATTTTGGCTGGAACTTGCCGGCGGTCTTGTGAGTCATGACCATCGGCCTCCGGACTGCCAGAACAAGATCACCCACTTGGAAAGTTCTGATTTTGACCTTCTTGTTGAAGGCTCCTGAGATGCGTGCTTGGTATAGCTCGATCCTTTGCTGAGCTAGGAGGCGCTTTTCATCTAAGGCCTCTAACTCTTGCAGTCGACGTCGGTAGTTATCATCTGTTGTCAATTGATAAGTGAGGGCGACGCGGAGTGAGGGTATTTGAGTCTCTAATGGGAGAACTGCCTCACTCCCGTACACTAGGGAGAATGGCGTATTCCCGGTGGCTGTTCGAATTATGGTGCGATAAGCCCATAAGCATTCGTCGAGCTTCTCGTTTCAGTCGCGCTTGTTGGAGGAGACGAACTTCTTGAGGAGTTTGATGATCGTTTTGTTGAATGCCTCTGCTAACCCGTTTGCTGCCGGGTTGTACAGCGTCGAAGCGATATTCTGAATACGGTGTTTATCGCAAAATCGATAGAATGCGTGGCTTGCAAACTGCGGACCATTATCATGGATGATCCTTCACGGTAGTCCAAAGCGGTTGACGACGTGATGTTTAAGGAAGCTAATCACGTTTGAAGTCTTAATTTCTGCGAGTGGTGTTGGCCCATTGGTCATATGGTCAACCTGATTTTAATAATTGATCAAAACTCTGTCTGGATATACAAAGCTAGTTGGGACATCTCAGCTTCTTGGACATAAGCAAGATTGGATATTCACTCCGTTCAAGACTGAAGATCTGTTTGCCTACTTGAGTCTGTATTTCCTATGCAATATATTTTTCACTTTATTTGAGTCTAGGAATACGTTGTACACCGAGTCGTACTGGCAAATAGGCTATCCCCAAAATAGTTCAAAATGTTTTCAAAATGACCTGTCAAAAAGGTTTTCAAAAAGGTTTTCAAAAAGTTTTCAAAAATCACCAAAACCTATTTTTAAAAACCCTAACCTAACCCTGACAGAACTCGGCCAGAGTTCGGCCAGAGTTCGGTTGGTGGCCGTTTGATTTTTGAATTCTCTGGAACTTGGTCCTCTTGCAGTTGCGGATTTGACCGAGATTTGCTCATAGAGTTCTGCCCGAATTCTGCCCGAATTCTGACAGAGTTCTCCCTTTGGAACTCCTATAAATAGAAAAGGATTTCGATCATTTCAAGTCACTCATTCACTTTCAATCTTCTCTCTATCTAAAGCTTTCTGCTTTCCAAAGAGTTTTCTAGAGCTTACAATTTCAGATCCCAAGCCAGTTCAATCCTCTAGTCATTTTGCCAGTGCGCTACGGTCTAGAAGTTTCTGAGAGATTGTAATCAGAAGGCTTGATTGAAGAATACCTCTTCACATTTGATGTTAGACGAGTTCTTCGTATCAAAGCTCGCGTTGTAGAAGTTGCAAGGACTTCATAAGAAAACTTGCGGTTTTTCCAATAGTGGATTCAACTGGTAGCAAGAGTTCTACCGACTGGATTAGTCCTCAACAGAGGGATACCAGTATACATCGCTGTCTTTGCGTTTGCTTTCTGAACTCTGCCTTTACTTTATTTCAACTGTGATTATATACTGTAATTGTGTTGCTAATATTTTTTTTAATTAGCATTATTTCGCTGCCAACTCTATTCACCCCCCTCTAGAGTATTACGCTTTACTATATCGTTTCTACATTTGGTATCATAGCGGGTGTTACAGGTGAAGCGAGGTAACAATGCTATTATTTATTCATTATTTATTAGATCACAGCACATCACATGGCTACTATGAAATTCATAAGTGAAGGTCAGGCCACAAACAGACCCCCACTGTTTGATGGTACTAACTACACTTATTGGAAAACACGGATGAGTTTCTTCTTGAAATCTCTTGATTTTGACTTATGGGCTATTGTTCTTGATGGCTATCAGAAGCCACCTCGTATATCTGTCGAGGGAGTTTTGGTTGAAAAACCCCAAAGCAGTTATACAGAGGAGGAAAAGAAAAAGGCCAGTCTTGACGCACGTGCTATTAATGCTCTTTTTTGTGCCTTAGACAGAACAAAATTTAACAGGGTATCTACATGCACAACGACAAATGGTGTGTGGAAGCTTCTCAAAGTTACACATGAAGGCACGACTCAAGTCAAGGAGTCAAAAGTCAGCAGACTTACTCAAGAGTACGAGGCATTCAAAATGAAGCCAAATGAAACAGTCACACAAATGTTCGAGAGGTTCTTGGATATTGTAAACCCTTTGTCCTCCTTAGGCAAAGATTACAGTAACCACGAAAAGATTCGCAAACTCCTGCGAGCTCTCACCAAGAACTGGATTCCAAAGGCTACATCTATCATTGAAGGAAACGACCTCACCACAATGTCACTTGAAGTACTCATGGGTAAGCTACTCACTCATGAACTGGAGCTGCAAGATTTTGAAGAACCTGTACCAAAGGAGAAGACTATCGCCCTCAAGGCTCAGCACAGAAAAGCTGCTGAAGATGACTCAGACAGCAGTGGATCTGACGCTGAAGATCAAGCTCTCCTAGCAAGGAAGTTCAAAAGATTCATGAGACATGAGAAGAGAGTCAAAGAGAACAACAGCAACAACTGGTACCAAGAAGATGCTGTCTGCTATGGCTGCAAGAAGAAGGGACATATGAAGAAGGACTGTCCCATCAACTCATCATCGAGCAAGAAGAACAACAGGTATGATAAAGGGAACCTGAAAAGATCAACTTCTCGGAAATATGCCAACACCAGCATATGGCATGAGAGTGAAGCTAGCGACTCAAAAGATGAACATTCAGAGGACGCTGCAAACATGTAAAACCCCTAAATTTCTACTATATTATTTTTTATTTATTAATTAGCATGGATTAAATTTTTTTTTTTGTATTGTATGTCACGTAGTCGTATCGTACGTCGTATGCGAAATTTTCGTTTGCTCAACGAGGCGAATATGTGCGATACATATTTTTGAAAATATTATTTTTCTATTTTTGGAAGTTCAAAATAATATAGTAAATAATTATTTTGTTATCGTTCCAATTATTTCCAAGTTTGTTATTTTGCTTATAAAGCCTTATATTTTTGCAATTATTAATAATAAATAATACTTTTATTTGTATGTTAGAAAGGCATAATTATAAGAACATCATTTGAGCATACATATATATTTATAATTATTTATTGGTTTATTTTAAATATTAATGGGATTTTCGAAATTAATATTATTCGTATTTTTGAAAAAATATATTTTGTGGAATTATGATAGCAAATTAAATCTTTGATTAGATTTTTATTTAAATAGTTTAAATTTAAAGATAGACTTTTTAAATTAAGTTTAGAGTATCTAGTTTTAAATTGGATTTAATTTGAAATTGAGATTTGAGCATGGATTTAAATAAATAGATGAATTATCTATTTTTGGGTTTAACAAATCCTAACCTTTATCTATTTGGGAATTCCCACATCCTATAAATAGGCAGGTACTCCTCCAACTTTTCATTATTCCACAAATTTCCACCATCCAACTAGTGCGTGCCTCGTGTCCGTGTTCCACCATCAATTTCTTATTCCAATGTTATTACATTTACATCATCCCCTCCGTGTCGGACACACCCCGACATCAATAAATTCCTAATCTAAACCTAGTCTACGGGTGCCTCCAGCCAACTCCGCCACCCATCCCAGCCTGTCCGCGGCCAGCGCCACCACGCCTTCCCCGTTCCCTCACGACCACAACCCGCCATCTACCCCGACTTCACCACCTTCCAGACCACCGCCACCAGCGCCATCCGCTGTGGCTCATCCCAACCACCAACGACCACCTCCGTCACCACCTTCGCCACGCCACAGCCTTCACCCACCTGCCAAAACCAGCCCCGCCTACACCACCATCACCCCTACCAAATCTGACCATCACAGCCACCACGGCTCCGGTCAACATCCGTCACCGCCATCACGGCCATCGCCGGAGGCACGCCCAACCCACCAGTAAACAAGAAACAGCCACCAAAAATCAACACACATTAAACCTAAACGAACCTGGCTGCGCCACCTCCTCCTTGGCGTGCCGCGCCTCCCCGCAGGACGGCGACCCGGCCACGCTCGCGTCGCCCCATCCGCCATCGCGCCTTGGCCAAACCCTCGCACCGCCTCGTACCCTTCCAGCCTCCCCAATCGTCACGACCGCCCGGCGACATGCGCCGGTCGAGCTCGGTGAAGCCCCTCCGTGAAACCCCTCACCCAAACAACCCTACGCCGTCGGAAACCCGCACCTAGCCGCGCCCGCCCCCGTCAGCAGCGGCGCCGCCGGCGTGCCCTAGCCGCGCGCGCCGCCGACAACCCCCGAACTCCCGCGCTCCCAGATCTGGGCGCGCGCCGCCGGAGCGGTGAGCTCCGCCGGGCCACCCATTCCCGCGAGCCGCCCTCGCCGAACCCGGCGCCGGACCACCCACTTCGCCGCCTCCGCTCCTCCGCGAGGCCGGCACCGCGCCACCGCCTCCGCGCCGCTTCACCGCCGCTCCCGACCTTCTCTTCCCCTCTCTCAGCTCCTCTTCTCTCTCTCGCTCTCCCCCTCTCGCTCCTTTTTCCCAGTTCCCATTTTTGCAATCTGGATCTACTCTCTCTCTCTCTCTCTGTTAAGTTGAGTGCATTTGTATTATTATTACTTTATTTTTCTTTGTGCTTTATTTTGTTGACTACTGGTGTATGAAGAAAACAGAACCGAAGTACATTGTTAAACATCTGATATTATTATTATTATTATATTATTATCACTATCCTTACCATTATTATTACTACTATTATTATTACTATCATCTTTATATTTATTATTATTAATAATATTTTAGTATCATCATAATTATTATTATTATGTTGACTAGGAAACTACTGTAAGGAACAGTAGTTTTAATGTTTTGAAAATTATTATTATTATTATTATTATTATTATTATTATTATTAGTATTATTATTATTATTATTGTTTCGAAAATTATGATTATTATTATTATTATTGTTTTGAAAATTATTATTATTATTATGGAGAGCAGTATAGTTGTTGTTGTTCCTTTTTATATTTTTTTTTATAAATTCTATTTTGTTATATGAGGGGTAGCATATAAAATGTTATGATACAAGTGCGTGATAGAAGTATTATTGTTATATATATAATTATTTTTGGCCCATGAAAATATAGTTTCACTACCTCAAATTACTTTTACAAAAGTTAATATTTAGTCTAAAAGTAAAATTTTGGTTCTTTTCAAATATTCTCCTAGAAATTATTTAAACAAATAAAATATAATTTCAAGTATTACAATTATCTTCTTAAATAGTATATGTATCACATTATTCAAAATCTCTTCGGTTATCTTTCTCTTCCACACTAGTCCTATTCTCAACACCTTGCCAAATTATGTCCTTCCTCCTATGACCCTAACTAATTGGACCACCCTGAACCCATTGAAACTGTCCGTGCCACCGACCGAGGTCACCATGCATAGTTGTTGTACCAAAGTTGCAGTTCGTGCCACATTGATCATTACAGCACACCAGGCGCTTTACCAGGCAAGACACCTTGCCATTAGCTGTTTACTTATTTTTAGCTCATATTTCATGCATGTCTATTATTTTTTATAAACTGTGATACATGGCATAACTGTTCTTTTATATTTCCTGCTGTGTATTATTTTTCTTACAAATTAAACCTAGATTTAAGGGACCACCTAGTGTGTCGCATACATTGGCCTTGACACGTTGTAAACACGAAGTTGTGTGTCGCATGTAGGACACGGAAGTACGTGATTGGCCGGCCACCAGTACGTACAAGCCGTGCGATAGGAATAACCGCTAATAGAGGTTGCATGCTAGTTTGACTTAGCGGTTATAGTGGTTTGTGTTGTGGATGCAACACAGTAGGCATTGGGCGGGGAGGACAATTCCTTAGCGTATGGGCTTCGATGCACTTTCCCTTTTGTAACCCGTGAGCTCCGCCGGAGACGCGGGTCAGCTTACCCATGATTACTGACGGCCACTGACGATTCTGCGGAACGTCATGCTCTTCCTGCTGGGGCCTCTGGTGCCCAAGGGGGACTACGCCGATCCTATTTAGCCAGGGCCCATGCGTAGGAAGGATTGTTCTTAACAACATTTCACTTAGAATGGTAGGCTACCCTATCCGTTAGGTACGAGTACTTTTGGTTTGGGTACTTGTATCTGACCGTGGCTTGGAACAATAACTTGTCGCAAATTAGTTCGTCACATCTTGTTCTTGTTTGATTGTAGGTGTGACTTACTACTTCGATGAGAAGGTATTGAACCTTGTTGGGGTCCGGATACCGTATCGGATTCTTAGCATGGGAAGATACGTCGCCGTGAATTAGTTTACCATCTTCTGTCCTTGTTTGGTTGGGAGGATGGTACGCTCGTTCAGTAGGTGCGTATTGGAACGTGTTATAAATTCGATTTACTTATTTATTGAGCAATATTTATTCAGTTTATATGGCATGCTATGATGTGTCTTGTTACGTCCCTCTGAGGACCTGGTTGTCTTGCCAGGTGTGTGCTATTGTCTTTCGCAGGTGCCTTCGCTCTAGCCGTGTTCATTGCTATTTCTCGAGGATGATTGCATTTGGATTGTCTTCGCTTCGCTCGCCACTCATTTCATTTCCATGTATTTTACTTTTCTTATTTTGTTGGTAGTAGATTTGTCTCCGCCCAACATATTGTATCAAGACAAATTCTTTCTCATTATATGACATCTTTATTCATTTATTTGCGTGGATGAGATTAGTATTGGTTCTACTGCATTTTACAGCTTATGTATTTATACGAGGCTTCCATATATTGGAGTATACTTCGTATGAATACAGCTGGCATGTCTACGTTCCTAGTCCTACGTATTTTGGGACTGGGGCGTTACATGTTTTTGTGGTGGCCCATGCAGGTCTAGATAAATTGTTTGGTTACTTTACCGTACCAAGCAAGCCTGCGTATAGGATTAGAAGTCCAGGATCTCATCCACAAACTTGACCTCTTTCCTTGATTTTATCTACCGTTTGACTCATCCATTGCATCTTGCTTGCTTCCTTCCATCCCTATTCTTATCCTTCCTTCGTGCTTACTAGAGGTTGACCCTATTAGTTAGCTGTCCCAAACACCATTAGTTTAATTCTTTAAGTTGGGTAGAATACCTATTGACCTAGCAACCCCTTTGTCCTTGCGACCTATCTTAGCTAGCCTACTTAGATTCTAGAATTTAGAAAACCTTAACCCATCTAGTCAACCAAGCCTTGGTCAATAAAACCGTAGAATGATAGTATAAGAATAAGCAAGACTTAGATTCTTATGACTCTTAGACTATTCAAATTTTCTTATTTCAATCTTAATCACTCGTGCCTATGTATTTACCATTTGATTAAATGATGCTAATATAGCCTAGTTTTTGCAAACTTATTATTTATCAAAGTTTGTTCATGACAATATGCTATTGAGTACTCGTAGCCTATTGTCTAATCAGAACCGGTGCATAATGGTCTGATCAACCAAGTGCACTTTGGTTCGCTTTTGCCTATTACTCTACGTGGATGGAAACATAATTGAACTTGGCCCTTACAATTCCATCCACGACTGCCTTGACAAATTCTTTTGAAATTATTCGATCGTCTTTGAATCACGTATTCGTATTCGATAACGCCTCCTTCGAACTCTATATTGCTTTCGTCTTCACCTATTTTAGGAGGACGGAAGCGTTGTGCTAGAAATTCCTCTAGCTTCCTATCGGCTATGACCATTCTCACTCGATATTGCTATAACTTCACCCTAAACTCCTCGTCCTTCTCCTCGACCCTACTATGACCCTCGTTCAATGATCTAGATCACTTCTTATGACATGATCTTGTTGAGCCTTATTGATTGTACCCCATTAATACCCCTTGTCCTCTCACCCCCTACTAATTCTCAATTTCGAGGACGAAATTCTTTTAAGTTGGGTAGGATGTAAAACCCCTAAATTTCTACTATATTATTTTTTATTTATTAATTAGCATGGATTAAATTTTTTTTTTTGTATTGTATGTCACGTAGTCGTATCGTACGTCGTATGCGAAATTTTCGTTTGCTCAACGAGGCGAATATGTGCGATACATATTTTTGAAAATATTATTTTTCTATTTTTGGAAGTTCAAAATAATATAGTAAATAATTATTTTGATATCGTTCCAATTATTTCCAAGTTTGTTATTTTGCTTATAAAGCCTTATATTTTTGCAATTATTAATAATAAATAATACTTTTATTTGTATGTTAGAAAGGCATAATTATAAGAACATCATTTGAGCATACATATATATTTATAATTATTTATTGGTTTATTTTAAATATTAATGGGATTTTCGAAATTAATATTATTCGTATTTTTGAAAAAATATATTTTGTGGAATTATGATAGCAAATTAAATCTTTGATTAGATTTTTATTTAAATAGTTTAAATTTAAAGATAGACTTTTTAAATTAAGTTTAGAGTATCTAGTTTTAAATTGGATTTAATTTGAAATTGAGATTTGAGCATGGATTTAAATAAATAGATGAATTATCTATTTTTGGGTTTAACAAATCCTAACCTTTATCTATTTGGGAATTCCCACATCCTATAAATAGGCAGGTACTCCTCCAACTTTTCATTATTCCACAAATTTCCACCATCCAACTAGTGCGTGCCTCGTGTCCGTGTTCCACCATCAATTTCTTATTCCAATGTTATTACATTTACATCATCCCCTCCGTGTCGGACACACCCCGACATCAATAAATTCCTAATCTAAACCTAGTCTACGGGTGCCTCCAGCCAACTCCGCCACCCATCCCAGCCTGTCCGCGGCCAGCGCCACCACGCCTTCCCCGTTCCCTCACGACCACAACCCGCCATCTACCCCGACTTCACCACCTTCCAGACCACCGCCACCAGCGCCATCCGCTGTGGCTCATCCCAACCACCAACGACCACCTCCGTCACCACCTTCGCCACGCCACAGCCTTCACCCACCTGCCAAAACCAGCCCCGCCTACACCACCATCACCCCTACCAAATCTGACCATCACAGCCACCACGGCTCCGGTCAACATCCGTCACCGCCATCACGGCCATCGCCGGAGGCACGCCCAACCCACCAGTAAACAAGAAACAGCCACCAAAAATCAACACACATTAAACCTAAACGAACCTGGCTGCGCCACCTCCTCCTTGGCGTGCCGCGCCTCCCCGCAGGACGGCGACCCGGCCACGCTCGCGTCGCCCCATCCGCCATCGCGCCTTGGCCAAACCCTCGCACCGCCTCGTACCCTTCCAGCCTCCCCAATCGTCACGACCGCCCGGCGACATGCGCCGGTCGAGCTCGGTGAAGCCCCTCCGTGAAACCCCTCACCCAAACAACCCTACGCCGTCGGAAACCCGCACCTAGCCGCGCCCGCCCCCGTCAGCAGCGGCGCCGCCGGCGTGCCCTAGCCGCGCGCGCCGCCGACAACCCCCGAACTCCCGCGCTCCCAGATCTGGGCGCGCGCCGCCGGAGCGGTGAGCTCCGCCGGGCCACCCATTCCCGCGAGCCGCCCTCGCCGAACCCGGCGCCGGACCACCCACTTCGCCGCCTCCGCTCCTCCGCGAGGCCGGCACCGCGCCACCGCCTCCGCGCCGCTTCACCGCCGCTCCCGACCTTCTCTTCCCCTCTCTCAGCTCCTCTTCTCTCTCTCGCTCTCCCCCTCTCGCTCCTTTTTCCCAGTTCCCATTTTTGCAATCTGGATCTACTCTCTCTCTCTCTCTCTGTTAAGTTGAGTGCATTTGTATTATTATTACTTTATTTTTCTTTGTGCTTTATTTTGTTGACTACTGGTGTATGAAGAAAACAGAACCGAAGTACATTGTTAAACATCTGATATTATTATTATTATTATATTATTATCACTATCCTTACCATTATTATTACTACTATTATTATTACTATCATCTTTATATTTATTATTATTAATAATATTTTAGTATCATCATAATTATTATTATTATGTTGACTAGGAAACTACTGTAAGGAACAGTAGTTTTAATGTTTTGAAAATTATTATTATTATTATTATTATTATTATTATTATTAGTATTATTATTATTATTATTGTTTCGAAAATTATGATTATTATTATTATTATTGTTTTGAAAATTATTATTATTATTATGGAGAGCAGTATAGTTGTTGTTGTTCCTTTTTATATTTTTTTTTATAAATTCTATTTTGTTATATGAGGGGTAGCATATAAAATGTTATGATACAAGTGCGTGATAGAAGTATTATTGTTATATATATAATTATTTTTGGCCCATGAAAATATAGTTTCACTACCTCAAATTACTTTTACAAAAGTTAATATTTAGTCTAAAAGTAAAATTTTGGTTCTTTTCAAATATTCTCCTAGAAATTATTTAAACAAATAAAATATAATTTCAAGTATTACAATTATCTTCTTAAATAGTATATGTATCACATTATTCAAAATCTCTTCGGTTATCTTTCTCTTCCACACTAGTCCTATTCTCAACACCTTGCCAAATTATGTCCTTCCTCCTATGACCCTAACTAATTGGACCACCCTGAACCCATTGAAACTGTCCGTGCCACCGACCGAGGTCACCATGCATAGTTGTTGTACCAAAGTTGCAGTTCGTGCCACATTGATCATTACAGCACACCAGGCGCTTTACCAGGCAAGACACCTTGCCATTAGCTGTTTACTTATTTTTAGCTCATATTTCATGCATGTCTATTATTTTTTATAAACTGTGATACATGGCATAACTGTTCTTTTATATTTCCTGCTGTGTATTATTTTTCTTACAAATTAAACCTAGATTTAAGGGACCACCTAGTGTGTCGCATACATTGGCCTTGACACGTTGTAAACACGAAGTTGTGTGTCGCATGTAGGACACGGAAGTACGTGATTGGCCGGCCACCAGTACGTACAAGCCGTGCGATAGGAATAACCGCTAATAGAGGTTGCATGCTAGTTTGACTTAGCGGTTATAGTGGTTTGTGTTGTGGATGCAACACAGTAGGCATTGGGCGGGGAGGACAATTCCTTAGCGTATGGGCTTCGATGCACTTTCCCTTTTGTAACCCGTGAGCTCCGCCGGAGACGCGGGTCAGCTTACCCATGATTACTGACGGCCACTGACGATTCTGCGGAACGTCATGCTCTTCCTGCTGGGGCCTCTGGTGCCCAAGGGGGACTACGCCGATCCTATTTAGCCAGGGCCCATGCGTAGGAAGGATTGTTCTTAACAACATTTCACTTAGAATGGTAGGCTACCCTATCCGTTAGGTACGAGTACTTTTGGTTTGGGTACTTGTATCTGACCGTGGCTTGGAACAATAACTTGTCGCAAATTAGTTCGTCACATCTTGTTCTTGTTTGATTGTAGGTGTGACTTACTACTTCGATGAGAAGGTATTGAACCTTGTTGGGGTCCGGATACCGTATCGGATTCTTAGCATGGGAAGATACGTCGCCGTGAATTAGTTTACCATCTTCTGTCCTTGTTTGGTTGGGAGGATGGTACGCTCGTTCAGTAGGTGCGTATTGGAACGTGTTATAAATTCGATTTACTTATTTATTGAGCAATATTTATTCAGTTTATATGGCATGCTATGATGTGTCTTGTTACGTCCCTCTGAGGACCTGGTTGTCTTGCCAGGTGTGTGCTATTGTCTTTCGCAGGTGCCTTCGCTCTAGCCGTGTTCATTGCTATTTCTCGAGGATGATTGCATTTGGATTGTCTTCGCTTCGCTCGCCACTCATTTCATTTCCATGTATTTTACTTTTCTTATTTTGTTGGTAGTAGATTTGTCTCCGCCCAACATATTGTATCAAGACAAATTCTTTCTCATTATATGACATCTTTATTCATTTATTTGCGTGGATGAGATTAGTATTGGTTCTACTGCATTTTACAGCTTATGTATTTATACGAGGCTTCCATATATTGGAGTATACTTCGTATGAATACAGCTGGCATGTCTACGTTCCTAGTCCTACGTATTTTGGGACTGGGGCGTTACAAAACATCTGCTTCATGGCAATCGATCAGGTACCTACTGAACCTGTAGAAACATATGATGACTTTACCTTTGAGCAATTAGGAGATGCCTTCAGTGACCTGATGCTTGACTACAGAAAACTGCATAATAAATATCAGACCGCTAAGAAGGTACTCAAAGAGTACAAAGGAGAAATAGGAAGACTTACCGACCTACTAGCTGAGGTTAGAGCTAATGTTAGTGAGTCTGGTGAGCTTTCCTCTATAAAGCTATTATTACACGAGACTAAACAGTCATCCGAAGAGAAAGACAAGATTATAGACCAATTGAGAGAAGATCTTTCTAAAGAAAAGAAAAGTCTTCAATCTGCACAAATCAGAATGGAATCACTCACTTCTGATTATACTAAGTTATATGACACTTCCAAAAGGTTGGAAATTAGGTTAGGAAAACAGCCTGAGCTTGCTGCTTCCTACCCTAACACGTGTCACTTACCGAGAAATCGGAACATTCCCAAGCCAAACACTGTCAGACCAAACCATATAAAACCTTTACCCCAAAAGGTTAAGCCCAAACATGATCATAGGTATGCATTCTTCTATACTAGAAAACCCAAACCTACCAACCATGCACACCACTCAGCTTTCAACACTCGACATGCACAATGTCATTATTGTGGCCTCATTGGTCATATATCATCTGCATGTAGAATGAGAAAGCTTGTAGATTTAAATGTTTATGCTTGGATACCTAAAGCTAACAATTTAGGACCCTACAAGAAATGGGTACCAAAGGTTTCATCTGCAAACTGTTTTGTAGGTGGAACACCCTTCACATGCTAGAAGCAAATGGATCCTTGACAGCGGTTGCTCACGGCATATGACCGGTGACGCTACTCTATTTGCAACACTGTCGAAGAAAAAGAAGGAAGGTTATGTTTTCTTCGGTAATAATTTGAAAGGATATATTATTGGTATCGGTAATGTTGGTAAGTCTCCCTATCCCATGATTAAAGATGTCTGTCTGGTTACCGAGTTGAAACATAATCTGCTCAGCATAAGTCATCTAGCTGATCATGGTTATGGTATCAATTTTGGTAAAGACAAATGTACTATAGTTGATAGCTCAACTGGTAGTACTATCTTTGAAGGAATCAGGGAAGACAATATATATGTTTTCTATCTGCTGGAAGAAGCTAACATTTCAGGTAGATGCTTAATGGCCAAAAGTGATGAGAGTCATCTATGGCACATGAGACTCGGTCATGCAAACATGGATACAATTTCAAGATTATCCACAAAGAAGTTAGTACGCGGTTTACCAGACATAACATTCAAGAAGGATTCGGTATGCAGCCAATGTGAAAAGAACAAGGCTACCAGATCCACATTCAAGTCTGTAAACGCAGTATGTACTACTAGACCTCTACAATTGCTACATATGGATTTATTCGGTCCTAGCAGAGTTGCTAGCCTCGGAGATAAATTATATGCATTTGTAATTGTAGATGATTTCTCTAGATACACGTGGGTATATTTCTTGACACGCAAGAATGACGCATTATCAGAATTTGTCGCCTTTTGCAAGAAAGTACAGAATGAAAAAGGTTACATGATCACTCGAATTAGAAGCGATCATGGTGGCGAATTTGAGAATGCTGACTTTGAGCAATTTTGTGACATACATGGTTTTATTCATGAGTTCTCCTGCCCTAGAACTCCACAACAAAATAGAGTTGTAGAACGTAAGAACAGAACTCTAACCGAAATGGCCAGAGTAATGTTAAATCAATTTAGCCTACCCAAATACTTCTGGGCTGAAGCTGTCAATACAGCTTGCTTTGTGCTCAATAGAGTTCTAATTCGACCCAAATCGAAGAAGACTCCATTTGAGTTATGGTTTGATAGAATTCCTTCAGTTTCATACTTTAAGATATTTGGCTGTAAGTGCTTTATTCTTAATACTAAAGACAACTTGGGAAAGTTTGACGAAAAGGCCGATGAAGGTATATTTCTAGGTTATGCGGCCAAGAGCAAAGGGTACAGAGTCTTCAACAAACGTTCCATGATCATCGAAGAATCAATCAATGTCACTTTTGATAAATTAAACCAAATGACTCTCGATGACAGTGATGAAGATCTGCCTACATCAAGCTCAACTCCAGCTGATTCTCAACCAAGCTCTGCACTAGCTGAACCTCCTAGAGAAGATCCAGGAACCAGCTACCTTCAGAATGAAGCAAAAAGGTTGAAATTTACAGCAAATCATCCAAAGGATTTGGTAATTGGTGATATTACCAAGGGAGTAAGTACTCGTACATCCTGTAGAGATATTGTTTCTAGTGTTGCATTTATTTCACAGCTAGAACCTAAATCTATTGATAAAGCATGTAGTGATAGTTTCTGGATAGATGCCATGCAAGAGGAATTGAACCAATTCGAACGGAATCAAGTTTGGGAACTTGTTCCCAAGCCTATTGATCATCCGGTCATTGGCACCCGTTGGGTATTCCGAAACAAACTAAATGAGGATGGTTTAGTAACCCGTAACAAGGCTCGACTCGTAGCTCAAGGATACAATCAAGAAGAGGGTATCGACTACGATGAGACTTATGCCCCAGTTGCGAGATTAGAATCCATTCGTATGTTATGTGCATTTGCATGTTTTCATGATTTCAAACTTTTTCAAATAGATGTAAAAAGTGCTTTTTTAAATAGATTTATAAAAGAAAAGTTTTTGTAGCACAACCTCCGGGTTTCACGGATTTTAAAAATCCTGACCATGTTTTCAAGTTGAAGAAAGCTCTATACGGTTTGAAACAAGCCCCTCGTGCTTGGTATGATCGTCTAAGCTCTTTTCTACTTGACAATGGTTTTTCAAAAGGAAAGGTTGACACTACACTTTTTATTAAATCTTTTAATGGCAAGCTGCTTTTAATTCAAATCTATGTTGATGATATCATATTTGGATCCACTGATGAATCTCTTTGTCAAGAATTTTCTAAGTGTATGCAGAATGAGTTTGAGATGAGCATGATGGAAGAGCTGAAATTCTTTCTCGGATTGCAAATCAAACAAACCGACAATGGGACGTTCATTAATCAAGCCAAGTACACAAAAGATTTACTAAAGAAGTTCGATCTGGACAATGTCAAACCTATTGGCACTCCGATGGCAACTTCAACAAAGCTTAAGTCAGATGAACAAGGCAAGCCAGTCGACACACGTAAGTATCGAGGTATGATTGGTAGTTTACTTTACTTAACTGCTAGTCGTCCAGATATAATATTTAGTGTTTGCCTGTATGCATGTTTTCAAGCTAACCCAAAGGAATCACATCTGTCCACAGTTAAGCGTATCTTCCGGTACCTTAAGGGTACTTCTTCTGTCGGCTTGTGGTATCTCAAAACTAAATCCTTTGACCTTATTGGTTATTCGGATGCAGATTTTGCTGGATGCAAGGTTGATAGAAAAAGTACTAGCGGCACATGTCATTTCTTAGGCAAGGCTCTAGTCTCTTGGTTTAGTAAAAAGCAAAATTCTGTAGCCTTATCAACAACAGAGGCTGAGTACATCGCCGCAGGACGTTGTTGCGCTCAGATTTTATGGATGAAACAAACCCTAGAAGACTTTGATTTATTTTTCACACATATTCTCATTTTCTGTGATAACACGAGCACTGTTAATTTGACTAAGAATCCTGTATGTCACTCTCGTACTAAACATATCGAGATTCAGCATCATTTTCTTAGAGATCATCATCAAAATGGAGATATAAACCTTGTGTACATAGACACTGAAAATCAATTAGCTGACATCTTCACTAAACCTCTAGCGGAAGATCGCTTCAATTATTTACGTCGAGAATTAGGAATTTTGGACGTCAGTAATATAAATTAATTTTATTTTTATGATTATATATCATTATGCATAACTGTATTAGAGACAAGCTAATAAAGAGTCTGTCTGTCACCACAACTACGGTTGAAGCGAAGCGGTATTTAAGAGTTCCCCGGTGAACCTCTGCCAGCTGGGACAGTACTCCTACAGCTAATCTGAGACAGTCACTGTGTAACGACATCTAATTCATAAAATATTATTAATTATGTTATTTGAAGACTAAAATAACTAATCTTTGAATTAAATATTTGAAACGAGTCAATGAAAAAGAAGTGGCAAAAATCAACTTTGAAGAACCCTAGGCGACTTCGGCCAGAGCTCTGACCGAATTCGGCCCGAGTTCGGTTGTAGGTATCTGTGTATATATCCAGAATCTGAGAGCTTCTTCTCTTTCATTGCTTCCAAACTAATTACAACAGCAGCAGCAGCCGACCCCGACCTCCATACCCTAGTTCTTCACCAATCTATTGCTTCCAATCTACTTGGTGAAATCCTTCCAAAATTTGGAATCGTGCGGAGATCATCATTCTCTACAACATATCTAATTTTCGTGAGGTATAACTCCCTCTCTCTCCACCTTTCAATTAGTGCTTTTTATTTCAATGGCACCTAGATTTAATCTGTCTAAGAGGAAGAAGACCACTCCTAGTGAGGAAGGGTCATCTTCGAATCCTCACACGGATTCACTATTTTCGCCGATCCAAAAGAGCGACGGTGCTTTCGATGGGTTCTTCTTTCAAACCCTCGATCAAGCCTTATTATGGTACGGTGACTTTTCCACCCGATCCATATGCGACGGCGCTCCGGTTAAATGGACGGTATTTCCCGATCATCGTCACTTGTTTGAGGCATTAGGGTTACACTTATTTGTTAAACTGTGCTTCCCAATAGCTACTAATGCCATTAGATTGTTCTATTGCAATCTCGTAGTAAACACTTTTGACGTGAGCACACGTATTGGAGGCATAGACATTGAGTTCAATGATGTTCTCCTAGCAGAGATTCTTGGTATTTCTAATGAAGGTGAACCGCTAGTTGACATCACGGAATTCGATTTCCCCGAAGGCACTACACTCACGAGTTTCAAAGCGAAACTCTGTGCACCTGACAGAGTACGTTCTGGAAAGTTCAAGGCTAACAACCTGAACTTGTTTAACTACGAATTGCATCGCATCATCTACTCTACTCTACTTCCAAAATCTACTTCCAAGGATGATGTGACTTCGCTTGAGCTGTCCGCCATGTACCATCTTATTAAGGGGATTTCTTTTTCCGCCCCTAAGACTATCATTCAGATGATGGGACGTTGTCGTGCTAGAGATCGAAATCTCTCTTACGCGATGATTCTCCCTCGTATCTTTCAGCGATTCGAGATCGATCTATCGACTTGTACTCAGGACTCTGAGCCCAAGTTTCTCCAGCTATTTCGTCGCAGCCGGACTGCTTCAACTCCACCTCCTGCTCCTCATACTGCACCTCCTCCACCACATCAGCCGTATGCCATGACTTTTGAGGGCATACATCAGCACTTATCAGCTTTGCACGTCTCAATAACGGACATGGCTCGCGAGCGTGAGTTCCGCGATGTCACCCGTTATCAGGCGATGGCAAACTCCTTGGCCGATCTGCGTTTTGCCCAGACTGGTCATTCTGCTGCTTCCATCCCTCGTGATCCAGCTTTTTCGGGTTACCGCTGTGAGGATGAGGCTGTCCATGCCTACTTCCAGCCAGGTAACGCCTATGATTGGTATCGTGCTCCTCGAGATTACGTTGGTGAGTTCTATGCTGGCGCTCCTACTCATCCTACTGGCGCTGGTACTTCTGGTGCTGGTACTTCCCGTCATGCTGGCCGAGCTGCTGATGATGATGATGAGGATAGTGATTTGATTATTTAGTGACATTCTATTATATACTTGGAAATGCTCCGACATTCCAAGTTTTTATCATTACTTTTTAGTTCTTATCAGTACTTTGTAGTTTGATTTCAGTACTTTTTATCTTCATGGACATGTTTATGATGTTTCATTTATGACATCTCAGTTTATTTTAGCATTTTATTTAGCACTATCTCTTTATACTGCTTTTTCATTACAAACTGCCTATGAAATAGCATGCTTGAGATTTTTTTTATGTTTTTTGAAACTTTACATGCCTGTGATGATGTATGTTTACTCTTATACTTTTTATTTGTTATGTTTTCTCACTTTTGTTCCTTATGCTTTAATTGCGGAGGAGCCTTCTGCATTTAATGCGGGGGAGCCTTCTCTTGTGCAATTATTTTGCTAAGTGACAAAGGGGGAGAAAATTTAAGATCTAACATTTTTTTGAGTTAAATACAGGACATGAACAATTCACGTTTTGATTATTTTTGAACAAGCTTAATGTTATATCATTCATAGTTTGTCAATTATCAAAATGGAGGAGATTGTTAGCCCATTGGTCATATGGTCAACCTGATTTTAATAATTGATCAAAACTCTGTCTGGATATACAAAGCTAGTTGGAACATCTCAGCTTCTTGGACATAAGCAAGATTGGATATTCACTCCGTTCAAGACTGAAGATCTGCTTGCCTACTTGAGTCTGTATTTCCTATGCAATGTATTTTTCACTTTATTTGAGTCTAGGAATACGTTGTACACCGAGTCGTACTGGCAAATAGGCTATCCCTAAAATAGTTCAAAATGTTTTCAAAATGACCTGTCAAAAAGGTTTTCAAAAAGGTTTTCAAAAAGGTTTTCAAAAATCACCAAAACCTATTTTTAAAAACCCTAACCTAACCCTGACAGAACTCGGCCAGAGTTCGGCCAGAATTCGGCCAGAGTTCAGTTGGTGGCCGTTTGATTTTTGGATTCTCTGGAACTTGGTCCTCCTGCAGTTGCGAATTTGACCAAGATTTGCTCATAGAGTTCTGCCCGAATTCTGCCCGAATTCTGACAGAGTTCTCCCTTTGGAACTCCTATAAATAAAGAAGGATTTCGATCATTTCAAGTCACTCATTCACTTTCAATCTTCTCTCTATCTAAAGCTTTCTGCCTTCCAAAGAGTTTTCTAGAGCTTACAATTTCAGATCCCAAGCCAATTACAATCCTCTAGTCATTTTGCCAGTGCGCTACGGTCTAGAAGTTTCTGAGAGATTGTAATCAGAAGGCTTGATTGAAGAATACCTTTTCACATTTGAAGTTGGACGAGTTCTTCGTATCAAAGCTCGCGTTGTAGAAGTTGCAAGGACTTCGTAAGAAAACTTACGATTTTTCCAATAGTGGATTCAACTGGTAGCAAGAGTTCTACCGACTGGATTAGTCCTCAACAGAGGGATACCAGTATACATAGCTATCTTTGCGTTTGCTTTCTGAACTCTGCCTTTACATTATTTCAACTGTGATTATATACTGTGATTGTGTTGCTAACATTTTTTTAATTAGCATTATTCCGCTGCCAACTCTATTCACCCTCTCTCTAGAGTATTACGCTTTACTATATCGTTCCTACAAGTGGGACAGCTTCCGCCCACTTGGAGAAGTAATCAGTAATCGCAAGTATGAAGCGATGTCCTCGGGAGGAAGGTGGGGTGATTGGACCAATGATATCCATTCCCCATGCTTCGAATAGCCAGGACGCCACTATCGGATGTAGAAATTCGGATGGTTGGTGAATGAAGTTCGCGTGGACTTGGCAGGCTTTGCATTTTCTAGCATAATCTATCGCTTCTGCCACCATCGTGGGCCAATAGTAGCCCATTCGGCGAAGGCGGTCTTGCAGTTTTGGGCCGGGCTGGTGGGCCCCGCAGACACCGTCGTGAGCTTCTCGTACGGCTTCTTTGGCTTCTGCATTTGACAGACACCGAAGCAGTAATCCATCGTAGGAGCGGTGATACAGCATTTTTGTCTCTGTATCGTAGAAGAATCTGAGAGAACACCTTCTGATGGAATTGGCTTCCTTTGGGTTCTCGGGCAGGATGTCGTAGACGACGAAGTCGATGAATGGTTGTCTCCAATCTGGGGCGTCATCGATCGTCTGTGCGAAATAACTTGCCACGAATTGCACATTGTTTTTGGGACAGACCAGCTCATGGCCTATTACTTCCACTGATTGGTGATCATAATTCGGATCTGCTAGGGAAGCGGCCAGACCAGCTAGGGCATCGGCTTCAATATTTCGGAGTCTGGGGACGTGCTCGATGAAGAACCCCTCAAATGACGAGATGATATCAATCGCTATTTGGTGATAAGGGATCATGTCTTCGTGGCGGACTTCGTACGAACCTCGGATCTGATTGACGATTAGTTGGGAATCGCCGTATGCTTCAAGGTATTCTACCCCCAGTTCTCTTGCAAGTTGGAGGCCAATGACCAGAGCGTTATACTCGGCCACATTGTTAGAGCAGGGTTCTGTGAGAGAATAGGCACGGTTGATCACCAATCCGGAAGGGGAGACCAGCACTACCCCGACTCCGACGACTATATTGCCTTTAGGTCCGGTCCTTGAAGCACCGTCAAAGAATATTCGCCATATAGCCTCGTGAGAGGTTGTATGCGAGTCGGCGACCTCGTCTGGAATTTCTTCGTATATTCTGGAGGATTCTGAGCCTGGGTGGGCTGCTAAAAAGTCCGCCAGGGCTTGACCTTTGACTGGCTTTTGTGGGACAAAGATCATATGATAAGGGGACAACAATATTGCCCATGTAGCGAGTCGAGAGCTAAGTGCCCCTGGTTTGGTCATGAGGACTCTGAGAGGGTTGACCCGTGAGATCACATGTATCGTTTGTCCGGTAATATAGTGTCACGTTTTCTGAATGGCGAACACCAAGGCGAGGCATTCCTTCTCTACCGCGGTGTATCGGTTCTCTGGCCCAACCATCATTCGGCTGAGATAGTATATGGCTTGTTCGTGGCCTGCATCGTTGTTTTCTGCCAACAGGGCACCGAGGGAGTGTTCTATTGCTCGTACATAGAGCAGGAATAGTTTTCTAGGGGCTGGGGCTACCAAGACCGGGGGATTTGACAAATATTCTTTGATGCTGTCGAAAGCACGCTGACATTCCTCGTCCCATACGAATGAGACTCCTTTCTTCATGAGGTGCGTGAATGGTCGGCATCGCCCGGAGAGGTTGGAAATGAACCTTCTGATGTAAGCTAGCCTCCCTTGAAGGCCTCTGAGTTCGCGAAGATTTTTCGAGGGACCCATCTCCATGATTGCTTTTGTCTTCTCAGGGTCTACGTGGATACCCTTTGCAGTGATGATGAAGCCTAAGAACTTCTCGCTGGATACGCCCAGAAAGGACTTCGTAGGGTTCATTTTCAAATTGTGCGCTCGTATTAGGTCGAATACCTCCTTAGATCCTGCAGATGGTCTCCTTTGCTACGGCTCTTAACGACTATATCGTCAACGTAGCACTCCACTGTCTTGCGTAAGTGGTTTCTGAAGATGATGCTCATGGCTCTTTGATATGTGGCGCCGGCATTCTTCAAACCGAAAGGCATGACTGTGTAGCAGTACGTGCCAATTGGTGTTTGGAATGAAGTATGCTTTTCGTTATCAGGAGACATTTTAATTTAATTGTACCCCGAGAAGCCATCCATGAATGACATGCGTTCGAAGTCGCAGGTATTGTCTATCATGATGTCTGTGATAGGAACGGGGAATTCATCTTTGGGGCACGCCTCGTTCAGGTTGCGGAAGTCGATGCAGATTCGAATCTTCTCATTCTTCTTGAGGATGGGTACTATATTGGCGACCCAATCGGGATGTTGCTCCTCACGGATGAAGCCGCTGGCTATCAGTTTGTTGACTTCAGTTTCGATCGCGTCCATGATGCCTGGATGGAAGCGTCGCTGTTGTTGCTTGACCGGCTTCGCATCTGGTCGAATGTTGAGTTTGTGGAGAGCGATGTCAGGATTTAACCCTAGCATGTCTTCATAGCTCCAGGCGAACACATCAATGTACTCTCTGACAAGCTCTAACAGCGACTTCCGTTCTTCGTCAGTTAGGCTTTTACTGATGAAAATCAGTTTTGGAGAAGATTCGCTGCCGAGATCCACTTGTATGACCTCATCTTCAGTAGGAGGTTCTCTTAGTTCAAACTGCTTTTCCCATTGTGCGTCTAATTGCTAGGCCTATGGCTCTGGCTCGAGGATTTCGAGGATGTCTTCGTCTTCCTCGTAAGCATCGACGAATGTCATGTTGACTGACATGACTTGTCTGAACACATCTCCGATGCTGGTATCTGAGTCGAAAGTTGGTGATCCGGTTGAATGTGACTGCCAGTCACATTCTTCATCTGAACTTTCAGGGGTCGTAGTAGGCGTTACATACCCTAACCCGCATCGAGTTTTGTTATAGTAGTTCCGTGGTTTGCCCGTCGGGACTGGCGGCTTCAAAGGTAATCGTCGCCCAGTACCGTAGTTCAATCCTGGTATCGTCTCTAGATGATACCCTTGTTTCTGCATGAGATATTTAGATTGAGGGCTATAGAGATACAGAGGCAGTCTCCCGACATCTGACCCGAGGTCGACTTCTTCTATGGTGAGGGGATACGGGTTATTCGTCCGGCCGAAGATGATCGGATGATCTCCTCCCTCGAATATTCGGTAAGCGTCTTCTACTGGAGTAAGCTGGATCGCGGTGTACACATTTGTCACCTGTGTGTGTAGGTGAGCGCCTATACCGTGTTCCATAGCATACATTGTACATAGCTTATCGAGCTCGGTGTAGTTCGAAGATAACCCTTTATTGATGAAGTAAGGTATCTTTTCTAAGGGGATTACATCATCAGCGGAGGGGACATTGGTGTGGGTAGCCATATACTTGGCTAGCTTCGGTTCCTCTTCGGCTACCCCCTGCGTAAATGAAGACTGAGAGAACGACCTAGGAAGCTTGATTGTCAGTGGTTCGGTTGATGGAGCAGAGCATGGAGTTGTTGGCAGACTAGCGACCCCCAATTTGGAATTTGATGTGGGGCGTGGAGTGGCTGGTTCGCTAGAAGTGTCAGACCTCGCATCGGGGTGACGACCCTTCCTGGGAAGGCGTATCGTTAGCGGCTTGTCCGAGGGATTGAGCTTCCCTGTTTGGGGTTGACTGACTCTCGGCAGTCTGATTGTCAGTGGTTCAGTTGATGGAGCAGAGCGTGGAGTTGTTGGCAGACTAGCGATCCCCAGTTTGGCATTTGATGTGGGGCGAGGAGTGGCTGGTTCGCTAGAAGTGTCAGACCTCGCATCGGGGTGACGACCCTTTCTAGGAAGGCGTATCGTCAGCGGCTTGTCGGAGGGACTGAGCTTTCCTGTTTGGGGTTGACTGACTCTCGGCAATCTAATTGTCAGTGGCCCCGTTGTGGGTCTCGGCACTTGGCCGGACCTTGGCAGCCGGATTATCATCTGCTCTTCTTGTGCCGAGAGGCTGATCGCGTCCTTCCGCAGAGTGGCGGTGAGGGGTACGGACTTGCCCGGTTTGTGAGCTTGGAGGTGGATCGTCAGGGGTCCTTCAGATCCCGTAGCCGTTTCGGGACTAGCTTGTTCATTTCCTTCATCAAGGTGCCTCTTCGACTTTTCGTATAAGCAGGAGTCCGAGTAGTAAGATTCGACCCCTTTGAAGGGATCGATATCAGCAAATTCTGTCTTCACGAAGCCGTGTTTGTCGACGTATTTGAAGCACTGGTGTAGTGTGGAAGGCACAATCATATAATCGTGTATCCATGGGCGCCCCAAGAGGATGTTGTAAGAAGTGTCTGCATCTATGACGTAGCAGGTGACTTCGGATTGGAGGTCGCCAATTTGACACTTCAGACGAATCTTTCCAATAGGGTAGCTCCTGCACGAATTAAAACCGCTGATGGCGGTGCTTGTAGGTGTCAGACGATGCATTGGGATACGGAGATGATGTAACAGACCCTTCGGGATGATGCTTATGGAAGAGCCAGGATCAATGTGCATCCGATCCACCATCACGTCGCCGATGTATCCTGTGTAGTATAGCAGGCGATCATGTAGGTTGGTTTTGATGAGCATGTCCTGCGGAGTGAAGACGATATTGGGCATTGCTTCCGTGCAGGCACTGACTTGGAGATCCACGAGTGAGTCCTCCCCGGTGAGGTTGGATTGAGCGAGATAGGCATCGGCATTTTAGAGTGCTTCGCTCAATGCAATACGAACGTCCTTGGAGAGCCTTAGGAGTTCGTATAGTGACAATTTGGCCAGAGTGTTAGCCAATTGTGCTAAGATGTCAAAGTTGTAGGGCCTCTCTAGCCCTTGGGCTGCGTCCTTTCGGAGGGATTTGTCGAAGCGAGTCTCCTTCGGCCTAGGCTTGTCGGTCGTCGAAGGCTGAGCCGGTCCCGGAGCATCAGTTGTAGTAGGTTGATGATTTTCAGCTGGGCTGTCAACCACAGGTTGGGATTGCGCTCCGGACCGCGTGACGACGGCTGTAGCTTCCTCGTTGTCTGCTGAGACTGTGTGGCAGGTCCTGATTTTTCCACTCTTTTTGTTAGTAGAAGATGGTATGGGCCGAGTTACTTCTGACACCAAGTCTGGATGGACCCACATGACCTTCCCTCGTGAGGTGGTGAGAGGTACTAGACCAGCCGCCTGTTTTCGGGGAGGTGGAAGATTGGTAATCTCCATCGTCGCCAGAGGGATGGGGATTACCCCGTCTTGAGTCTTCGTCGGAGGAAAGCTGCCAAATTGTACGGACACCACATTGGCTGCTACGGTTACTTCTTCGAAGTCGATGGCCAGAGCGTTCGAATCGATGAGGCTTTGGATGTACCATTTTAGTTGGTAGCAGTCGTGTGTAGCATGGTGTACATAACGGTGGTAATGGCAGAATCCAAATCAGCCGGCCGAGGCTCCCGCCTCGGTGGAGGAAGCTGAATTCTTCCTCCTTGTATGAGCATGTCCAAGATAGGCTTGACGTGGCCGTCTTCGAAAGAGTAAGTGATCTGAGGCCATTGTTTATCTGCTGGTTGTGGCTCGGGCTTCTGGGCCGTGTCGGCCACCATAGCCTGCTTTTCCTTGCTGTCCCGATTGTTGGAGGGGTTACCCCCATTATCGTTGTTGGGACACTTGCCCTTGTTTTCTCCTTCTGAGATGTGCAATCCCAGTTGACGAGCCTTCTTCAGTTGTTCTTCGGTGCTTGTGGCGCTGATGATGAACGCCTTCCAATCTTTAAATTGACTTTCGCCCATCCAAAGACTGATCGTTGGAAGCAGTCTCTTTTGGCAAATTTCAATCAAAGAGGAATCTGGATTTTCGGAAGGCAGCTTCATGGCGGTCTGGCGGAACCGCTCGATGTAATTTCTTGTCAACTCCTTCTCCCCTTAGACGACGTCCATGGGAGTGGACATAGTGACGTCCTGTCCTACTTCGTAGAATCGTTCCAAGAACAGGCGCTTGAAGCCGGCGAAGGAGTGGATGCAGTTGTCCGGTAGATTACAGTACCAATCGATGGCGACTCCTTCCAATGCCCCGATGAATAACCGTGTGAGGATCACATCATCATGAGGCAGATGGTCGGTGGTGACCTCAAAGTAAGTGATGTACCGACTTGCTGAGGTTTTTCCATCATATGGGTTGATATTGAACGGCTTATATCTTGGTGGGAATGGAACATCCCTCCATTCAGCAGGGTATGGTTGCCGTATTCTGAGATCTTGAGCATTTTCTCGGGCATGGAACATGGCTCGGAGCTCCTGGACCTCTCTCCTTACTTTTCGGGTCTCATCTGTTGCGGTAGGGGCTGTTACTTCGGGAGAATTATTATCCGGGTTTGGTGCCGCTGAGTTTGAATCTATATTGACCGCGGGGCCCATGCTTGTTTGACTAGGCATTCCTCCTTGTAGAGTTGGCAGGGCCGCTTTAATCTCATCTACAGACTTGACCAAAGCAAGTAATATGGCTTCGAGACTGTCAATGCGCTGGCAGTTACTGGAACCACCTTGATTGCTGTCCGTCATGAACACCGTCCTTACGTGAGGAGTGATAGAAGAAACGGTGGAGGATGTGCCCTCCGAGTCGTACCCGTATACCGAGAAGTCATCGGGATAGGTGGGAATGTTGTCTTCGGGTTCGGACTCGGAGGGAACGGTATCCCCAGCCTCGGAGCTTGCCTCGTCTTGAGAGCCATGGATATCCTCGGGGATATCAGCGTCTGTTGTACCTGATGGGAGAGTGGTTTCCCCGGGCTCGGCTTCTTGAAACATCGAATTGTTACGGATGTTCGGAGGAGTGCTACCCCCAGTTCCCTCAACTCCTAGCGATGTGGATGATGAATTTCCTATCGCGATAGATTTCCTCTTTGAACGGGTGTGTTGGAATACACCGGTAGAGGATAGCCGTTTAGAAGACAGTTTCTTAGCTGTAGTGGTTGATATCTTGGGACTGGAGATGCTTGTCTTTTTTCCCCTCCTTTCGGCGGGGACCTTCCGAGCGGAATTGCAGGAGACTACCGAAGGTGCCTCATCTTCTGAGCTTGGGTGCTGTAGTCTTTGGAAGACGGATGGCCGATCTTCCGTCATTGCTGCGTTGTTGCAACAGCAGTTGACGATGATTTGGGTGCAGCGATGTCCAAGCGAGGATTCTTTGCATGCCGACACTCCTCCTCTTTCCTTGCGTTTGTGGAGGATCGCCTTCCGCAAGTCAGAAGAACCACTCTGTCCGTTTGCCGCCGGGGGTTGGACTCGAGCGGTTGTATACAACTTCCCATCCGAGGCCCGTGTGATAGTCAACGGGACGCCCCGATAGTCAGAGGTTAGGACAGCTGACTGGGCCTGATGAGCCCGCGCTGTCCTAGACTTCCTCCTTTTAGCACTTGCGGGTGCGTAATAGGAGGAGTCCAAGTTGAACACCACAGAGTCTGGCTTATCATCCAGAGAACCATCAGAATCAGGGCCGCATGAGAGACGGTCGAAGACTGATCGAAAGAAGCGTGGAACGGATGCTATGCGGCTAGAGTTGGGCACCGTGCAGGCTGTCTACATGCGGTTGTCTTCTGCCGTCGGATGAATTGTTTTTGTGCGGTTAGGAGTCACGACCGTGCAGGCTGGCCGCATGCGGTTCGCAATTATGGCCACATGGGTTTTCTGCAAGCGATTGATTCTCATAGCAGCATATGTTTCATCCATATGATTGGCGACTGTAGCCGCATAAGCCATACGGCTGACAGATGTGACCGCATGATTTTTCTTCATGCGTCTAGCGGATGTGGCCGCATGAGCTTTTCCATGCGGCTAGCACCCTTATGCGGCTCGGTTCGCGTAGAGTTCCTCTTTGCCCCTGCAAGTCCAGCATTATAGTGTTTTCTTCTGCCGGACTTGGCGATAGCAGAGTTGTCTACGGTCTGAAGTGGGGCCGCAAAAGAGTCCTTCTCGCCGTCTTGAGCAACAGAGGATATCCCTTCGAGGGCTTGGGGAGGAGCAAATGATTTTGGCCTCCACTCTTTGCGAGCCTTCGTGCTGCGGGTGCGTTTCTGGACCGGGCCAGCGCTTCCTTCGGAAAGCATCTCTTCAAACGCCTGTTGGTCGAAGCGGACGACCATCTTTTGTTGCGTGGAGCCAAGTTTGGCTGCATTCGACTGCATCACAAACTCCTCAGCCGTGGAGAAGTTTGTCCCCAGCAGAGTCGCCATCGTGTTTGCCATGAAATATAAAAGAACAAAACAATTATCGGAGGACCGAACTTTTACTTCACGTTACAAACTCGCTTGTACAAAGAAAGCCTAGGGACGAAAACCTAGGTACAGCAGTCTAAGTATAATTGTTTATTTTAGATTCTGGAGGGTGACGATAGAGGCTCGGGAAGGCGACGGCAGCCCTGTCTTACTCCTTGGACGATCGGTATGCAGCCTTGGCTCCTTATGAAAAGATGGTTGGCGTTGACGAAGAAATGTACTTCTTGCTCCTCTGTTGCTCTTCTGGCTTCTCTCTCTCTCTGTGTATTCTTTTTTCTGACTATGGGGGTGGGTCTCTCTATATATACGTAGTATTCTCTCTGAAAAAAATGTCCCTTTCTCTTTGATATTGTATATATTTACAAGGGAATGACACCTTGCTATTTATAATAGTGGGATGTAATCATTAGGGTTGCCAATGATTAGCTTTTAGAGATGGCGGTGGCTTGGGGATTGGTCCATCTTGGCCATTCATCTTGATTATGATGAATCTGGGCCATTAGGTGTAGATTACACCAAATCCCATAAGCAATTAATGCTGATTGGAACAAATCTTCCTTGTACTGATCTTCTGATATCTGCAAATAAATCAGATCTATTCTTCTGCCACGTGTCCCAGATTTATTGGAATTTGACCCAATCTTTAATGGCAGCAAATCTGAGGAATTAATCGGCTTAGGACACGTGTCCTAAGAGCTGCTGGGGGGATCTGGACCGCATGACTAGTGAGCCGCATATGAATGCGAGCCGCATATGAATGTGAGCCGCATATGGTTAAGCCTACGTGTCAGGGCTGCGTGGGCAGTGGCCCTCACTTGAGTCTTCTAACCACATAGGAGTAATCCTTGTGGGCCGCATAAGTATATATCCGCCTGGGCCGCATGGACATGATCTTCTTGAACCTCATGAGAAGTCCTCGCTCGAGCCGCATGAGACTTTCATGGCCTGAGCCGCATATGATGGATTCACTCTGAGCAGTATGGGAAGTCCTTTGCCCGAACCGCATGAGGCTCCTATGGCCTGAGCCGCATAAGATTTATTCTGAGCCGCATGAGAAGCGAGCCGCATAAGAATGCCCACGTGGCAAGGCCACGTGGCATTTTTATGGCTCTCGGGGGATTTGTGTCAGAGATTTCTTTCCTCTTCCCTAGAGATTCATCATTATGGCAGAGCCATAATTATCTGCTTTGGTGTCAGGGCTGTCAACTTTTTAGAGGGGTCAGCCGTCATAGCAATTAATGCAGCATGGGTCGGAGGGGAGCACTATCATGCCACGTGTCCTCTGGGCCGCATGGAATGCTTTGGGCCGCATAGCTCCTTATGCCGCATGATTCCCTGAGCCGCATGAGTCCTCTGAACCGCATGGGTCTTTCCTGGCCGCATGAATCATTTCCTTTAGTATTTTCCATGCTTGTACACTTCTTTGTACAGCCTTTTTTAGACATGTAATAGACTTTTATATGAAAATAAAAATCTTCTTTTCATGTCTAAGCTTTTGTTGTTTGTTGTGCCAAGTACTTCATCTTAGCTCCCTGGCGCATGTATTGTTACGCGCATAGGATTTTTGTTCCTAAAATTACATGCTTCTACAACATGTACCAAACAAGCATAAACTAATAATCTACTTCTATCACAAAATCAAGTTATTACCTTCCGTTTTTGCTTGTGTTGCTGTTCCGTCTTCAATCCTCATGGAAAAGGCCTGTCCTAGTCGTTGTGCTCCTGCCTGCTTTCTTGCTTGCATAAACTGCGTCACCGGGTCAGGAAGCGGTCCACGCGAATACCCTTCCTCAAATGCAAGAGTTTGTCTTCCCAGAATAGGTGAAGGCATAAAATAATAGAGAGATCAAGGATCGAATACAATTACGGGGTTTCAATGGCGTTTGAATAGTTCGAAAATGAAAGTTAAGGCAGTTGCAGATGAGATCCTATTTAGTATATTTCTATCTGCAAGCTCATATCAGTACAATTATGTAACCAATACGATATGCTCGGACCTGTCTAGAGGAAAAATATAGGTCTAATAAGCTAAGTCAACTATATCTCAATCCGTATATAATAGTTATATAAAGAGCGAACCAAGTACACTATGGTTGATTTGACCGTAATACTCTGATTCTAATTTGACAATATCTTAGTGGAAGTCCCTAATCAAATATATATCCTGAACAAGCTCGATAAAGAATAAGCTTGTAAAAATAGGCTATAATAGCAGCATCAGTCAAGATAGGCAAATAATATAAGTACGCGAGATTATGATTTGAAAGAAAGCACAAGTAGTTCAAGTTCATCAAGATCTAAGACTCGTCCAGTGTTTATGCCTCTACAGTTGCCTACTATCATTTTGTCTAAGGCTTTGGTCGTCCGATTAGGGTATGGTCCTCTAAGACTCTAGAGTCTAGGTAAGCATATCCTTCTACACTATCTTATATTCATTGTCATTCAAGTATAGGACATTGGATGCTAGGTGGTGAGGTTTGCTACCCAACTTTCAAGAGTTTAGCTAATAATGTAACTGAATTAACGGAGCATATATACCTAGGACGAGTCATCTACCTAAATTCTATCGCATGAGAAACAAGGCTCGCGGTGGGAAAGGATTCAAGGCAATCAAACGAGAATTTGTAAATGGAATCAAGAAAGGAGATCAAGTATATGGATGAGATCCTATGGGTCTTTTCTACCCTATTCGCAGCCTCACGTAGGTACAATAATGTAACCGAAATGATTAACGTAGACCTACATGGGCTACCAAAAAAACATGTAATACCCAAGTCCTAAAATACGTATAGGACCAGGATACGTATACATGCAAGCTACGCATCGAGAGGACTCCAGCCCCGCTCGAATACGTATAAGCTGTATGGACTATGGCATTAGGTCAAATCATCGCAAGTCAAAACTAATCTCAATTCACATAAAGTAATAAAACATCAAGAATGAACAATATGGTTCGTGGTCTGCAGCCTACTAGCATACATGTCCGAATAGACTCAAAAGGAAATATGAGTCTAATAAGGTAGGCTAATAAGTAGAATATATTAAGATAAGAATATGAAATACGAGAGAATAATAAAATAAAATCATGCACAAATGATACCTGAATCATGTATACGCAAATCATAACCATGAATTCTACCAGCTCAGCATAACCTGGAGAGATAACCAGGTCCTTAGGGGACTAGCAAGACACACAATATACATATCTACTGTACAGTAAATAACATGCAGAAAGAAGTATTGAAATGTAAAATAGGCAATAATCAATAAGACGTCTCAATATCGTAATGCCATAGGACGCCCCCGACCTCAAGACAAAAGATAAGTCTCTACTACCGTAATGCCAGGGACACTCTCGGTCCTAGAGACGGGATAATAGGTCTATAAGAAGTCTCTAATACCATAACGCCATGGGACGTTCCCAGTCCTAGAGATGCAATAACAAGTTTATAGAGAGTCTCTATACCATAACGCCATGGGACGCTTTCGATCCAGAGATGGAGTAATAAGTCAGTAATGAGTCTCTATACCGTAACGCCATAGGACGCTCCCAATCTAGAGGTAACATAGGTCAATGACTAGCAATCGATCTCGGCTACAGGTAAAGTCAACTCGATGGAACAGATACTAAGGACTAGCAAATATCGTCATGACACTCATAAAAAATAAACAGTGACACAAGTAGAACAAGATACGTGCACGTAAAATAAGAAAGTAGAAGTAACATAAAAATGAATGGCAGATAATAAAATATAACTAGAAAAATAAAAGTATAGAAATGTATGAAAATAAACTGCACAAGTAGGCAAGGTATACTTGTCTGGTGTAGAATCAACCACGTCAAAATAACCTGTCAGATCAAATGCCCGTAAAAACTAAACTCATGCAACTGTGACCGGATGCTGAAACAGACAATGCCAACATTTCTGAAATAAGCAAAATAGTAAGGATAGACTACCCATAAGTCTAATTCTAGACACAGGAGAAAAACGTTAATTTCGGATCAAAAGTGTTCGTCGTTGGACCCGCTTTGCACCGAAATATATGCCACACCGAAATATGGACCCAGCAGAGCAAGTGGTGCTCTTTAATGGAGGTCATTTTTGTACTAAAGCTCCAGTCTACAGCCAATGTAGAGGAGACATGTTCATTCGTTAGTCCTCCATTTCATGCATGACGGCTCTAGTCTACGGCCAACATGGAGGAGACATGTACTGTCATTAGGCTACCATTTCTCGTATGATGGCCCTATTTTGTTGCTAATATAGGGAAGACAGGTACAGTCATCAAGCCCCCATTTTCTGTCATGAATCGATTTTGTAGAACTGTTAAGTCTCCATCTGGCATGATATCGTACAAATCTAAATTGTAGTTGTATAAGAGAAAATGATCGCAGATAATTATATTTCTCAGAAACAATAACATTGTAGCGGAAATAAGCAAATAACTTGAAGTAACAACAAAATATATAGAAATATATCTCTTCTATTGATATTTGTAGCATAATATAATAGCTAACAATATAGTACAAAGGCTTTTAATAGATGACTCAAACTTGTCAAACTTGGCTTACATTGGACTTGTCGACTTGGCTTACAACTCATTAGTATAAGAGAGTTACAATATTCCATAAATTATGCCCTTTATAACAAAATATAACATATTTACAATAAGAGCTTCTGCATGCCCAATAACGACATTGATGCCCCAAAACTATTCAAGCTACTCCCCGCACATGCAAATCTCCAACACCTGTAGCTGCACATAGAGACGTGGGTCAATTCATTATAGTGTACTAGCAAATGGATCTAACTAATTCACCTAAACCAACACTTCTAGTCATGTGAACAAGCATTTATTAATATGATATTTTTATGAGGACCTAGGGTCAATTAACAACTCATATTTATAAGATAAAGTGAAAGAAGTACAGAATGTTATATCACTTTAAACATAAATTCTTACCCACAGCTGATGCACCATCCCTATATAAAATATATGTCGCTTCGGCATGAGACAATCCTTAGCATGTGTCTTGTCTATATAGGTCATTGGTGAATCTGTACCGTGTAGGACCTAATATACAGTGTCTTAAAATATGCTATCTCAAAGTAGTTGCAAGCCTCAATGAGTGTCCTATACCTTGTTCCTCCAAAGCACGACCGAATATTTTGCCTAGGTCAAATCTGCCCTAATGCCCCGGTTTCTGTCCGAAGAAATTTACCACCTTGTGCAAAAGTTGTCTATGACCATGTGAATGCACATACGACTCAACTATAAGCATAAATTACATGGTAAAGAAAACATAATTAAATTAATGTACTTTCTAATCGTATAATTGGTCATTCTTGCACTATCATCATACTCATTCAATGTTTCAATTGGCAACCTGTAGGTTCCAAATAGTCTGATCATTCTACGGTCCCGAGGATTCAAACCCCAATCTAATAGTCTGTGGTACCGTACCATGATTGCTTGCTTCCCGTACGAATCTCTTATGACATAGTCTCGTGCACTGATGCACCAACAATTATAGTTTTTCAATGTTTTTATTCTCAGTGTTACAACATGCATGGTAACTTTCATATTATCGATTCATTTCTCATATGAAACTTACATTAAGGGGCTGTTTGGTTTGTGGTAGGTCTATGAAAGTGTAAAAGTGCCACTTACATCATATTGAGTTTTCTTGCACTTGCAGCAAGTGGTACTTTCCAAAATGTGTTTGGATGGAATACTTTTTTTTGGTGAAAGTGGAAGAAAAATGAGTTTGTTGTTTGGATGGTTGTTGAAAGTGGAAAAAAAAAGGAGTTCGATTGTTTGGATGTTTGAATGGTTATTAAAAATATGGTAACTCATAATTAAATTAATTACCATAATTAAACTAAAAAATATTAACTATTACAATTAAATTAATTATCACAATTAAAGAGGTCAAATTGTAATAGTTGTTAAAAGTGGATTTAATTATCATAATTAAGTTAATTAATTACTATAATTGAATGAACAAACAATTAATTGTCATAATTAAGTTAATTTAATAATCATTATATTAAGGAGACCAAAGTCTTTTCCTCTCTCCTCCGTTCATTCCAGAGTCTTCCCCATCCTTTTTTCTCTCTCCATACCCTCTCTCCACACTAAAGTCTTTTTCTCTCTCCTCCGTCCGTCGGTTCCTCCTCCGCCCCTCCGTCCTTCACCCCTCCGTCCTTCGCCCCTCCGTCCGTCGGTTCCTCCTCCGCTCCTCCGTCCTTCGCCCCTCCGTCCCCACCATCCTCCAAGTCCGAGGAGGGAGCCGACATCGACGTCAACCATTCCTCCTGCTTCGCTGGACCAGCTGTCGCCACCTTCGCCGGATTTGACGTCGTCTTGGGTCGTCGTGGCCTAGCTGTGACAGGTGGACGTCGTGGCTCGTCCTTCCCGTGTATGATAGGTGTCTCGTCGTGGCTCCAGGCGGTGGCTCCAGGCGGTGGCTCGTCGGGATTTTGATGACGGCTCCAAGCTGGGGCCCATTGGTGCTGGTGCTGCTACAGTTCAGTTCCTTTCCACTTGCTGCCCTTTTTTGATGCAACTCGATTGCATCAAAAAAGTTGCACACAGCAACTACTGTTGCAGGGACGAGACACTTGCGCCTCAGTTACATTTGAACCTAACGTTGAAACTGTTGTGACCTCCGGGGAGTTACAGCAAAACCTTCCACTCTCCGGGAAGTTTCAGGGAACCAAACAGGCCCTAAGCATTTCTTATGTAAATGATACTAGCAGTTCATTTTTTGTGTGTTTCATTCATTACAACAATATCAAACATAGGGCATCACTATCTTTTATATGAACTAAAACATCATTCATTTCAGTGACATAGTAAAGACATACAAGAATTTATTTTATTAGGGAATGAAAGAGTAGAGAAAAATGGGACAGATCTATCCACCTATATGTTTGCCATAAAATATAAAAGAATAGAACAATTATCGGAGGACTGGACTTTTACTTCACAATACAAACTCGCTTGTACAAAGAAAGCCTAGGGACGAAAACCTAGGTACAACAATCTAAGTACAATTGTTTATTTTAGATTCTGGGGGGTGACAATAGAGGCTCAGGAAAGTGACGGCCGCTCTGCCTTACTCCTTGGACGATCGGGTGCAGCTTTTGGACTCTGTAGAAGAACTGACGGGCGTTGATGAAGAAATGCTCTCTCTTCAGGCTCTCTGGCTCTCTATGTCTCTATGTGCGTCTGTCTCTGTCTCTGTATATCTCTCCGTATGTGTCTCTGTGTATATGTCTCTCCTTGCAAGGGAATGGCACCCTGCTATTTATAAGAGTGGGAGGGCCTCATTAGGGTTTGCAATGATTGTCCATTCTTGAAAGTCGGCGGCTAAGGATCATTAAATCTGGGCCGTTCATCGAGATTTGAGCAATAAGTGTGATTGCATCAAATCTTTTGTAGGTAATTAATACTGATTGACATAAATCCTTCCGATTTATCATGCCAACCTCGGATTCCTTGACACGTGTCTTTAATTGGCTTATTTGTAAATGATCTGATTTGATCCCAATATTTTATTGGGATTTGCTGAGAGATTTTGATCAATCTGATGCCACGTGCCCTGCTATCATGCCACGTGTCAAAACAGCAAAAATCTGAGCCGCAGGAAAGTTGGGCCGCATAAGGCTGGCCACGTGTCAAGGCTGCCTAAGAGTGGCCCCCCTGGACACTTGGACCGCATGGTAATGATTTGAGCCGCATGAGTGTGGATGACCGCATGAGTGAACCGCATGGAGTTAGTCTTCATGAGCCGCATGAAAATAATCTTCGTGAACCGCATGGGGCTGGTCTTTGTGAGCCGCATGGGGCTTGTCTTCGTGAGCCGCATGGGGCTAGTCTTCGTGAGCCGCATGGAGTTGGTCTTCGAGAGCCGCATGGAGGAGTCTCCGTTTGGGCCGCATACAACTGTCCACGTGTCAAGGCCGCATGACAGTTTCTGAATCTCGGAAGATTATGTCAGAGATTTTCTTCGCTTCCTAAGGAGTCCGTCATTATGAGGGAGTCGTAATGATATCTTCGTGCCAGAACTGTCACTTCGTCAAAGCTCTCAGCCGTCAAGGCATTTAATGCAAAATGATAGAGCTATTTGTAGGCCACGTGGCTCTTCTTTGAACTGCATGAGACTTGTTTGAGCCGCATAGACGCTCGAGCCGCATGGATACTTGAGCCGCATGAACTCTCTGAGCCGCAGGGGGCTCTCTGGCCGCATGGATCCTTCTTTAACTTTTCTATGCTTCTATAAGACCCCCTTCAAAGTTTTCAATTTGTAAAATTGAAATACTTTGAATAAGAAGCATGGCCATGTATAAATTCTCCTGGCCGCAGATGATGTCCTGGCCGCATGGATGTCTCGGCCGCATGGATGTCTCGATCGCATGGATGACTCGGCCGCATTGAGTCAATCAGCCACAGGGACTTTAGGGCCTCATAGCTCCTTGCCACGTGTGCGCATCATTAATTGCCTCGAATTCGTTTTAGTGCCTCCTTTAGGGGAGATCCCAAGGGTCGGTTTATTAAATCTTTTAGATTTTATGCTCTGGGTGAATCTCCTTTATAAGAGAGGGGACGAAATTCGAGGAGTCAATTTCGTCTTTTCCGAGGCGGTTATCAATCTACGTGTTCCCCCTCTCTTGTCTTCCTATAAATAGAAGGAGTTTGAGAGAGAAAACTTCTTTACTTCCTCCTTCACTTCAAAATTTCCCTACTCCATTGTCATCTTCTTCTTTAATTGCCAATGGCTCCCAAGAAGACCGTTGCGGCTAAGGGCAAGAAGGCGGCATCTTCGTCGAAGAAGACTGCCTCTACTTCAACCGCGGTCGTTCCTCCGCCGGCCGTTCCTCCGCCGGCCGTCGTGCCCGCAGCTCACCCTGACGTCCATCCTCCCATTGCTGGTAAGGACTTTATGTGATTTTGAAGAACCCTAACTGCTATGGCTACGTCGCATGCTTTATGTACGAGCCTTTATTTTCATGTGAGTCGCATGTTCGTCCTATGGTCGAGCCGCGAGCCGCATAAGAATAGCCATTGTGGCCGCATACGCGCTTTGCCAACAAAGCCGCATAAGCTACACTGAGCCACATAGACTTGCCCACATATGTCTTTCACGTGGTCCGTACTAACTTATCCGATCCCTGCGGGCCTTATGACAGTACAGCCGCATGACCCTTCATTAAGTGGAGCCGCATGAATATTCTGCTGAGCTTGAGCCGCATGAGGCCTCCGTAAGTTGGAGCCGCATAAGCGTTCCCCTGACCCGCATGAGGCTTCAGCGAGCTGGAGCCGCATAAATGTTCTCCTGAGCCGCATGAGGCTTTGTTAAGTTGGAGCCGCATGAGCTCGAAAGCACCCATTAGTTCCTTTTTATCCATCTTTTTAACTTATCTTTTTCTGTCTTCTTCTCAGTGAATTTGCCGGTTAATGCTGCTGGAGAGCTCCTGGTAGGCAGCGCCCAAGCTGCTCTGGGCTATAGGTACGACCATATAGTCCAATACATGGCTGACCAGTTTTTGAGTGACGAGCCCTCGGCGAGATCGAATGCCCTCAAGAATCAGCCTTTCTATTTTCTTAATGCTATGATGAACTCGGGGAAATTAGAAGGGAAATACTTGAAGCCCGTATTCTTCTTTGGAGACGCCTTGACTGTGAAGAACGGTCAGATTCTGGAGGTGTCAGAGAGCTGGAGTTCTGTTTCTAATGGAATGGCGATCCGTATTCTCCAGATGGAGCGTCACTTCCTTTTATCCTGGTTCAATATGCTCCCACTGGACCGAAAGATAGAAGATTCTTTAACTCCTACCCGAAGTGGGATGTTCGTGGGAGACATCCATTATAACAACAGCCTGAAGTCGGTGTGTGCGGGCAAGGTGCACACCAGCTATTATGTAATGGGGTTGGCCCCGGGTACGTTCTTGAATGTTTCGGGTCCCAATTTTACATTTTCTACAGCCGACACTTTTATGAACCAACTTGTTCGGAAGGGATCCTATCCCATTGGTCGGTTGATGCTCCCCAGCTGGATACATTCGATCCCCTCGTGGACCAATCTGTCTACGTGGATTTTGCAAAAGCATGAGGCCTTTCTGTGCGAGATTGGTCTTTACCATGCTATTCGGGGCACCAGCCATGGCTTGCCTATAAACAAGAGGTTGTTTATATCTCTGCTTGTCACGACCCGCACCCACTGTGAGGGTACGAGAGCGTAACAATGCCCAGCCTATGCCGCAGTGTCGGCGGTAGAACGCTGTTCTAGGTCATGAACTATAACTAACATAATATGAATACTCTCCATAAGGAGGCCAACATAGAGGTACAACTCAATCACAATCTAAGGTAGAATGTAGCATGATGGAAAATAGATAAGAAATCCTCAACTGAGGTACAGCAGAAAGAAATAACAAAGTCTCAACATCTCTAAAATATACAACTCTGAAAATAAGACAACAGCTAAACATGAAAAGAAAGGACAGTCTAAGCTATCTACACTATACAAGGTATCATCCTGAGCAGCTGTCTGAACCTCCCCAGGGGTCCAGGTCGCGAGTGTCAACTAGACAAACTCCAAGTAAGGGTGCAGGGTTCCTCATCATCCTCTGTAAAATTTTCAACAGGTCCATTCAGGACGGGAGCGAGCACAAAACATCTCACGCAGTTCATATCATGTTAGGAAATATAAAGCATGCAATAGAGTAAGGTACATAAACGGTGAAAGAAGAATGTATATGAAAATAGCAGAGATTTGATAATAGGAAATATCTATATATGATAAGTAAGAACTGTAAGCAACATGTGATTTAGAGCACAATATGGTTATGTAAACGGGTTAGGTTATACAATAAAATAGGACTCCTTTGTACGTGGGTGTACAATGGACATATACAATTTCTTATACAATAGGATTGATCACATAACCAATTTTACTCTCCCTCCCCAATCAATACACAAGGATCCAATTCAGTTACGTTACCTTATACAATAGCTTGTACAATGGCTTATACAATGGCTTGTACAATGGCTTATACAATGGCTTGTACAATGGCTTGTACAATGGCTCAATGTGATAATGAGAGTACAATATGCACAATGAGTGTACAATGATAAGGGTATTCAATAAATACAATATGTAAGTGAAACGCACATCACAATATGTATTTAGTGAATACAACGAGATAACATCTCATAAGAAGATCCACATAGTACCAATCCGTGATAATGATCGTGTCAGCATCAAGTACAGTAATCTAGAGCAAGAATGTAAATCCAGACAAGTATGAAACGGTCAGAGAATGTACTCGCCTCGTATCTGAATGTCTGAAGTAAATATACCGTCCGAGATGAGGTACCTGACTCCTATTTAGAGCAACACAAGTCAAAATGTATACATGAGATGATAAATGTAATCTACAATGCATCTGCATGCTGTCTAGGTCAAACTAGATCAAAGTCAACTCTCGGTCAACTCTAGTCAACTAGACTGGTCAAACTAGGTCAAGCCTAAGCCAAACAAGTCTAACAAGTCTCACTAGGCCTAACCAAGCCTAGTCTAGCAACCACACACCAATCACAAGTCATACTAGACTATCAACACACAACATTGGTGTATTCATATCATACACATAGGCCGTATGCCCTATAGTCCACATCACACATATTTCACATATCATATACATAACAATATATATCTAAAATATAATACACCCACATATTATAATATATAGGATACCTATATATTCATCTCACATATATACACACATGTCCATAAATGTATCTAATATAATATAGTGCACTCATATATTTGTAGGATACATTAAAAATGTGAGTCTAACATGCACATATGTATATATATATATATGTGTGTACATATATCCATAGGAAAAAAGGAGAATGAAAGTGCATGTGTTCAAGTGTATGTGTGTGTGTGTCATGTGACATGAGAGTGTCACTTGACGGTGTGAAACCTGTGTGTGTGTACATGAAAAGAGAAATTAACACTAGTTATGAGTTTACACTACACATGGCACAAAGCTAACCCATCTACATTACACATGTATTATACTTAACATGTATGGCTACAAGTATACATCTATACATTAGAGTAGAGACTATTTAAGTTATAACTAATATACATCTATACTTTACATAAATCTATATATATTATAGCAATCATTTAGAGAAGGGTTACATGGCATGGTGGTTGATATAGAGTGGGGTGTCCTTGTGCAGAGGGTGAAGTTCATTCTCAGTTTAGTTCCACATTTACATATAAACTAAAGTGAGCTATCCCATAAACAGGTGTAACTAACCACAAAAATGAACCATGTTATATGAAATCTGCCATTAAGCTAACATCCCATATGCATACAGCTCATGCATTGTCTAATACTGAAATTAACTAACATTTCGAATTAAGGGGTTGAAGGTTAACATTACATTCATAGACATTCCACTATATTGAAAACTAAAATTGGCTTGGCAATAGGAAAAGGAAGGTATATATGCTTCCATGGACAGTTCAGTGTTCGAACAACCTAAAATGAACTAACATTCAATCTAAATATCAGCTATGCATTGGTTCTATGTCTACATATGAAATCTGATATTGCATTTATAATATTTATACATTATGCATTCATATCTATCGTTACATATATACCTTACATTTATATATAGCATTCATTATATACTTTCATGCATGTATTGTATATCATTCTTTTATTCATGTATTTATGCATTGCTTACATATATTACATTAATTGCATTCCTACATGCTTGCATTCAACCATATATATACATTAATATAAAGAGGATATATATCATATATATATCATTTCATTCATCTAACATATCATGCATTACATACTCTATATTAATTTAATATGCATACGACATAGGCTCATAGGTTACACAAAATGCATATATCGTATAGTCACTCTTTTACTTAAAATCAATACTGTACCAATTGGGCATTCACTAAATTCTAAGATTAAAGTATGTTGTAGTACTTCATGTTAGCTTTCCGAAACTTCAAACAGATCGCATTTTCGTGTCCGGAAGCTCCCGAAATCGCGAAAATACCGAAACACGTTCGTCTTTCGTACAACTGACACTCAAATAATTCTACAGAAAGTTACAGAAAGAATTTAGTTTATTAAAATATATATTTGGAAATCTAACTTCAATACGGTTCTTTTAAAAAAATGGGAGATAAATCGGAGTTTTAAGCTAAAAGTTATGACATTTCTAAGTTGCTATTGCTACTTAAAACGTGGATAAAAATTATGACGAATTTGGGTAGTTTGAGACAAAAGAACACAAGTATATAACATAATATAGCAAGAACTCACTCTCTACACTAATATATATATATAAGACACTATAGAACACATCTCCAATACAAAAATATGAGATTAAACATGTAATAATTCATTCATACATAACAACAACACATAGTGTGTCCAAATTTGGGGTTTTTCCACATGGACACAACCACAACACAAAGGACACTCCTATGACCTCCAAATGGACACGAAATGGACACAAATAGAGATACAACTATGGGGGTCATTCCTATGGGTTCAAAATAGACCTATATGCATGAGGAAATAAAAAGGAGAATAGATTTATACCTCCCGGTAGATCGAATCGAAGAAAAGCCTTCCCGGAGCGACACCGACACGTAGAGATTCCAAAAGGACACGAACGAGCTCCGAATCCTCCTAAACTTGGGTAGCTTCCTCCTTGGCTAGAATGGAGAAGGAAAGAAGAATATTTGGTGGTGAAATGGAAGGATTTGGTGGAGAAATTGCTAGGAATTGCTCTCTAGAAATTTGGAGAAGAACAAGAAAGAGAGTGTGGATGAGAATAATGAAATGAACTTGAGCCTATCCTCTCCCAAAGTGGCTGGCCATATGGGGCTATTTGTCCTATTATGGTAAGGTCCAAAATGCCCCCACTAACCTATTCTATTAGTATTAGGAAAGGACTAATTGGTTGGGGCTAAATTAGTCATTCTAAAGTCTCTAATCACACTAACCTTATCCATAATAATTAGTCTAACCTCTAACTAAAATATTTCTATCATGTGGGCCATGGCTAACTAATGTGTGGGTCCACTAAAGTCAACACTACCCCCGGGTCCCCGTTTCAAGTCGGATTGAGCTAAAATTCGAACCCGACTCAAATAACCCAAAACAATATCATGAATAATAAAATAAATTTCAAAAATATTTCAAAAATACAAAATGGCAAAAATACTCCTGTTCCTGAAAACTGGGGGTGACAAATTCCTCGAAATTAAAACCAAACAATAGTAAAATGTCAAAATCACAAGTCATAATTTTAAATAGTTTAAAAATGATTAAAAAATCACCAAAAATCATAATATGAATTAATTATCAATAAATAATAATTATAATTACAAATTATGAAAATTACTCTCATCTGGAAAATTGGGTGTTACAATCCTACCCACCTTATAAAAATTTCGTCCTCGAAATTAAGATGATCGTACCCCCTTCTAGGTCAAACATAGTCAAGGATCAATCACTAGTCAATTTCTCAACATCCAAGTACTTGGTCATCAACTGGTCAACTTCTTAGGGTTTTACCTATGCTAGCTATTTAGGTGTTGGCAACTAGAATTTAGCAAAAGAGAAACTCTATAATAGACTAGCTCTTAACTTTCCAATCCTATCAAGTCACCTATAACTAAATACCAACAAGCTAAGCACATGAATACCAAATACCACATATATATATATATATATATATATATATATATATATATATATATATATATATATATATATATATATATGCTCAAGAACAACAACCCATCACATATATCCTAAGTATATCATCTATATATATACATGACTGATCAACCATGGGTTAAGGCAGACTAAACTTATAAGGGTCTGAAACAATGCTTAGAACTAGGCTAAGGATGAATGGTCTGAATCAAGGGGACATGGTATCTAGTGAAGGGTCTGCACACTGCCTATAAAGGTGATTAACACAAAGGAACTCAACATGAAGGAAACTTAACTAAAATGGAAAACTGAACCAAGTATAGGCTAAACAACATGTTTATAACCCTATACAACAATGGCCTATAGATACCAACTAACCTATATCCCATATGCCAATATCATCTGCAATCTATCTATGCAAATAGACCTCTCGGTCTTAGGTGAAACTATAACTATACTCAAAGGCAGGCTCTGGTCATGGGTGCCTCACTGGAAAAGGTAAGGAAAAGTAGTAATAATCATCAAGGATGTAAGGTATACTAACATCCTATGTGTAACTGGTTGGTATTATAGATAACAGGAGAATTATCTGCAATGGGTTACTATTCTAACACCAATGATAACTATCATCTCTAGGGTACAGACACTCTACAAGTCATCATACCATTATATTATGAAGGAACTACCTATGAATAAGCTCTACAAAACTAAATATCCCTACTCCTAAGTCATTTATAACAATCAAAAAGGTATGATGTTTAAACCTTCTCAAGATACAATCTGTTAATCATATGCATCTGTCCAAAATCATGTTGTCCAGAGTCTTCATCATGCTAGTGAGCAAGGCTACGATAATCACAGAGTCCTTGACTAAGGTACGTACCTCTAGGTTTATGGTATTTAAAATTTTTGCACTGCCGCATGCGACGGCAAAAACCTTAAATTTCCATACCCGAGAATACATCCAAAATCTGACTACATGTCCTCACTATGCCAACTAACACGACTATCGAGGATTATAGATCCCATGATTTAGGCGACCTAGCCCATATGATTTTCTCAGAAGAAAAAAAACAAACACAACAAAAGTGTAACATGACAAAATTAATCAATCAACAAGGAACAGAAGGAATCGGATTTTAAGGTAATTATAAAGACAATTGCGGGAATGGAATTGAGAAGAACGGAACTTGCAGCAAGATCTCCAACGGTCTGTGCATCCTCGACTGTCCTGACGATAGCTCGCCCTGCTGGTTTTCTCCAGCCTGATGCTGATACTGCATAAATCTCTGATGCTGATGCTGCATGAATCGCTGCTGCTGAGATAAACCGAAAATAAAGGAAAAAGTCTCTGTACATACGGAGGTGCACCTCCAATATAGCAGAAACGCCAACCTGAGTCGGCACAACAGAAGCTGCGGTCTCGAGGCCCTGATGAACAGGACGAGAGGTGGCCAGCCTCTCGATAGTATCCTCCGAACCGAAATGATAAGATCGTGTCTTCATAACCATCATGAAGACAGATCAAAACAAGAAGCAATTTCTGAGAATGAAGCAAAAATCAAATGAGGACAGTTTATATTCAAGGGAAGTAAATAAGCAGCAAATTTAGATAAGAGGAATCTGATTAAGAGTTTTTCCTAATGTGATTGAGTACCTCCAAAAATAATCCTAATCCTACTGCACGTTGTAGTGATACTTTAGTTCGAACACCACTACATAAACTCGACCTGCATGGGCAACCACTAAAAATATGTCACGACCCGCACCCACTGTGAGGGTACGAGAGCATAACAATGCCCAGCCTACGCCGCAGTGTCGACGGTAGAATGTCGTTCTAGGTCATGAACTATAACTAACATAATATGAATACTCTCCATAAGGAGGCCAACACAGAGGTACAACTCAATCACAATCTAAGGTAGAATGTAGCGTGATGGAAAATAGATAAGAAATCCTCAACTGAGGTACAGCAGAAAGAAATAACAAAGTCTCAACATCTCTAAAATATACAACTCTGAAAATAAGACAACAGCTAAACATGAAAAGAAAGGACAGTCTAAGCTATCTACACTATACAAGGTATCATCCTGAGCAGCTGTCTGAACCTCCCCAGGGGTCCAGGTCGCGAGTGTCAACTAGACAAACTCCAAGTAAGGGTGCAGGGTTCCTCATCATCCTCTGTAAAATTTTTAACAGGTCCAGTCAGGACGGAAGCGAGCACAAAACATCTCACGCAGTTCATATCATGTTAGGAAATATAAAGCATGCAATAGAGTAAGGTATATAAAATGCTGAAAGAAGAATGTATATAAAATAGCAGAGATTTGATAATGGGAAATATCTATATATGATAAGTAAGAACTGTAAGCAACATGTGATTTAGAGCACAATATGGTTATGTAAACGAGTTAGGTTATACAATAAAATGGGACTCCTTTGTACGTGGGTGTACAATGGACATATACAATTTCTTATACAATAGGATTGATCACATAACCAATTTTACTCTCCCTCTCCAATCAATACACAAGGATCCAATTCAGTTACGTTACCTTATACAATGGCTTGTACAATGGCTTATACAATGGCTTGTACAATGGCTTGTACAATGGCTTGTACAATGACTTATACAATGGCTCAATGTGATAATGAGGGTACAATATGCACAATGAGTATACAATGATAAGGGTATTCAATAAATACAATATGTAAGTGAAACGCACATCACAATATGTATTTAGTGAATACAAGGAGATAACATCTCAGAAGAAGATCCACATAGTACCAATCCGTGATAATGATCGTGTCAGCATCAAGTACAGTAATCTAGAGCAAGAATGTAAATCCAGATAAGTATGAAACGGTCAGAGAATGTACTCGCCTCGTATCTGAATATCTGAAGTAAATGTACCGTCCGAGATGAGGTACCTGACTCCTATTTAGAGCAACACAAGTCAAGATGTTTACAGGAGATGATAAATGTAATCTACAATGTATCTGCATGCTGTCTAGGTCAAACTAGACCAAAGTCGACTCTCGGTCAACTCTAGTCAACTAGACTGGTCAAACTAGGTTAAGCCTAAGCCAAACAAGTCTAACAAGTCTCACTAGGCCTAACCAAGCCTAGTCTAGCAACCACACACCAATCACAAGTCATACTAGACTATCAACACACAATAGTGGTGTATTCATATCATACACATAGGCCATATGCCCTATAGTCCACATCACAAATATTTCACATATCATATACATAACAATATATATATCTAAAATATAATACACCCATATATTATAATATATAGGATACCTATATATTCATCTCACATATACACACATGTCCATAAATGTATCTAATGTAATATAGTGCACTCATATATTTGTAGGATACATTAAAAATGTGAGTCTAACATGCACATATGTATATATATATGTGTGTGTACATATATCCATAGGGAAAAAGGAGAATGAAAGTGCATGTGTTCAAGTGTATGTGTGTGTGTGTCATGTGACATGAGAGTGTCACTTGAGGGTGTGAAACCTGTGTGTGTGTACATGAAAAGAGAAATCAACACTAGTTATGAGTTTACACTACACATGGCACAAAGCTAACCCATCTACATTACACATGTATTATACTTAACATGCATGGCTACAAGTATACATCTATATACATTAGAGTAGAGACTATTTAAGTTATAACTAACATGCATCTATACTTTACATAAATCTATATATATTATAGCAATCATTTAGAGAAGGGTTACATGGCATGGTGGTTGATATAGAGTGGGGTGTCCTTGTACAGAGGGTGAAGTTCATTCTCAGTTTAGTTCCACATTTACATATAAACTAAAGTGAGCTATCCCATAAACTAGTATAACTAACCACAAAATGAAATATAAACTAAAGTGAGCTATCCCATAAACTAGTGTAACTAACCACAAAAAGAACCATGTTATCTAAAATCTGCCATTAAGCCAACATCCCATATGCATACAGCTCATGCATTGTCTAATACTGAAATTAACTAACATTTCGAATTAAGGGGTTGAAGGTTAACATTACATTCATAGACATTCCACTATATTGAAAACTAAAATTGGCTTGGTAATATGAAAAGGAAGGTATATATGCTTCTATGGACAGTTCAGTGTTCGAACAACCTAAAATGAACTAACATTCAATCTAAATATCAGCTATGCATTGGTTCTATGTCTACATATGAAATCTGATATTGCATTTACAATATTTATACATTATGCATTCATATCTATCATTACATATATACCTTGCATTTATATCTAGCATTCATTATATACTTTCATGCATGTATTGTATATCATTCTTTCATTCATGCATTTATGCATTGCTTACATATATTACATTAATTGCATTCCTACATGCTTGCATTCAACCATATATATACATTAATGTAAAGAGGATATATATATATCATTTCATTCATCTAACATATCATGCATTACATACTCTATATTAATTTAATATCCATACTACATAGGCTCATAGGTTACACAAAATGCATATATCGTATAGTCATTCTTTTACTTAAAATCAATACTGTACCAATTGGGCATTCACTAAATTCTAAGATTAAAGTATGTTGTAGTACTTCATGTTAGCTTTCCGAAACTTCAAACGGATCGCATTTTCGTGTCCGGAAGCTCCCGAAATTGCGAAAATACCGAAACGCGTTCGTCTTTCGTACAGCTGACACTCAAATAATTCTACAGAAAGTTACAGAAAGAATTTCGTTTATTAAAATATATATTTGGAAAGCTAACTTCGATACGGTTCTTTTAAAAAAAATGGGAGATAAATCGGAGTTTTAAGCTAAAAGTCATGACATTTCTAAGTTGCTATTGCTACTAAAACGTGGATAAAAATTATGACGAATTTGGGTAGTTTGAGACAAAAGAACACAAGTGTATAACATAATATAGCAAGAACTCACTCTCTACACTAATATATATATATAAGACACTATAGAACACATCTCCAATACAAAAATATGAGATTAAACATGTAATAATTCATTCATACATAACAACAACACATAGTGTGTCCATATTTGGGGTTTTCCCACATGGACACAACCACAACACAAAGGACACTCCTATGACCTCCAAATGGATACGAAATGGACACAAATGGAGATACAACCATGAGGGTCATTCCTATGGGTTCAAAATAGGACCTATATGCATGAGAAATAAAAAGGAGAAGGGATTTATACCTCCCGGTAGATCGAATCGAAGAAAAGCCTTCCCGGAGTGACACCGACACGTAGAAATTCCAAAAGGACACGAACGAGCTCCGAATCCTCCCAAACTTGGGTAGTTTCATCCTTGGCTAGAATGGAGAAGGAAAGAAGAAGATTTGGTGGCAAAATGGAAGGATTTGGTGGAGAAATTGCTAGGGATTGCTCTCTAGAAATTTGGGGAAGAACAAGAGAGAGAGTGTGGATGAGAATAATGAAATGAACTTGAGCCTATCCTCTTCCAAAGTGGCTGGCCATATGGGGCTATTTGTCCTATTATGGTAAGGTCCAAAATGCCCCACTAATCTATTCTATTAGTATTAGGAAAGTGCTAATTGGTTGGGACTAAATTAGTCATTCTAAAGTCTCTAATCACACTAACCTTATCCATAATAATTAGTCTAACCTCTAACTAAAATATTTCTATCATGTGGGCCATGGCTAACTAATGTGTGGGTCCACTAAAGTCAACACTACCCCCGGGTCCCCGTTTCAAGTCGGATTGAGCTGAAATTCGAACCCGACTCAAATAACCCCAAAACAATATCATAAATAATAAAATAAATTTCAAAAATATTTTAAAAATACAAAATGACAAAAATACCCCTGTTCTTGAAAACTGGGGGTGACAAATTCCTCAAAATTAAAACCAAACAATAGTAAAATGTCAAAATCACAAGTCATAATTTTAAATAGTTTAAAAATGATTAAAAAATAACCAAAAATCATAATATGACATAATTATCAATAAATAATAATTATAATTACAAATTTTCAAAATTACCTTCATCTGGAAAACTGGATGTTACACTGCTGGAGATGTATAATCGCCGTACGGGGACCTTCTATACGCCCGTAGGGGAAATGGGGCTTGCGCTCCACGAAATGCATGCGATCTCCAAGCTTCCTTGGGAGGACGAAGCTTTTGAGGCGTATACTCCCACGAACGAGGAGTTGAAGAGTTGGAAAGGCGGTATCCAGGCTTCGTTGCTCTTTATCAAGAGATATTGTGCCATTATAGCACATGTCTCAAATAGCTAAAAAGGAGAACAGCTCGAAAGGGAATGCCCCTCATACCAGGGACTGGGTGCGCTATCTCTTCACGACGGATGCCTCAGGTCAAGTTACTCCTCGTCGTCCTAAAACCCGGAAGGCGGTGGAAGTCTTAGTGTCGTCAGCTTAGAGGGTGGCCACCTCTAGTGACAGATTCGGGAGTCAGACCGACTCTTTCGGTTATTTTTATTAGGACACTCAAGAGTTGTCGGAGAAGGACGCTCCCTGGCGGGATTCTTAATGATATGGCTGCGAAACTGTGTAGTCTCGGGCGGAGCAGGTTCCATCGAGAGGATCAGTCGTAATTTCATCCTTCCGGCTGTGAAGTTAGTTTTGCGAGTCCGGCTAGCTTTCCTCCCGGCCATGGTGTGCAGCATACACCGTAGCCTTCGTACTTTCACATCCAAGGTTATTGCTCGTGAGGTGACGAAAGATTTTGAACGGACCGATCTGCCCTATCATTATTTAATGGGGTGGCTGTTGATGCATTATCCGTCTTTGATGAGACCAGGCTCTGAAGATGGCGTTACTGATGATGACGCTTTTATCTTCCGCTATCGTAATGAGTCTTGGGAATTCGAGACCATGCGTGCTTATCGGATGGCACTGGCGAGGGCAGACATGTACAATATTTTTACATCTGTCCCTCGTGTTACTGATGAAGAAATAGCGGTTGTCCATCTTGACGGTATTGGGCCCCCTCAACTTCTGGACGGCCAAATGCTTCTGTGGCTGTAAAATATCTGCCCCGCTCATCTGGTGTATCGCAACCGTAACACTGTCTTTTTGGAGCCCTATCTGCCTAGCAGGTTCGCCCGACAATTTGGATATAGTCAGCTTTTTCTAGACAGCCCCAGCTCTTGTCTGGGCTTCGAAGGTAGCCTTCTAGATGGTATCCGGGCCTGGCATTACTGTGACACATTCTATACCCGTGCTGTTTTCTCAGTTTCCGCTATCAAGGCGTCAGTAGATATCTTGTATATGGCGGCTCTGTACTACGTCATGGCGAACAAGCCCCATATCGGTTTTAACCCATTTACCAGTTTCATCGTTTGTACCAGATTCGGACTCCGATGCTGCAGATGACGAAGGCGACGAGCTTGATGGAGATGACCCTTCCTTTCCGGCGGCAGATGTAGGGACGGATCAGCCGCATTTTTTGCCAGATAAGATAGTGGTTGATCAGCCATCCGTTGCACCCGGCCCTGCACGAAAGCGTAGCAGGCAACTTTCTCCTATCGACGGCATTCCTCGCTCTCGGAAACTGGCTGCGACCAGATACCGCGGGCTAACTATAAAGGAAAGAGGCGAAGAAATTGACCCCGCAACAGAGGTAAATAAGTTACTACCGATCCTTCCTTTCTTCTAGCTTTGATTTTAAACATCTTCTTTCCCACTTATAGGCGTCAGAAGAAGAGGACTCTCGAGTAGCCGAGATCGTGACTCGGGATGACGGGGGCTCCGGTGAGTCTGCCCCTGAAATTGCTGAATTCCGTCCAGATGATGCTGATCAGGTTGCCTCTCTCTCTGAGGTGGCCGGGTCAGGGGAGCTGGCCAGATTTAATTTGGAGATCGTGGGTGAGGAGACCCTGCCAGCTACGAACAAGCTGCAGCCTCGATGCTCCTCTCCCGGTAAGATAAGCCGAATCTTAACTTGCGAGGAGGCCTATCTGCTCTATGATCATATCCTTCGGGTCACGTCGATTGATCATTGTCATGGACATGCAGGTCCTGTCTCTCCCGTGTTGAAGATGGACCTTGTTGAGATAAACACTGTCGAAGGGGCACTGGCGGAGAGGGGCGTACCTCCTCCCCCTCCGGCTCGTCTTGATGGTTCTCTTGCGGGCTCGAGTTCGGCAAGTCCGGTGATGGGACAATCGGGGCAGGGGACGATGGTCCTCGTGTCTTCCTCTGCTCGGGCGGCCCAGAGAGTCGACCTCTCTGCCCTGCCAAGCGTCCAGGCTCTTCGGGTGGCAGAGGAAGAGTTAGCCGCTATCCGTGCATCGTTCTGCTCGAAGTCGCCCCCCGGGTGGTAAGTTCTAGCACCACTCCTTCGATGTTGTCGGCCACGCTCCCTCTGACGCCGTCCTCTACAAGGTCCTGGACGAATTGTTACAAGACGTGGTCGACAGCTTTCATCGTCACTTGAAAAGGGGGATAGGAGCTACTGTGGACAGAAGGACCTCTTTCATCCTGGCCCGGCAATGCGCCCAGGGTCAAATCGATATCCTTAAGGCTCTTCCTGGTGGGGCAGGGGTGGCTGCACTTCTGGAATTAAAATTGCTGGAGACTGATCAACTGGTGGCCCAGTTTCAGGTATTGCGGCAGGTTGATCTGTCTGCTGCTATTGATCAGGAGCGCGGCTCCCTCACAGCTGCTATAGATAAGACGAAGGCAGCTCAGGATAAAACTAGGCCAGCCATACTGAAGGATCTCTGCACTTTGTCTGATCGATATGATCTATTGAGCCATGAGAGTGAAGACGTTACTGCTCGGGAAGCAACTGCCTCTCGCGGGATTGCTGACACGCGGGAGCAGATCCTTGAGCTTCAGATAAAGTTAACTTTCTTTGAGTCTGAGCTCGAGGCCGCCCGGATCGACAGAGGACTGATTATCCAGGAAGCTGATAATGTCAATAAAGCTTCGGCTGACCTGGAAGTGGCTCTGAAGAAGTTGGATAACGACTGTCGGGCACTCACGAACTAGGATAGTGGGGAGCGGTTCTCTCAGGAGGCTGAGCGCCGAGCTAGACAGAGGCTTGAGGGGGGTACTGTCTTGGTGAGAAACCGCCTCTTGGAGTTGTGTAATGTCGAGCTATAGTAGGCCTTTTCTTTTTGTTTTGTTCCTGTTTTCTTTTTTCTTTTTTCTTTTTCTTTTTGAGAGGGACATGGTCCCAATACATGTAATACTTTTTTCGTCTTTCAAATAAAGAGTACTTTCCATTCTACCCTTCATTTATATTGCTTGTTGTGCCTGTGGTATTGTGGTGATGTTTGCCCCGCATGGAGGACTTATTTGTGGACCTGTTACCCCTGGCATACCTTGGTTTCAGGTATAGGTAACAAGTTTGACTGGGGATACTTATAACAGTTTCACGGCAAGGTGGTTGTAGACGTTCCAAGTATCGGGATATAGAATGCCATGAAATAGCTGGGCTCCTGGGGCATGATGAGGAATAGTGGGCCTGTACTAAGAGACCTAGCAAAGGACATTTGTGGGCCTATTATCCCTGGCGTACCCTGACTTAGGATACGGATAATAGGATGGAGGGGAACCAACACACTTACTCAGAAGTAATGACGATATGGCAAGTATGAGGGTTTTACCGTGGAGTCTTCTTACTCAGAGGTAATGAGGACATTGCAGGAGTGGACTCAACGGAGGATATTTGTGGTCAACAGAGGACATTTGTGGGCCTATTACCCTTGGCGTACCCTGGTTTAGGGTACGGGTAGCAAGACGAGAGAGGACCGACATACTTACTCAGAGGTAATGAGGGCATGGTAAGTACGGAGGTTTTACTGTGGAGTCTTCCTACTCAGAGGTAATGAGGACATGGCAGGAGTGGACTCAGCGGAGAATATTTGTGGACCTATTATCCTTGGTGTACTTCGGTTATGGGTACAGATAATAAGTCGAAAGGGAATCATCATACTTACTCAGAGGTAAGGAGGACATGGCAAGCATGAGGGTTTCTTCGACGGAGCCTTCCCATTCAGAGGTAATGAGGACATGACAGGAGTGGGTTCAATGAAGGAGGGTATATAGAACGACTCAGAGGTAATGAGGACATGAAAGTTCTATGTAATGGGTGGTTTGTTTTTGGCAGAAGTGAAACGACTCAGAGGTAATGAGGACATGACCGTTTTGGAAATTTGTGGATCGGTTACCCTTTTTGTGCACTGGAAGTGCGGGTAGTGGATCATGAGGGAGGATCTCTTCAGGAAGAAAGTTTAGAGGTATGATCATACATGACTTACTATCTGAAAGAGTGACCGGAATGTGAGTTCAGCGGCACCAGCGGGTACATGACTCGATAATTCAGAATTTGGAGGTGTGAGTTTAGCGGCACCAGCGGGTACATGACTCGATAATCTGGAATGTTATAGATATGAGTTCAGCGGCACCAGCGGGTACATGACTCGATGATCTAGAATGTTGTGGATGTGAGTTCAGCGGCACCAGCGGGTACATGACTCGATGATCTGGAATATTGTGGATGTGAGTTCAGCAGCACCAGCGGGTACATAACTCGATGATCTAGAATATTGTAGATGTGAGTTCAACGGCACCAGCAGGTACATGATTCGATAATCTAGAATATGTCGTTTAGACATAATATTTCTTCAGGAACTTACCGTTGACGGGCAACATGAGCAAGTCTCCATTTTGCTTTGCGAGGCGGTAAGCACCGTTGGAGAATACAGCCTCAATGATAAATGGACCTTCCCATTTTGGCTGGAACTTGCCGACGGTCTTGTGAATCATGACCATCGGCCTCCGGACTGCCAGAACGAGATCGCCCACTTGGAATGTTCTGATTTTAACCTTCTTGTTGAAGGCTCCAGAGATGCGTGCTTGGTATAGCTCGATCCTTTGCTGAGCCAGGCGGCACTTTTCATCTAAGGCCTCTAACTCTTGTAGTCGGCGTCGGTAGTTATCATCCATCGTCAATTGATAAGTGAGGGCGACGCGGAGTGAGGGTATTTGAGTCTCCAATGGGAGAACTGCCTCACTCCCGTACACCAGGAAGAATGGTGTGTTCCTTGTGGCCGTTCGGACTGTGGTACGGTACGCCCATAAGCATTCACCAAGCTTCTCATTCCAGTCGCATTTGTTGGACGATACGAACTTCTTGAGTAACTTGATGATGGTTTTGTTGAAAGCTTCTGCCAACCCATTTGCTGCTGGATTGTATGGCGTCGAAGCAATATTCTGGATACGGTGCTTGTCGCAGAACCGATAAAAGGCGTGGCTTACAAACTGTGGACCATTATCGTGGATGATCCTTCGGGACAGTCCAAAGCGATAGATGACGTGGTGCTTAAGGAAGCTGATCACGTTTGAAGTCTTTACTTCTGCAAGCGGGACAGCTTCTGCCTATTTGGAGAAGTAATCTATGATTACGAGTATGAAGCGATGTCCTCGGGAGGAAGATGGAGTGATTGGACCAATGATATCCATCTTCCATGCTTCGAATGGCCAGGACGCCACTGTCGGATGTAGAAATTTGGATGGTTGGTGGATGAAGTCCGCGCGGACTTGGCAGGCTTTGTACTTTCTCGTATAGTTTATCACATCTGCCACCATCGTGGGCCAATAGTAGCCCATTCGGCGAAGACGATCTTACAATTTAGGGCCAGGCTGATGGGCCCCACAGACACCATTATAAGCTTCTCGTACGGCTTCTTTGGCTTCTGTATTTGACAGACACCGAAGCAATAATCCATCATAGGATCGGTGATACAGTATTTTCGTCTCTGTATCGTAGAAGAATCTGAGAGAACGCCTTCTGATGGAAGTGGCTTCCTTTGGGTTCTCGGGCAGGATGTCGTAGACGATGAAGTCAATAAATGGTTGTCTCCAATCTGGGACATCGTCGATCGTCTGGGCGACATAACTTGCCACAAATTGAACGTTGTTTTTGGGGCAGACCAGTTCGTGGCCTATCACGTCTACCGATTGATGAGTATGATTTGACACTGCTAGAGAAGCGGCCAGGCCTGCTAAGGCATCGGCTTCGATATTTCGGAGTTTGGGAACATGCTCGATGAAGAACCCTTCGAATGATGAGATGATATCGATCGCTATTTGGTGATAGGGGATCATATCTTCGTGGCGGACTTCGTATGAGCCTCGGATTTAATTGACGATTAACTGAGAATCGCCGTATGCTTCTAGATATCCTACCCCCAGCTCTCTTGCCAATTGGAGGCCAATGACCAAAGCGTTATACTCGGCCACATTGTTAGAACAGGGCTCTGTGAGAGAATAAGAGCGGTTGATCACCAATCCGGAAGGGGAGACCAGCACCACCCCGACTCCGACGACGATGTTGCCCTTGGGTCCAGTTCTCGAAGTACCGTCGAAGAATATTTACCATATATCATCGTGAGAGGTTGCATGCGAGTCGGCGACCTCATCTGGGATCTTTTCATATATTCTGGATGACTCCGAACCCGGGTGGACTGCCAAAAAGTCTGCCAGGGCTTGACCTTTGAGAGCCTTTTGCGGAACGAAGATCATATGATAAGGGGACAGCAATATTGCCCATGTAGCGAGGCGAGAGCTGAGTGCCCCTGGTTTAGTCATGAGGACCCTGAAAGGGTTGACTCGTGAGATCACATGTATTGTTTGTCCAGTGACATAGTGTCACGTCTTCTGAATGGCGAACACCAGGGCAAGGCATTCCTTCTCCACAGCGGTGTATCGATGCTCTGGCCCAATCATCATTCGACTGAGGTAATATATGGCTTGCTCATGGCCTGCATCATTATTTTGTGCCAGCAGGGCGCTAAGGAAATGCTCCATTGCGCGTACATAGAGCAGGAATAGTTTTCCAGCAATCGGGGCCACCAGGACTGGAGGGTTTGACAAATATTCTTTGATGCTGTCGAAGGCACGCTGACATTCTTCATCCTATACGAATGAGACGCCTTTCTTCATGAGATGGGTAAATGGTCGACATCGCCCGGAGAGGTTAGAAATGAATCTCTTGATGTAAGCTAGCCTTCCTTGAAGGCCTCTGAGTTCGCAGAGATTTCTCGGGGGACCCATTTCCATGATTGCCTTTGTCTTCTCATGGTCCACATGGATACCCTGGGCGGTGATGATAAAACCCAAGAACTTTCCGCTGGATACGCCCAAGAAGGACTTCGTAGGGTTCATTTTCAAATTGTGCGCTCGCATCAGGTCGAATACCGTCCTCAGATCCTGCAGATGGTCTCCCTTATAGCGGCTCTTGACGGCAATGTCATCAACATAGCACTCCACAGTCTTGTGCAAGTGTTCTCTGAAGATGGTACTAATGGCTCTTCGATACAGATTCGAATCTTCCCGTTCTTCTTGAGGACGGGTACTATATTGGCAACCCAGTCAGGATGTTGCTCCTTAAGAATGAAGCCGCTGGCTATCAGTTTGTTGACTTCGGCTTCGATCGCATCCATGATGCCCGGGCGGAAGCGTCGCTGTTGTTGCTTGACTGGCTTAGCATCCGACCGGATGTTGAGTTTATGAAGAGCAATATCAGGATTTAACCCCGGTATGTCTTCATAACTCCAGACGAACACATTAATATATTCTTTGACAAGTTCCAGCAGCGATTCTCGCTCTTCGTCTGTTAGGCTTTTACTGACGAAGATCGATTTTGGAGAAGATTCGCTGCCGAGATTTACTTGTATGACCTCATCTTCAGTAGGAGGTTCTCTCTGTGCGAACTATTTTTCCCATTGTGCATCCAACTGTTGGGCCTACGGCTCTAACTCGGGGATTTCAGGGATGTCTTCATCTTCTTCATAAGCGTCGGCGAATGCCATGTTGACTGACAGGACTTGTCTGAATACATCTCCGATGCTGGTATCCGAATCAGAAGTTGGTGACCCGGTTGAATGTGAATGCCAGTCACATTCTTCATCTGAGCTTTCAGGGGTCATTGTGGGTGTAACATACACTAATCCACATCGAGTCTTGCTATAGTTGTCCCGTAGTTTGCCAGTCGGGACCGGTGGCTTCAAAGGTAATTGTCGTCCAGTACCGTAGTTCAAGCCTGGCGTCGTCTACAGATCATACTCCTGTTTCTGCATGAGATATTTGGATTGGGGGCTATAAAGATACAGAGACAGTCTCCCGGCATCTGATCCAAGGTCGACTTCTTCTATGGTGAAGGGATGCGGATCGTCCGTCCGGTCGAAGATGATTGGATGGTCCCCTCTCTCGATTATGCGGTAAGCGTCTTCCACTGGAGTAAGCTGGATTGCGGTGTACACATTTGTCACCTATGTGTATAGGTGAGTGCCTATACCGTGTTCCATAGCATACATTATACACAGCTTATTGAGCTCGAGGTAGTTCAAAGATAGCCCTTTATTGATGAAGTAAGGTATCTTTTCTAGGGGGATTACATCATCTGTGGAGGGAACATCAGTGTGGGCAGCCACATACTTGGCTAGCTCCGGTTCCTCTTCGGCTATCCCCTGTATAAACAAAGACTGAGAGGACGACCTGGGCATCTTGATCGTCAGAGGTTTAGCTGGTGGAGCAGAGCATGGAGTTGTTGGCAGACTAGCGACCCCCAGCTTGGTACTCGATGCTGGACGGGGAGTGGTTGGTTCGCTAGAAGTTCCAGACCATGCATCGGGGTGAAGACACTTCTTGGGAAGGCGTATCGTCATTGGCTTGTTGGAGGGATTAAGCTTGTCCATTTGCGGCTGGCCGACTCTCGGCAGCTTGATTGTCAGTAGTTTTTGCTCTTCTTGTGCTGAGAGGCTGATTGCGTCCTTACGCAGAGTGGCGATAAGGGGTGCAGACTTGCCAGGTTTGCGAGCTTGGAGGTGGATCATCAGAGGTTCTTCTGATCCTGTGGCTGTCTCGGTACGAGCTTGCACATCTCCTTCATCAAGATGCCTTTTCGACTTTTCGTATAGGCATGAGTCTGAGTAGTAGGATTCGACCCCTTTGAAGGGATCGATGTCGGCAAATTCCGTCCTCACGAAGCCGTGTTTGTCGACATATTTGAAGCACTGGTGCAACATGGACGGCATGATCATATAATCGTGAATCCACGGGTGCCCCAAGAGGATGTTGTAAGAAGTATCTGCATCTATGACGTAGCAGGTGACTTCTGATTGGAGATCGCCAATCTGACACTTCATACGAATCTTCCCAATTGGGTAGCTCCTGCCCGAATTGAAACCGCTGATAGCGGTGCTTGTAGGTCGTCAGGCGATGTATTGGGATACGGAGATGATGTAACAGACCCTTCGGGATAATGCTTATGGAAGAGCCAGGATCAATGTGCATCCGATCCACCTTTACGTCGCCGATGTATCCAGTGTAGTATAACGGGCGATCGTGCAGGTTGGTTTTGATGAGCATGTCTTGCGGAGTGAAGACAATATTGGGCATCGCTCCCGTACAGGCACTATCTTGGAGATCTGCAGGCGGGTTCTCTCCCGTGAGGTTGACCTGGGCCAGGTATGCATCGACATTTTGGAGTACATCGCTCAAAGCCGCACGAACATCCTTTGAGAGTCTCAGAAGCTCGTATAATGACAACTTAGCCGGTGTGTTGGCCAATTGTGTCAAGATATCAAAGTTGTAGGGCTTCTCCAGCCCCTGTGGTACCTCTTTTCGGAAGGATTTATCAAAGCGAATCTCCTTCGGCCTAGGCTTGTCGGTCGTCGGAGGCTGAGCCGGTCCCGGAGCGTCAGTTGTAGCGGGCTGATGATCTTCAGCCGAGTTGTCAGCCGCAGGTTGGGATTGGGCCCTAGACCGAGTGACGGCGGCTGTAGCTTCTTCGATATTTATCGAGATTGTGCGGCAGGACCTGACTTTTCCACTCTTCTTTTTGCAGATAGAAGATGGTGTGGGCTGAGTCACTTCTGATACCAAGTCTGGATGGACCCACATGACCTCCCCTCGTGATGTGGTGGGAGGCACTAGACCAGCAGCCTGATCTCGGGGAGGTGGGAGATTAGCAATCTCCATTGTCGCCAGAGGGATGGGTACCACACCGTCTTGAGCTTCGGTTGGAGAAAAGCTGCCAAATTGTACTGACACAATATTGGCCGCCACAGTCACCTCCTCGAAATCGATGGCCAGAGCGTTCGAATCGATGAGGTTTTGGATGTACCATTTTAGCTGGTAGCAATCGTGTGTAGCATGGTGGACGTAGCGGTGGTAATGGCAGTACTTTGTGTTCTCCATCTCTGCCGGCCGAGGTTCCCGTCTTGGTGGAGGAAGCTGAATTCTGTCTCCTTGTATGAGCATGTCCAAGATGGGCTTGACGTGACCGTCTTCGAAGGAGTAAGTGATTTGTGGCCATTGTTTGTCTGCCGGTTTTGACTCTGGTTTCTGGGCTGTGTCGGCCACCATAGCCTGCTTACCCCTACTATCCCGATTGTTGGAGGGGCTACCCCCATTGTCGTTGTTGGTGCTAGGACGCTTGCCCTTGTTCTCTCCGTCCAAGATGTGCAATCCCAATTGGCGAGCCTTATTTAACCGTTCTTCGACACTAGTGGCGCTGATGATTAATGTCTTCCAGTCCTTAAATTGACTTTCGCCCATCCAGAGACTGATTGTTGGAAGCAATCTCTTTTGGCAAATTTTAATCAAGAAGGAATCCGGATTTCCAGATGGCAGCTTCATTGTGGTTTGGCGAAACCGCTTGATATTGTTCCTTGTCAGCTTTTTCTCTCCTTGGACGACGTCCATGAGGGTGGACATTGTGATGTCCTGTCCTACTTCGTAGAATCTCTCCAAGAACATACGCTTGAAGCCGGCAAAGAAGTGGATGCAGTTGTCTGGCAGGTTGCGGTACCAGTCGAAGGCGACCCCTTCCAATGCCCCGATAAAGAATCGTGTGAGAATGGCATCGTCATGGGGCAGATGGTCGGTGGTGACCTCGAAGTAAGTGATGTACCGACTTGCTGAGGTCTTGCCATCATAAGGATTGATATTGAACGACTTATATCTAGGCGGGAAGGTGACATCCCTCCATGCAGCAGGGTACGGTTGCCGTATTCTGAGGTCTTGAGAATTTTCTCGGGCGTGAAACATGGCTCGGAGCTCCTGGACCTCTCTTCTTGCTTCGCGGGCCTCATCCACGGCGGTGGGGGCTGTTACTTCAGGAGGATTGTTGCCCGGGTTCGGTGCCGCCGAATTCGAGTCCGCAATGACCGCGGGACCCGCGCTTGTTTAGCCAGGCGTCCCTCCTTGCAGAGTTGGAAGGGCCGCTTTGATCTCGTCCACAGACTTGACCAAGGCAAGCAATATGGCTTCGAAAGTGTCGATGCGTTGGCGATCACTGGAACCACCTTGGCTGCTGTCTGTCATGAATACCGTCTTTACATGAGGAGAGATGGACGGAGCGGTGGAGGAAGCACCCTCCGAATCATACCCTTGTAGTGAGAAGTCATCGGGGTATATGGAAATGTTCTCTTCTGGTTTGGACTCGGAAGGAACAGTACCCCCAGTCTCTGAGTTCGCCTCGTCTTGGGGATTGTGGACGTCCTCGGGGATGTCGAAGTTTGCTGCATCTGATGGGAGAGTTGTCTCCCCCGGCTCGTCTTCTTGGAACATCGGATTATCGTAGAGGTTCTGAGGAATGCTACCCCCAGTCCCAGCAACCCCTAGTGTTATGGACGACGAATCTCCCACTGTAGCAGATTTCGTCTTAGAACGAGTACCTTGGAAAACTTCGGTGGTGGGCACCCGCTTAGATGACAGTCTTTTAGTCAAAGTGGTTGAAATCTTCGGGCTGGGAACATTTGTTTCTTCCCTCTCCCATCGGCAGGGACTTTCTGAGCAGAGTTGCAGGAGTCGATGGGAAGTGCCTCGTCTTCTGAAGACGGCTGTTGCAGTCTTTGAAAGACGGACTGCCGGTCTTTTCGTACCGTCGCGTTATTGCAGCAACGGTTGACGATAACTTGGGTGTAGTGACGTCCGTGGGAGGACTCTTTGCACCCCGATGCATCTTCTCTTTCCTTGCGTTTGTGGAGGATGGCCTCATGCAAGTCAGATGGGTCTGGATCGACCATGTTTGCTCCCTGGATTTTGGGAGACTTTTGTGAACCTCTCTGTCCGTTTGCCGCCGGGGGCTGGACTCGAGCGGTTCTGTACGACTTCCCATCTGAGGCCCGCATAACGGTATACAGGACGCTCGGATGGTCAGAGACCAGATCAGCGGACCGATCTTGCCAGGCTCGTGCTGCCCTAGACTTCTTCGCTCTAGTGCGTAAGGGCACATAGTAGGAAGAGTCTAGGTGATGCTGGAGAGAGTCAGACATATCTTTTTGGGAGCACAAGAGATAAGGACCATAAGATAGGCGGTCGAAGACAGAGCCACGCGGGGTAGGCGTCATGCTGCTGTTATCAACAATCTTCATGCGGCTGGCAGACGTAGCCGCATAGGCTTTCTTCATGCGGCTGGCAGTCTCAGCCGCATGAGTTTTCTTTATGCGGCTGGATGGTCTGGCCGCATAGGCCTTCTTCATGCGGCTGGCAGATTTACCCGCATGAGCCTCCTGCATATGGTTGACAGATTTGTCCACATGAGTGTTCGGCTTCTTTTTGGGGCACATAGAACCACTCTTTATCCCTGTAAGTACAGCATCGTAGTACTTTTCTCTGCCGAACTTGGGGACAGCAAAGTCCTCTACGGCTCGAAGTGGAGCCGTATGAGAATTGCCTTCGCCGTCTTGGGTAGTCGAGAGTACCCCGTCCAGAGCTTGTGGAGGAGCAAATGATTTTGGCCTCCACTCGCAGCGAGCTTTCTTTATGCGGGTTCGTTTCTGGATCGGGCCAGCACTTCCTTCAGAGAGCATTTCTTCAAACGCCTGTTGGTCGAAGCGGACGACCATCTTCTGTTACGTGGAGCCAAGTTTGGCTGCATCCGATTGCGTCACCAACTCCTCAGCCGTGGAGAAGTTTGTCCCCAGCAGAGTCTCCATCGTGTTTGCCATGAAATATAAAAGAACAGAACAATTATTGGAGGACTGGACTTTTATTTCACAATACAAACTCGCTTGTACAAAGAAAGCCTAGAGACGAGAACCTAGGTACAGCAATCTAAGTACAATTATTTATTTTAGATTTTGGAGGGTGAGGATAGAGGCTCGGGAAAGCGACGGCCGCTCTGCCTTACTCCTTAGACGATCGGGTGCAGCTTTTGGACTCTGTAGAAGAACTGACGGGCGTTGATGAAGAAATGCTCTCTCTTCAGGCTCTCTGGCTCTCTATGTCTCTATGTGCGTCTGTCTCTGTCTCTGTATATCTCTCCGTATGTGTCTCTGTGTATATGTCTCTCCTTGCAAGGGAATGGCACCCTGCTATTTATAAGAGTGGGGGGGGGGTCATTAGGGTTTGCAATGATTGCCCATTCTTGAATGTCGGCGGCTAAGGATCATTAAATCTGGGCCATTCATCGAGATTTGAGCAATAAATGTAATTGCATCAAATCTTTTGTAGGTAATTAATGCTGATTGACATAAATCCTCCCGATTTATCATGCCAACCTCGGATTCCTCGACACGTGTCTTTAATTGGCTTATTTACAAATGATCTGATTTGATCCCAATATTTCATTAGGATTTGCTGAGAGATTTCGATCAATCTGATGCCACGTGCCCTGCTATCATGCCACGTGTCAAAACAACAGAAATCTGAGTCGCAGGAAAGTTGGGCCACATAAGGCTGGCCACGTGTCAAGGCTGCCTAAGAGTGGCCCCCCCTGAACACTTGGACCGCATGGTAATGATTTGAGCCGCATGAGTGAGGATGACCGCATGAGTGAACCGCATGGAGTTAGTTTTCATGAGCCGCTTGGAACTAATCTTCGTGAACCGCATGGGGGTGGTCTTTGTGAGCCGCATGGGACTGGTCTTCGTGAGCCGCATGGGGCTAGTCTTCGTAAGCCTCATGGAGTTGGTCTTCGTGAGCCGCATGGAGGAGTCTCCGCTTGGGCCGCATACAACTGTCCACGTGTCAAGGCCGCACGACAGTTTCTGAATCTCGGGAGATTATGTCAGAGATTTTCTTCGCTTCCCAAGGAGTCCGTCATTATGAGGGAGTCATAATGATATCTTCGTGTCAGAACTGTCACTTCGTCAAAGCTGTCAGCCGTCAAGGCATTTAATGCAAAATAAGAGAGCTATTTGTAGGCTACGTGGCTCCTCTTCGAACCGCATTAGACTTGTTTGAGCCGCATAGACGCTCGAGCCGTATGGATACTTGAGCCGCATGAACTCTCTGAGCCGCAGGGGGCTCTTTGGCCGCATGGATCCTTCTTTAACTTTTCCATGCTTCTACACTATAGAAATATAGCCTTTCTGGTACGATCACGAATATGCTCACGGTTTCACCAAGAGAAGATTAAACGAGATGCACAATCTTCTTACTTGGCATAATAATACAAGTGAGCCATGCTCCATAAATCATTCTATCTGGCCAAGTTAAGCAAGACTACATCATCACTCAAATCTTTCGTTACAACTTACATCCCCACCATCTGATCAACTTAAATGTTGATAAAAATGCCTCCGCATGGAGCAGGGTATTACATAATATACCACTCAGAAAAAGTTTTGTTCTCGAAACTTAAAAGAACAATTCATTCCACTATATCATTTAATTTACACAAAAAAAATTCTCATAAAATCCGGTTCAACATCCCACTTCAACTTTTTGACAAATTTAAAATTCTACGCAAATACCTAATCACTTATCCAATCTACCTTCTCTTCTCTTTTTTAAATACTTGCACAAATTCTCTACTCTGTTGAATTCTCCCTGCGGCTCTATTTGGTCGTAGCCTATCACTTCGACTTGGATCATGCACTTACTTCCGAAGTTGTAAAACTTGGGAATATCGTGTATTTTAGCCGACGCCAGTAGTGGTGCGGTTCGATAGGCTATAAGTAACTTTCTTCCCATAAATCCAATGGAACTATTACTCACGATACAACTTCATATAACCAACTTTATATGCATTGCATAGCCATGTTTCGATCTAGCCATTCTCAAAATTCTTGCATCCATTTTGGTGAGCATATACAAAACCTTTTTGCCTTACGTATATGTTCCTTAATATAATTATTTTGCCACAATCGCTCTCTTCCAAGTCCACAAACACATAAACATCAGAGAGTATCCGGGTTAGGGTACTTACCTAAGAACAATAATTTAATCACTCTGAATAAAGTGACTAATTTAAAACCAACCATATCACAAGCTCGTAATAATCTGAAATACAATTCCATCCTTTCAATAATAATTTCATCCTTTACATCTCTTATTTAAATATTATCATATCATTTCACTCCATAAGGCTATCATCAATTAAATTAAGAATAAAACCAATTGTTTCTAAATTCTAACTAAAATTTAAAACCATAATTAATCTGAGAATTTCTCAAAACATTTCAAACTACTCGCTTCCGAAAAAATCTCTTGCACTTATCAATCTTAGCGATAACAAATGTCAAATGAATTTAGAGTTCCCTTTCGACCATATCATGGGTCAAACTACAAAACTCAATGAAGCTCAATAGCACTAATCCATTCAACATAAAAGTCAATCAACCACGTCATATATACAATTCTCTCCTAAGTATGAAAATTACCATCAAAATTTTTGGATGACAATCCATTTTTATTGTAAGTTTTATCCTTCATTCCAACTTGATACAAGAACATTTGAAGATAACTTAGCCAACCGAATGAAATACCGATTTGTCATTCCAATCGATCGTAATCAAATCCAACTTCTGAAATGATTAATCCTATACTTACCTCTCAATATGTACAATTCAAGTCTCAATTATCATCACCATTCTAGCTGAACACAATTCATCAAATTCTTTGATCTCAAATTTTCTTTCAAAGTTTATTTCGTAACAAATACTAATAAAGTCTCACTCATCTCTACCATTTCCATGCAACATCAATAGGGTCATCCTACTGGTCTCCAATGGTCACCTTTCCTCTTAGGCCAAGTCTCTAAGGCTAGCTATCCCAGAAGCTAGACCTAATTATTTTGGTAACTCATCTAAGATGGATGGTTGCTACGGACCATACCTATCTCTTATCTCTCGATCATACTAAAAACTGACCAATCTAAGGGACTCTACCATGAGGACAACTATAGGAGGTGAATATAGTTCGTATCAATAATTACCAACTAAAAAAGGATAAGGCTATACTATGCAAGTAAAGTGCGGAATAATAAATAACTTGCAAGTAAGTAAAGTAAAGAGATCAAACAGATAACACTGAAATCTTATACCGATCTCCCTCTGAGAAGACTAATCCAGTCTCGAGAAGTCTTCCTCGATATTAAATCCACTATCTCATGAAAACGCAAACTTTTATCAAAAGACTTGCAACTTATTTACAACTTGTACTTTTATCCAAAGAGCACAACGACTTCTAGACTTCTTTGAAATATTCTTGGAACTTTTCAAGTTTGTATAACTCGAATTACTTCTAATCGACTCGAGCTTGGCATACAGGGATTAAGAAGCTGTTGCTTTGTAGATCAGAAGACTTTAAAGCACTCAGATGAAATGAGATATGAAAGAGAAGAATGAATGGATGAATGAGTGATTGACTGATTAAGTGATTTGTGAATAGAGAAATGGTACTCTATTTATAGGAATCTGGGAACCAGAGTTCGGCTCAAGTTCTGTCCTCCAATATTCAAAAAATCAAACGTTGAGTTCATGGTCAGGTGGAAGATTATTTATCCAGGAAGACCAAACCTGGCTAACCGAGTTTGGCCAGAATTTGGTTTAAGACCGAGTTCGGCCAGAGTTCAGTAGGCCTCATTCTAGATTGTTGATTTTGGTTTTGTGGTCATTTTGATTTATTTTTTGTGGACTGTTTGGATGGGCTTTAGATAGTTTTGAAGTGGGCCTCAGTAGAGGAATTCAGAATCTTTGTTTGCCAAGCAAGATTCGACTCACATTATTTCCTAGACTCAAATAAATATAAAAATACATACTCAATAACTGTCTTGAATTAATGAACATCCTGACTTCAGTGATGTAGCAATGCAGTTGACTTGTATTTGTATGTGTCGTATTGAATCATATTAATTATTGTTTAGTCCATTATCAAAACAAGGTTCCTTGTGACCAGTTTGGTTTAAGTGACAAATAATGATTAATACGCTAATATTCATACTTGGGCACGTTGTTGAAATAAGCCAAAGAATGCTTCATGTTCCAAATAGCTAAAGAATGTTCCAAATAGTTCCAAGTAGTCCAAATAGCTCCCCCATAATATTATGCGTATATATCTCCCCCGTTGTCACCAAATCAAATCATGGATGAGTTTCCTCGAAACACCAAATTATACAAGAGAGATATGATATCATAGTAAAGAATGAATAAGAACAATAAATCTATCGACATCATTGCAGTATAGAATGGATATGAACAAGAGCCACCATAGAACAAAATCAAAAGTGCATAAAGAAAATATCATAAAGTGCATAATGAAAGTACAACTAATAAGCAGAAAGTGCTTCACTAATAAATAGAAAATATAACGTGCATAAAATCAAACTGGAACATCAGTCTTCAGGACAAACTAAATAAAATATCTAACTGAGTAGCTGATCAAAATAAACTGGAAAGATGAATCATCATCAGAAGATGCAGTATCAACGACGCGATCTAGAGCATAGTAAACCGGCAATGGATCAAAGTATTGCTGAATCTATGGATCATCCACATGGTATACAACTCTATGAGGATGATGAACCAGTGAAATGGGTCCACCAAGAGGAGCATGGGCCATACTCTACTGAATATCTGATATAGAGTTCCGAAGAACATGGGCATGCAAAGTAGAACAATAGCCAATCTTTCAAAAATGTGCATCGTCAAAATGGAATCGATATCGTAATATGTTCAGGATCGAGTCAAGATTAGCAGAAGGAGCAACATGAGGCTAAACATCATCATAAGAGTTTGGAGCCTGGAGAGGTGGTGGAGGTACAGGAAAAGTCCTATGAGCCCATTTTAGGAAATGAGGGGCATTGATGAAATGGAAGTCATCGAGAGGAATGTCAAAGACATGGAATATCATAGGTAGGTACGTAGCAAACAGAATTTTCATCTTTTTTGCTTGCATGAATCAGACAAATCATCATCGTGCGAGGAAAGTTAAATGGGATGGTATAATACAGATCATAAAGAGTAGTGATTTCCAAATAATTGACTTCATCAGATGAACCAGTCTTAGGTAAAATAGATGAAAAGACAATGTGATGAAGTTCATAGAAATGATGGTTCATGTAGCGAGTACGAAGTGCACAGGGAGGACAATGGTTTGGATCACACATGATGTCCTTAAAACTTGTCAGTGTCACGTCGTCGACATATTGAAATTGACGGGTGTCAACCAAGGCATCTCCAAAAGGAGGTGGGAGGTTGAGAATCTCCGCAAGATCCTTGTCGTCAAATTCAATATGAATCTCACAAACACGAGAGTAAATTTTACGATCATCATATATGGGATTACAATAAAACATCCTAATCACATTCAAATAAACGCGATTTTGAGTTGATACAAGTTCATCAAAACAAAGATTAACAAATATATGTTGATTAGTCGTTATGACTAGATGTGTCATTTCCTATGATTAGCTGAAGTGAATCTTTGGTTTAGCTCGTCGCTACTGGACACTTTATATACTTGTCACGACCCGCTCTCACTTTTGTGATATGAGTACGTAGCCAAGTCCAGCCTACGTCGCAGCATCAGCGGTAGTATGCTGTCTAGACCTCAATAATAATCTCAAACCACAATATTTGAACACAAAATTATCTATTTGCTCATTCACAATAACTATTCCATTAATCTTCAAATCCAATAATACATCAAAATGATATTCGGGAACAAATCCACTAAATATTTGAATAAAAGAACTATCTAATCTATCTAGAATCTAAGGTCAGCCTCCAATATCTCTATCTCCACCCATATGGTCCAAAGTGCATAAGATAACAAGTCACCTGCAATAATCCAGATATGAAAGGAGCAAAGTACAACCCTATTTCAATAATGTAACTCAGAACAAAATAAGCTAGCGATACAGTAAAATGTAACCATAAGAGAAACATGTATATGAACTAAAAACTGTAAACACGAACAAGAACTGGAAACAGTAAAAATGAACAAGAACTACTGGCAAGAACATATATAACAAGACAACTAGATAATGAATATGAACATGTAAGACTAACAGACAGTGTGTGAAATACTTTCAACATGTGAACGACTGGGCTAATAGGGCACATGATATAGATGGCTATCCACAATAAAAAAGGTACGCCTAAACTATACATGAGTACTGTATAACTTAGTTATCCACAATAACATTCACCGGGGTTTATTCACATGCCTACTTAGCATTTTTTCTCCCGACTCGCTAAACAATCAATAACGAGCAAAGATACAACAAGTCCTATCATGTCACAATCGTGTCTCAACAAGATATCAAATGAAAATACAATGATGAATAGAATTATAATGTACTAAGAACATAAAGCAATAGTGTACTTGCCTCGAGTTAAGTTGCAGTTGACGTGACTTGATCATATGGCACTGGATAGGTTCAGCTTAGCAAAAACAATGCAAGATGACCTCTGATGATAGAACAGACTATTCCATTGAGTCCAAAATAGTCCAATTAGCTTAGCATTGACATATGGAAGTCAGGATTGCAAGAATTAGGATCGTACAATCAGTTACGGTCAAGATTTGATTTAAAGGAAATTCATATAAATATACATAACTATTTTGGAAAATATTTATTCTATTTGAAAAATATGTTCTAGTAGTTAAAATAATTTTAGATAAATACTCAAAAATATAGAAAATCATGTTTCTAGGTCAAAAATATTTTTAATATCAAATTAATCATTTGAGAAATAAACCAAATTATCAACAATATAAATCCATAGGATTATATAGACCCAATGATTATATAGTAAAAATAACTAAATTTGTCAATAAATCTTAAAAAACCATACTGTATATAAAGCCCAACTGAAAAATCCAACTAAATATTTAAAACCAAAGGCTATGGACCAGCCCAAAAATAATATAAGCCCAAAAAACTATTATTCAATTAATTGGCTTAAGTCCAACTCTTTTACTGGCTTCTTAGCCCACAAATAGAATAATATAATAAAAAACAAAGACCAAAGGAAGAGACCCTCTCTCTCCAAAGTGTCTAAAAATAGATGGAGGAGGAGTGAGTAACGAGAGAGAGAGGGACAGTCTATCTGTTGGGTTTTTGGCCTTTGCATTGGAAAGTTTAGCCCCACATCGGCTAGGCCAAAGGAAGTGTATCTCTATATATAAGCTATGCTTGTTTAGAGATGCACAAGTGGTATGGAGGTGCACATGGGTGTGCCATGTGGGAGAATTGTTTTACTGGAAAAAAAGGCCAAATCAATAATGAAGCATTCATGCTTTTTGCACTTGGAATTTATTCCATTGGAGCTAAGCCCCATAGGGGCTTAGCGACTTAGACTCGGACTCAAGCTCATGGGCTCATGAGGCGTAATATGGCATTTTGTTGGTGCACTTGCACTTAGCACGTCAGCATCGTCGCTAGGCGCATATTGTACTTAAGTTGTGCTCGTTGCGCAAGCCTTTTGCGCAGCCGTTCGTACGCCAGTTCCTGTCGCCAGATGGCGTGCCTGTTGGCGCTACCAGGTTATGCGGCAGTTACCGCTGCAGGTTGCACGGCGGTTAGCACTGCATGTTGCGTGGCGGTTGGGACGGGGTGCACGAGGTGCACAAGTGGCGCCAGTTGCACGTGTGGCGCAAGTTGCACGTGTGGCACAGGTTGCGTAGGGTGCACAGGGTACGTGCACTATGCACAGTACGCTCGTACGCGCTGGAGCAGCTGTGCACACGTTGCGCAAGTGGCACAGAAGGCGCGCTGTGTGCACTTTGGCTCAGATCGTGTCTGTGCACGATTGAACAGTTACAGCATGTTCGGGACAGTTTCTTCCTATATCCCGAATATGTTGCTAACTGGGTAGTTACAGAACAAGGCTATATAAGCTTCTCTGCTCTCTCTCTCCCTTTCAGAGATAGAAGTTCATAATTCACATAAGACAGAAGTGTTTTTTAGCACAATTCCTTACATGTTTCCACAGAGTTTGAGAGAGAAGAGAACTAGTGCACCAGCGCCACTTAGCACAGGAGTCTGTGTGCCTTCTGAAGAGTTAAAAGAGCAAAGTGTTCCAAAGTTCTCCGTCGAACTTGCTGGTTCCTGGAAGCTGTTCGTGAGGGGCAAATTAAGCTTTGAGCAACGGTGATCATTCACCCTAGCCGGTTGTTCTTCCATCTTTCGCCTGTCATCTACTTCGCTGCTGATGCTGGCAATTCGATTTGTATTTTCTTTCTAGAAGTACTACTATCGTTTGCTGCTGTTACGAAATTTTTTTAGATTTTCGTAATCCAGAATCCTCCTAGGATCTCTATTATGCACCTTCTTTAAAGTGTTGCATAGAAATATTATTTTTATAATTGTTTTATTTTCTCAATTTTCTATCAAAAATTTGTGCCCCGGGACTACCAATCTCAAAGCTTAATTAACGAGATGGAAAACTTGAATGTTGCACTCATCAATCCTAACTTCACAAAGTTAGAACAGTTTGATGGAGAGCATTATCAAGTTTGGAAAAGGAAGGTTACTCTCACTATTTAACTCAAAGAAGTTGATTGCGTGCTAAATGAAGGAGAACCTACTATTCTAGAGACTAGATCTGCAGCCGCAATCTCTGCGGCTACTAAGAACTAGGCCAAATGGAGAAGGGACAATAGCATTTATAGGCTTATGATCCTAAATGCTATGGAAGATTCCCTTGTAGAATCATATTCAAAGAAGACTGTTGCCAGAAAGATTTAGGAGTCTCGGAGAAACTGTACGAGGACGATAAGAACCGTAGCAAGATATTTCTTGTTGAAAAATATCACAAGTGGTTTTTTGAGGACGAAAAGCCAATGTTGTCGCAGGTGAAGGAGTTCCTGAAACTGCGACAGAAGTTGGAAGACGAGACGATGCCCCTCCCCGACAAGTTTATTGTTGGAGGGATCGTTTCAAAGCTCCCTTCTGGGTGGAGCAAGTTCTATGCAAACATGTATATGAAGAAGTTGGAATCACTCTCGACGATCTCCTGTAAAAAATCTACATTGAGGACCAGATGAGGGCTCAACTGAAGGTGGGCGCACTGTCCAAGCAATTGGCTAACGCCAATCTGGTTCATACCATGGAACCAAGGAAAAAGAATGCAACTTCCCACAGCAAGAAGAAGGACCCTAACAATCTGAACGTGAAGGGGACTTCCTTCAAGCAAAAGAAGGCAAAGTCTCGGATGCCTTGTTTCAAGTGTGGCAAGAAGAGCCACTTCAAGAATGAATGCAAAGCAAAGACCAAGCAATCAGAGCAAGGAGAGCCTAGCATGGTATCTATGATCACTGACGTTGTTGCTATGATTGTGCAGGTCGATGCGGTGGAGGCTGACTCTGACTGGTGGGTGGACATTGGAGCCACCTGCCTTGTCTGCTCCAACAAGGAGTGGTTCACCACCTATACATGAACTTCTGAAGTGGTTATGCTGGCAACCCAGGCACAAGATGAAGTGCTCGGGAACAGGACGGTAGTTTTGAAGCTGACTTCGGAGAAGTATCTGACGCTTCAAGGTGTGAAGCATGTACCTGCTATCGCAAAGAACCTGATCTCGGGAGGCCTACTCTGCAATACAGGCCTCAGGATGGACATCAATACCGGCCAGATGGTGATGTCCATAAAGGAAATATATTTCGAGAAAGCTTTTTATACCGAAGAAATGTTCAAATTTTAGCTTGTAAATCAGTCCAATATAATTAATGCAATCACTCCTTCTGCTTATACTCTTGAGCTGTGGCATATTAGGCTAGGACATGTTCATTGTAAAGGAATAAACAAAATGTCTAGTCTAGGACTTATCTCCAAGTGTGGGGGTAAGGTAGAGAAATGTGAAGTTTGTGCTCAAACGAAGATTACAAGGAAACCCTTTCCTCGGGTTAATCGAAGTATAGATTTTCTGGAGTTGGTACACTCTGATATCTGTGACTTCAAACAGTTCTCTATAAAGGCCGGGATGAAGTATTTCATAACCTTCATCAATGACTTCTCAAAGTATGCGTTCGTCTACTTGCTTAAGGTGAAAGACAAAGCATTCGAGTAGTTCAAGGAGTTCAGGGCCGAAGCTGGGCGACAAACTGGACAACAACTCAAAAGAATAAGAAGTTATCGAGGTGGAGAGTACAGGTCTCATGAATTTGCATCATTCTACAAAGAACATGGAATTGTCAATGAGACTACGGCTCTATACTCTCCTCAATCAAACATAGTAGCAGAGAGGAAGCAGAACGTTGACAGAAATGATTAACTCAATGCTGTTGACTGTGGGTCTTCCAAAGTGTTACTGGGGAGAAGCTGCATTGACGGCCACTTTTATTCTAAATAGAGTGCCTCATGCAACTTCAAATGTTACTCCTCATGAACTCTGGTTCAAGGTCAGACTTAACTTGAATTTCACGAGTGTGGGGGTGTCTGACATATGTTAAGCTTCCAGATCTGAAGATTCAGAAGCTTGGGACAAGGACTACAGAGACGATCTTCTTGGGTTATGCCGAGAAGAGTGATGCTCAGTGATTTCTTAATATTGAGTTAAATCATATCATTGAATCTTACGACGCAGAATATTTTGAAAATAAATTTGTAAGGCATAAGAACATTGTTCTAGCGGATGTTCCGAAGAACAATGAGGGTGCACAGGATACTGAAGACTTCAATGAGGATGTGGTCCAAGAAGATGTTGTTGTTGAAACAACGGTTGAACCAGAACTAGCTGAGCCGTCAGCTAAGCGTGTGAGGAGGCCGAAGGACTTCGAAAGTGACTTTGTCATCTATCATGTGGAAGCAGATCCGCTTACCTATGATGAGGCGATGAAGACCAGAGATGTAATTTTTTGGAAGGAGGCGATTGCCATGAAATTGATTCAATCACCTCAAATAACACTTGGATGTTGGTTGATCTTCCTGAAGGAGCAAAACCCAATAGATGCAAATGGATCTTCAAGAAGAAGATGAAAGCAGACGAAACTATTGACAAGTTCAAGGATAGATTGGTAGCCAAGGGGTTTTCTCAGAAGCAGGGGATCGACTACTTTGACACGTATGCTCTAGTAGCCCGGATGACCACCATCAGAATGTTGATTGTTCTCGCAACAATATATAAGATGGTGATACATCAGATGGATGTGAAAACGGCTTTCCTAAATGGTGAGCCGATCGAAGAGATTTACATACAACAGCCAGAGGGATTTGTCATCAAGGGTCTTGAAGACAAAGTCTAAAAGTTGGTAAAATCCTTGTACGGTCTTAAATAGGCTCCCAAGATGTGGCATGAGAAATTTGAGAAGGTTTTAAGGTCAAATGGCTACATGGTCAGCGATACGGACAAGTATATTTATACAAAGTTCGCTGATGGAAGAGGTATGACCATTTGTCTATACGTGGATGACATATTGATCCTAGGTACGGATATGGGCTGTGTCACGGAGACAAAGAAGTTCATCTCGAGCAAGTTAGTATGAAGGACTTAGGGGGAGCTAATGTGATCTTAGGTATCAAGATCATCCGGACAAATACTGGACTAGCGCTATCACAGTTTCATTATATTAAGGAGATGATCACACGTTACGGGTATCAGGATCTTCCAGGAATCGATACGCCTTACAGGTGTGATCTGAAGTTGAAGCCTAATTTAGGGGAAAGCGTCAGGCAGCTAGAGTATACAAGCGTAATCGGGAGTTTGATGTATGCTACTACTGCCACAAGGCCTGACATAGCTTTCGTCGTGGGAATGCTGAGTCGTTTCATGAGAAACCCAGGCATTGAGCACTGGAAAGCTATGAAATGGGTTATGAGATATCTCAAGAAGACTCGGACATATGCACTGTACTACAGCAAAGATCCGCCGGTAGTAGAAGGCTTCAGTGATACCAGCTGGTGCTCAGAGGTGGAGAGCGAGAGGTCCACAGGCGGATTCATTTTCACAATGGATGGAGCTACTATATCATGAAGTCGAAGAAGTAGACTATGCTCTCACGGTCATCCATGGAATCTGAGTTCTTTGCACTTGATACTGTAGCGGAGGAAGCAGAATGGCTTCAGGAGCTCATGTATGAACTTCCAGTGGTTGGGGCGTAAATATCGGTAATACCGATATACTACGACAACCAGGTGACTGCGACGGTAGCATCAAATGACCTCTTCAACAGGAAGAAGAGGACTGTGCGGTTGAAGCACAGGGCAGTACACGATCTTATCAAGAGAGGTGTAATTGCAGTGATTGATGTTCGGAGTTAGGAAAACCTGGCGGATCCATTCACCAAGGGCCTCAAGCGCCAGCTGGTCGATGACACAGCAAGTAAAATGGGCTTGAAGGTATTCTGCTATTGTATTATTGCAATCCTACCAGAAAGTTTTATGCTATTAGTTCAAAGAGAAATCTACTAGGCATCTAGCTTTTGGTTCAAGGGAGGACCATTAATCTGAAGAATATCAAGAACGGTGGGTACATGTCCTATTGGGCATGGAGAGGTTATGGACCTACAACCACTGTTGTCTACTGTTGTTTTCTGCGAAAAATGGATCCTGTGGGAAGGTTGGCTTAAACGCCTTAATGAGTTCTCAGGCAGAGTAAATGCCTGGTGTGCTTTACAGGAAGCACGGTAGTGCAACATTACAAGGAGTGAAACTCCATGCTACAGTAGGGTGACTCCACCATGAGATTTCCGAAAGGGGTAATATCTTAGCTTTGCGAGCCAAGTCACAGCGGCGTAGCACCGCAAATAGATAGGTAGCCTAATGTTCTATATTAAAATTAAAGAGGGGTATAGTCAGCACTACAAATGGTAGGAGTTCCTCATGTTACAGTGGCACGACACCACAATGAGGTACCCAGATAGGGGTAAAGCCTCAGCCTTGCAAGCCATGTCATTACGGCGTAATACCACAAGGGAGCCTAAGGTTTCATGCTGGGTAGTATGGCACTACAAAGAGGCGGTGACCTCAAGCTACAGTAGTATGACACTAAAATGAGGTTCCCGGTACGGGGTAAGGCCTCAGCTTTAGGCCATGTCATAGCAGCGTAGCACCGAAAGGGAACCGCAAAGTGCTTCATGCCATGTCTCTTTAACAAAGAACTCACCTATAGTGTATGGAAAGAGATATCAGGCCGTCTCTTGAGGATAAACTTGTAGACGCCCAAAATTATATACTGAAATCAGGCTGGCATAGGGCCTTTAATGTGCGGCCAGAAGCACATGTAACTATATTATGTGAGTGGAAAGAATTTCAGCTATGGTGCATAATTCAAGGCTTAGTCCATTCTTGTATTATAGTCTGTTGTTTGACCCATGTGGGAAGATTCAAGTCGTCAGTGACATCTATCCTAATACATGATAGGCAGTTACTGTGGGAAACACTCAAACCCATATATAAAGATATACGGAGGATTGTTGGGTTTTTGGCCTTTGTATTGGAAAGTTTAGTCCCACATCGGCTAGGCCAAAGGAAGTGTATCTCTATATATAAGCTATGATTATTTAAGGATGCACAAGTGGTGTGGAGGTGCACATGGGTGTGCCATGTGGGGGTATTTTTCTAGTGGAAAAAAAGGCCAAATCAATAATGAAGCATTCATGCTTTTTGCTCTTAGAATTTATTCCATTGGAGCTAAGCCCCGTAGGGGCTTAGCGACTCGGACTCGGGCTCATGGGCTCATGAGATGTAATATGGCATTTTATTGGCGCACTTTACAATTAGCACGTCAGCATCGTCGCTAGGTGCATAGTGCGCTTAAGTTACGCTCGTTGCACGAGCCTTTTGTGCAGCTGTTTGCGTGCCAGTCCGTACGGCCAGATGGCACGCCTGTTGGCACTGACAGGTTACGCGGCGGTTAGCGTTGTAGGTTGCGCGATGGTTAGCACTGCAGGTTGCGTGGCGGTTGGGGCGGGGTGCGCACGGTGTGCAAGTGGCGCAAGTTGTGCATGTGGCACAAGTTACGCGTATGGCGCAGGGTGCGCAGTGCGCTAGAGCGGCTGTGCACGCGTTGCACAAGTGGCGCAGATGGCGCATGCTGTACGCCCTTTGGCTCAGATCGTGTCTATGCACGATTGAGCAGTTACAGCATGTTCGGGATGGTTTCTTCCTACATCCCGAACATGTTGCTAACTAAGCGGTTATAGAGCGAGGCTATAAAAGCTTCTCTGCTCTCTCTCGGAGATAGAAGTTCAGAATTCACATAAGGCAGAAGTATTTTTTAGCACAATTCCTTATGTGTTTCCACAGAGTTTGAGAGAGAAGAGAAGCAGTGCACCAGGGCCACTTAGTACAAGAGTCTGTGCGCCTTCCGAAGAGTCAGAAGGGCAGAGTATTCCAAAGTTCTCCGTCGAACTTGCTGGTTCCTGGAAACAGTTCGTGCGGGGCAAATTAAGCTTTAAGCAACGGTGATCGTTCACCCCAGCAGGCTGTTCCTTCATCTTTCACCTGTCATCCACTTTGCTGCTGCTGCTGGCAATTCAATTTGTATTTTCTTTTTAAAAGTACTACTATCGTTTGCTGTTGTTACGAAATCTTTTTAGATTTTCGTAATCTAAAATCCTCCTAGGATCTCTGTTGTGCACCTTCTTTGAAGTGTTGCATAGAAACCTTATTTTTATAATTGTTTCATTTTCTCAGTTTTTTATCAAAAATTTGTGCCTCGGGACTAACACTATCCAGACTCACCGAGAGTTGGCGGAGAGTGAAGACTTGGGAAGAGGCTCACCGGCTCTCCACCGGAGCTGGCACGGAGGCGAGCGCTGGCCTCGCGGAGTCGACATAGACCGCAGATCGGCAGCACTCGAGGGCTTGGTCAAGGGGGTCTGCACGTCGACTGCGAGCGCGGTTGTAAACCTTCATATTTTTATTTATTATTATTGAAAAATTTAAGTATTATTTTTTATTTTTCTTATTTTCTAAACAGCCTTGAAATTTAATTTATGAGTTTCTAAACTGGTAGATATTATTTTAGGCAATGTTTTTACAAATAAATTTACCAAATATATTGGAGCGATTTTTAGTACTGGAAATTTCTTATAATTTTATTTGGAAAATTTGACAATTATAAATATATATGTATTTCCATATATAGATATATAAATATTTAGTTAGTATTTCATTTGTAATAGACAAGTTTCTTTACAAGGTGAATCTAGTTTAAGATTTTATTAAATAATATCAATATTTTATATATGTTCTCCAATAATCAATATTCTTATATAATGTTTAGTTATAGTAGAAATTATTTTAAACTCTTAGAAGGAAAAATGTATTTATTAAATTTTATTAGAATATGTATTGGTTTTTATTAAATAAAGTCCTATGTATAGTTTTATTTAAAATATATTTAATTAGATTTTAAGTAGAATATATATATGATTTTTATAAAATCTTGTGTATAGTTTTATTATATAAAAAATATAGTTAATTAGAATTTAATTAGGATTTATTTTGGTTTTATTAAGTCAAAATACTATGTATTGATCTATATAATACTAAAAAGGAATATATATATATATATATATATATATATATATATATATATATATATATATATATATATATATATATAATGTACCCAGTGCAAAACCCGATTCCCCCCCCCACAACATCTCAGAACCGACCCATTCCTTTCCATATGCATATAACGAGCGCCAAGGGAGGAGTTCGTTTAACAAACCCTAGCCCCCGACCTGGTCGCCATCCTCTCGCGTCCCCGGCGACCTTGGTCGTCGCCCTACCGTGCGCGGCGGTGCTGCAGCGACGAGGCCGACAGCAGCCGTGGCAAGGCCGAGCGACAGTAGCCATTAACAGCAGCAGCAGTCGCAGAGCATCGTACCTAGTTTCCAGGTAAATTCTTCCTTTATCTTGCCATTATTTTCTGAGCCGATGGGTCTATTACGATCACAACATTACCGTCTTCAAACCCAAGTAGTTAGTTCTTGATATCGTTGTACGACCTATCCTAGAAATCGATGCAAAGTCGATCAAAATCCTATTCGAAAATAGGACGTAGAGCAGTCCATGAACCCCTGTTTACGGACAGATCCTCGTCAACCTATTAACAGTTTTGAAAATCCATCTGGACAGTATTACAGACAACCTAACAGAGATTGAAAGCCTCATTTTAGTTTCTGTTTTCATTAAATATAGTTCAGGTTATTTGTTTTTAAAAATCATGAAAACTAATACTAAAACAGTTTTGAAAAATTATAAAATCCTTCGATACGACGTACGTCCCGCCAAACCGGGCAACGTGGTCACAAACCGAAAGCATCGAAAGGTGCGTATCGATTTCGTGGATGTGTGGGCTTTGACGAAATTCAAATTGGTCGCGTATGAGCGACGAATTTAATGCGTATCTGTCAAAATTCACCGTATCGACCTTTTTGCAAATTTTCCAATTACTTTGTGCACGTTCGTCAAATCGAGATAAAACTTGTGATATTTACTGCTTATATTTATTGCTTATATTTACTTTGTGCACACAATCTCAGGCAAGATACCTTGCTGAAGAACAAGTAGGCAACTCTAGAGGAGGGTGAATAGAGTTTATGACAATAATATCCAATTAAAAATTAAAACTCTTTCACCAACAGTAAATAATCAGAGTAAATGTGGAAATTACAAAGAACGAGAAAGCATACGCAAACACAGCCGATTTTAACTTAGTTTCCCTCGTAGAGGACTAGTCCAGGCCTGAGAACTCTAGCTCAGGATTAAATCCACTATTTGTGAAATAGTAGTTACACCCCGTGTCTTTTCTTCAGAAGAGTACGTCAACTTATTACAGAGATCTTAATGGCGATGCTTGAAATTTTCCAAGCGACTTTTTGAACTCTTGCACAAACTCCTAACTGAAGAGTACTGAGCACTTTGAGGCTTAGGGAGCTTGTGGCTAGTAGATGAGAAGAGTAAGGCTTGTATAAGGCTTTAGAGAGAAGAGACGAGAAGTTTGGATGATTGTAAAAGTGAGAATTCAAGGCCTATTTATAGGGTTCTGGATAGGCATAATTCGGCCAGAATTCTGGGTCAAGAATTCAAATTTTTGGCCGTTGGACAACTAGCATACAGCAAACCCTAAAAATTAGGGTCATATAATTTAGGGGACAGAATTCGGCCTGAACTCTGTGTGGAGGCAGAGTTCGGCCCGAACTCTGTCTCCAGAAGACAGAATGGTTCTAATGGGCTAAATGGGCTAGTTGGTTTTGGTGGAGCTTTTGGTTTAAGGCTTGGAGATAGGAATAGGCCTAAATTACTCAGCGTAACTCAGTTTACATTTGTCTAGACTCAAGAAAAGTAAAAATACAGACTCGAAACATAGTGCGCTGTAGGTACGAGCCGTCGTTCGTCTTGTACTGAGTTCAGTCTTGATGTGTCATATTGAATTATGACAAGTATCATATTGTCAATTTTATCAATATTTGGTTGACTGTGATTTTGTGTCAACAATCTCTCCCATATTGATAATTGACAAAATGATATTTCTATATTCAATGTTCATACTTGGACACATTTAAAAAATAGTAGCTCCCCCGTAATCAGTGTGGAACTAGCAGTAGCTCCCCCGTAAACATTACTTCGACGTAAGCCAACGTTTCTTTTGTCCTGATAAATACAAGCTTTCCCAAGGCACAGATACACAATATGATATGATAATAAAAATATTAATATTAATATGAATATCAAATAAGTCTCCCCCTTTGTCATTTATCATACACAAACAACCAGAGAATTTGTAAATGGAAATAACTGGCAAGCACACCAAAATACTAAAAAACTGCATCAAGTATCTCAAGAGTCATAGAACATAAAGAAGTCTAATACAATAAAGAGCAACTACATAAACTAGAAATCCATAGTGCATAAAAAGTAAACATAAGATCCTCAGCAGCAGCAGCAAGTAGGAGACCACATCCATCACGGAGCTCGTGAAGGTCCAGCGTCGTCAGATGGATCAGTGAATGAACGACGAGAATCTACGAAAGCCACATCCAGATCCAGATAGCGTATAACCCAAGGGTCATCGATACGGTATCCATCGCGAGCAGGGTCCCGCTCCATAGGAATAGGCTTGAAAGGATACCGAGACATAGAGTACCGAATGTCATACAGTGAGTTGCTGATGGCACTTATCTGCAGAGTAGTACGGTAGTCAAGCTGGGTCTAGCGATCATCCTCTAATACGAATCGATCGTAGAGCATAGTCTGAATTGACTCAAGAGTAGCAGGAGGAGGGGGCGCATCCTGTCCAAGAGCAGGTGCGTCAGCCTGAGCATCGGAGTGCTCGAACTCAGCAGGAGAACCGACAGCTGCTTGAAGCCGCCGTACCTTAGATAGGAAGGCAGGGGCAGGGAGGAACTGACACTCATCAAGTGGGACATGAAAAGTACAGAAAATTATAGGAAGATAGAGAGCATAGACCAAAGACCTTGGCTTCTTCCTAGCATTTATCATCCAGTCCATCATGGTGCGTGGAAGATTGAATGGGACATGGAAGTGTAGGTGATACAAAGCAGAGATCTCAAAATATGTAACCTCATCAGTCGATCCCGCTTTGGGCAGAATTGTGTTGAAGACAATGCGATGAAGTTCATAGAAGTAAGGATTGAGAAATTTGGCAAGAAGCTTGCGTGGACGTGTGTTTGGGGTACACAAATCGTCCTTGAAGCTTTCGAGGGAAGACCCATCGAGGAATTGAAACTTGCGAGCATCGACAAGTTTCTCCCATGAGTTAGGCTCCGAAATTTTAAGATATTCTGCCAATTCAAAGTCATCAAAAGATATGTCAATGCGAGCAACATATAAACGTGTATCATCATGTGTAAGATTGCAATAAAACATTTGAATGGCATTTAAATAGATAAGTGAATTTGTAGTGACAAGTTCATCAAGACACAAATCATGGAATAGGGAGTCATATTGATAAAATATGGTAAAGTTAATAGGATGACTCGCGCACACGGGACGTGATCGAAAATTACTAAACTATTCGTTTGAAGCATCTAGTGACACAAATATTCAGTCATCGTACGTGTTGGGTTCAATGGGACGAGGTGGATTGAACAACGGGTGAATGGGTTGTTGAATCGGTTGTTGAACCGGTTGTTCATTGCAAGAAAGAGGATTCGAAGAGGACGCACCCTCGGTTCGAAGCCTCTTGCCTCTATTAAATAACTTGGGAGCCATGAGTAATGAAGAAAATAAAGAAATTTAGATAGAAAGAAGAGTGAAATTATACCTCAAAAGGATGATGAAGGATGGAAGAGAATGATGCAAGAGACCCTCTTCTTAAATTTGGAGAAGAAATATGCACTAGAATGTGTCAAAACCCACACCCACTGTGAGGGTACGAGAACGTAACAGTGCCCAGCCTACGCCGTAGTGTCGGTGGTAGAACGCTGTTCTAGGTCATGAACTATAACTAATATAATATGAATACTCTCTATAAGGAGGCCAACACAAAGGTACAACTCAATCACAATCTAAGGTAGAATATAGCACGATGAAATAGAAAAAAACCCTCAATTGAGGTACAATAGAAATGAATAACAATTTCAACATCTCTAAAAATATACAAACTCTGGAATCAAGGACAACAACTAAACATGAAAAGGAAACAGTCTAAGCTATCAATACTAAGCAAGGCATCGTCCTCAGCAGCTGCCTGAACCTCCCCAGGGGTCCAGGTCGCGAGTGTCATCTAGGCAAGCTCCAAAGTAAGGGTTGCAGGGTTCCTCATCATCCTCTGTAAAATTTTCAACAGGTCCAGTCAGGACGGGAGCGAGCACAATACATCTCAACAGTTCATAGCAGGTTAGAAAATATAATCATGCAGTAAAGTAAGATATAGATACTGAAGAAATACAGTATGTAAACAGAGAGAGAACTGCAATAGAAATATCTACTATAAGTAAAGAGCTACCAGTGACTAGTGATTTAGAGTACAAAGTCGATATGTGAACGGCTTGATTTGTACATGGCTATACTAAAGAGGCGTACATGGCTATTCTACTTTGGAATTGTTCACATGGCTATTTATACTCCTCCGTACCCCTAATTAATATACAAGGATCCAAACAGGTTATGTTATGATTCTATGTAACAGCCCCCGAATGGTGGTAAGCCCCCAAAGGGTGATAGGTCTCCAAAGGGTGATAAGCCCCCAAAGGGTGATATGCCTCCAAAGGGTGATAAGCCCCCAAAGGGTGATAAGCCCGCGAAGGGTGGTACATAGTAGTCCCATAAATAGGGTTTTTGGGAAACCCAATAAATGGGATAAGGATTCAAAGAAGACTCTGTGATCATATGAGTATATGTCACAAGTGATCAAAGAACCAAAGAAGCATAGTGATACGCCATGTAAGTGAAACGCACAGAACATAGAGTACCCCGATGCTCCCTGAAGGGATAACATCTCAAGAAGGGATCCATATAGTACTAATCCGTGTGACCAACGTGACAGTATCAAGTAAAGTAATTTAATACAGGAAATAATTCTAAGCAGGATATGAAATGATCAGAGAATGTACTCGCCTCGTATCTGAATATCTGAAGTAAATGTAATATCCGAGATGAGGTACCTGACTCCTAGTTAGAGCAACACAAGTCAAGATGTATACAGGGGATGATAATAGTAATCTATAATGCATCTGCATGCTGTCTAGGTCAAACTAGACTAAAGTCAACACTTGGTCAACTCTAGTCAACCACACTAGTCAACTAGGTCAAGTCCTAGCCCAAACAAGTCTAACAAGTCTCACTAGGCCTAACCAAGCCTATACTAGCCAATCAAACATGATTCCCAAGTCACAGAGCAAACACACACCATTCAAGTAACACAAGTTCACAAAACCCAACTCATGTGCATATTCCACATACACAAGGCTACACAAGGATACCATAGGCTACACTACACAGACCATGAGCCAAATTCATATATTAGGCAACACATATACCAAGTACCATATATACATATCAATTCCTATATGTCTATATACATACTATTTATATATGCAAAAGCAATATTTATATTATATCATATATATCACATTGGTATATATATATATATATATTATATATACATATGTACACATATAAAAGATAGGGGAAAAATCATGCTTGTATGTGTGTGTGTGCTAACATAGTGGCATGTGTGTGGGAAAGTACTAACATGTGTGTGTTCAAGGGCATTTGATTGTGTGGGTGTGTGAGTGATCTCATGTGTGTCAAGTGCAAAGTAGAGGGAAGTGAGTGTCATCTTATACATGTGACAGTGCATGGTGTAAAGGACTGATATTGGCAGCATATAGGACTATACATGGACAGCAATAAGGGCAGCAAAGGGGCTGTTAGAGGACTGTATTGTGTGGTGTTTAGGACAGGTTTTATGGGCATGTATTGGGCTGGAATTTGAAGCAAGGGGGGTTTATGGACTGAATGAAGGGCTGATTTTGGACTGTTATGTGGGCTAACTGTGGACTGGATTTAGTGGTATTTGGGAGGGCTGCTTCATGGTTGGGTTTAGGGATTAAGTGGACTGATTTGAGTGTGTGTGCCTTTTGTGTCTCAGTTTGGCATATGTGATGTGAGGTATGAGAGTGTGAGCTATGAGTGTTAAGTGTATATGTGTGTGTGTGTGTGATTTTGTGTGTATCATAGAGGAGTGCAATGTGAGAAAAACTTAGAATGTGTGTGTGATGCTTCAGTTTTGTGTGTATGAGTGTGATGTGAGAAAGACTTATGTGAGGTAATAATGTGAGTGTGCGATCACAGCTGTATGGGTGAAGAACATAAATTGGTTTCCTGTGTATACATGGTTAAGGGTGCAATGGCATAGTGTATAACAGGAAAAATGAGTCAATGTGTATGTGCACTTGTGTCAAGTGTCCAGAATTCTCAAGTTTTTTGTAAACCTGGTAAATCTCAGTGTCATCAGGAATATCATGGCAATCTAACAGTTCAAAGTGTAAAATATTTCCTAGGTTTCAACAGGAGTATGGGAAACCTGTTCTCAGATTTTTGTGTAAATGTGTTTGTGCATATATGGGTATATTATTCTCAGAATTTGTGACAGTGTCAACCACACTTTGATAGGGGACCTAATCAAGGTGTGGGCATGTGAGAGTGTGCAGGTGGGGACATTTCCAGGAACCCAAAATAGTATTTATGAAGTGGAGGCCTAGGAAAAATCTATGTGAGGAAAATATGGTGTGTGTGAGTGATTTCACCGGTGTAATATTAATCCATCAGTTCACATAGCAGTTCACACATATTTCATTCCAACAATATCAAAATCCATTTTGAAATGTAAAATAAAATCCAAACTGTAAAATCAACCAACAACAACTAATACACATGTCCAGGATCCAAACATGTTATTTAATCATTAATCTCAGTATTAAACCAACAACCAAGTCCTTAAATTCCCAAACAATCGAAAGTAAATTCTGAAAAGGAGAAGGACAGTGAGTATCAGAAATAGGGGTTTCATCCAATTTCGAATATCAAATCATAGCAAGAACCCAAAGCAAAGGTTGGTAAGCATTGTGTACAATGTGTACGTGTCCAGGCATACACTTGTGTCCAAGATACTAGACAAAATCGTATCCAAATCACAACACACACAGACACGAGCATTGTGCACTAGACAGTGTCGTGCACACGTGCACGTGTGTCCAGTGTATGACACAGGCCACGTGGTGACACGTGGCCGTGCATACGTGTACGCCTAGGGTAGAGGTATGTGTCCACATGCCTGAAACGTGTCCACGTGGTGTTGTGTCATAGTTGTAGCTGCGTGTCAGTTGAGTGTCTGTGCGCGTGTGCAACAGTGTAAAACCGGTGCGGGCTCGATTGCTCCCAAACCATTCAATAAAACCTCACAAAATTTTATAGGGTCAATGTTAGTCATGTCTCCTATGTGCACGCAAAAATTTGTGTCCTCTACTGCTGTGTCCAGGGAGAACTCGGACACAGGTAGCAGGACACGTGCACGGGGCTATGCGGGTGTGTGCGTATCCAATTTATGACACAAAAATGACACGAAATCTATATCAGTCTTCACAAACATTATCATACACATATAGGCCTAGGTATCTATGTAATTAGTTTTTCAAAAATCGAAAATAAAATCCTTTGTGACATTTAATCAAATACCTATACACACATCATGACACATGTCCGATACGGACACCAAACGGACACGAAACGACACAAATCTAATACCTACTGCTAGGGGACACCTAGGGCTTCCTATCCATGCAAAGAAAACTAAATTTGGTGGAGAGAATAGAGATTTACCTATATATTGAAATTCCAATAAAAGGCTCCAAAAAGGGGGTTTCTCCTTGTTAGCCAAACTCTCCAAATTGCCCCAAGGCTGGGATTATCCTCTATGAACAGCAAGAGGGAGACAATTAGAATCTAATGCAAGTGGTTTGAGCCAAAAAGGAGTTAAAATAGAAAAGTTATAGATTGGGGAAAATGGCTATACCTCTTTCTCCAAGCTTGAGAAGAAAAACAATAAAAGAGGCAAGAACAAATGGAAGAGGCATTAAATAGGGTGTGGAACCCTAGGTTGGCTGCCATAGGCTGATTATGGTGAGGGTTTGCTACATGGTGTGGGCCTATGGGGCTTTAAGTCTCAAGTCATTAGTCATGACTTATGAAGTCATAAGCCATTCTAGCCTAATCAACTCCTAAACTCTCCAAACAAGTTCCCATGAGTTAAACCTCACTAACTTAGGTCAAACCAAGGTTACTTAACCTAACCAAGTGGCCATAACCTAGGTTAGTCTCTAGGTTAGTCTCCTTGTCAACACTAGTCAAAGTCAACTATAGGCCCAAAATCAATTATACTAAAAATCTCTAAAAATCACTAAAAATCACATTAATTATAATAAATCTAAATAATAAATAATAATTTCAAATAATTCCCAAAATTACAAAAATGACTAAAATACCCCTCAATCTAGAAATAATAAATGAAATACCCTAATCACATAGCTAGGCTCTAGGGTTACACTAGCAAGACACCAAATCTTAAGTCATGATTTAAAATAGTTTTTTAAAATGATTAAAAATCAATAAAAATTATATAAAATTTTAAATACCATAATTAAATAAATTAAAATACAAAATTTCAAAATTATCCTCATCTGGAAAAACTGGGTGTTACAATCCTACCCACCTTATAAAAATTTCGTCCTCAAAATTAAGATGGTAGCAGTCCTTCTAGGTCAAACACCCCACAATCAAAGTCTCAAACATACCGTTAGATAATCATATGCATCTGTCCAAAATCATGATACTCAGAATCTTCGTCATGCTAGTGAGCAAGGCTACGATAATCACAGAGTCCTCGACTAAGGCACATACCTCTAGAATTATGGTATTTAAAATTTTTGCATTGCCGCATGCTTGGCAGCAAAAACCTTAAATTCCCACACCCGAGAAATACGTCCTAAATCTGACTATATGTCCTCACTATGCCAGCTAAACACGACTATCGAAGATTCTAGATTCCATAACTGGGTGACCTAGCCCATATGATTTATCTCAGAAGAAATCAAACATAACACAAGAACAATAGGACAAAATTGATAAATCAACAGGGAACAGAAGGAATCGAAATTTCAAGGCAGTTATAAGAGGCAATTGCAGAATTTGAGGCAAAAGAACGGAACCTGCAACTAGATCTCCAACGGCCTGAGCATCCTCGACTGTCCTGGCGAAAGCTCGCCCTTGCTGGCCTCCTCTGGCCTGCTGCTGATGCTGCATGTACCTCTGCTGCTGAGTCGGTAAGGGTAATCCCCTCTGCTGGCCTACTGGAGCCCTAGCTCCTGCTCTCTGAACCGTCTGTCCCGATGACTCGGGACACTCTCTCAGACGATGATCGGATCCTCCGCAAAGCAAACATCTGCCCAGCCTCTTTCGGCATTCGCCCCAATCGTGCCCTGGTCTTTTACAAAAAGGGCAAATGATAATAAGCTGCTGTCCCGGGGTCTGCTGCTGCCTCTGTGGCTGCTGCGCCTGCTGAAAGGGTACACGGTCCTAAAACTGCCGCTGCTGAAGGTAGATCCTCGACTGCTGGTACTGTTGCTGAAACTGTAGAGGTAGCATCTGCTGCGGATACTGCTGCTGAAACTGTAAGTGGGGCATCTGGTGCGGATACAGCTGCTGAAACTGTAAGAGGGGCATCTTGGCCGAGCCCGCACAGCCACTAGCTCCCTGAGTGTCTCGCACCCTCTTCTCCTTCAGCCCAAGATCGTCCTGCACCGTCATGGCTCCTACCAGAATCTGCTCGAAAGTGGCGTCGCGGTCGCTCTTGGTATATGACTTGATCTCCTTGATCAAACCCCTACGGAACCTCCTCGCCTTCCCGACCTCGGTAAGATCCTCGATGAATCTTCTCAAACGGCTGAACTCTCCAGCGTACTCCTCAACGGTCTGGTTCCCCTGAACCAAACTCTCGAATTGCGCCTCCAAAGCACAGATTGCGGTATCGAGAAAGAATTTCTCCTTGAACAGTTTCTTGAACGCTGCCCAAGTTTAACCGACTGTACCAACCCTCGGGTCTGTCTGGTACCAGGTACGGGCCAAGTCCTGCATCTGACTGGCGGCTGCCTCGATCTGTAATCCTGGTGGTATCTGTGCCAATCGGAATATCTCCTCAATGTGCTCTATCCAATCGTCAGCGTATATGATACCCTCTGTACCCTTGAAGTCTCGGGGTCCCATCTTCTTGATGGAATAGATGTCTGGAGTCCTCGGCTGATACGACTGCATCTGGCCTCCCTGTGGCTGAGCAGCCACCAGCTCTACTGTCGTCCTGACCAACTGGTGAGTATCTTGTATGCTCTGTCGGATAGTATTAGACTGGCTCTGCTGTATCTGCTGCTGAAACTCCAAGAATCGCTGGAAGAAGGTAAACACCTGAGCCGCATCTACTGTCCCTGACGGTAACTGCTGCTGGTAGATATCTGGAATGACGGAGAAAGACCTTCGGACAGGTGGAGGTGCGCTCCCAAAAGCTGCAGAAGCTCCTATATGAGCAGAAATAGGGGGTGCTGTAGTCCCAGCATCCACAATCAGGCGAGGGGTGGTAGGCCTCTCACCAGCGTCTGCTGAGCCAGAGCGATGCGATCGTGTCTCGATCATCATCCTGGAGACAGATCAAACAAGGAATCAATACTGAGATAGAAACGGTAATTCAAGGGAGGACAGTTATTCAAGGAAGTATCAGGAATTTAGATGGCAGGAATCCAGTTAAGAGTTTTTCCTAATGTGATTGAGTACCTCAAAATAATCCTAATCCTACTGCAGGCTGTAGTGATACTCTAGTTCGAATACCACTACACAAACTCGACCTGCATGGGCCACCACTAAAAATATGTCACGACCCGCACCCACTGTGAGGGTACGAGAACGTAACAGCGCCCAGCCTACGCTGCAGTGTCGGCGGTAGAACGCTGTTCTAGGTCATGAACTATAACTAATATAATATGAATACTCTCCATAAGGAGGCCAACACAGAGGTACAACTCAATCACAATCTAAGGTAGAATGTAGCACAATGAAATAGATAAGAAACCCTCAATTGAGGTACAACAGAAATGAATAACAATCTCAACATCTCTAAAAATATACAAACTCTGGAATCAAGGACAACAACTAAACATGAAAGGGAAACAGTCTAAGCTATCTATACTAAGCAAGGCATCGTCCTCAGCAGCTGCCTGAACCTCCCCAGGGGTCCAAGTCGCGAGTGTCATTTAGGCGAGCTCCAAAGTAAGGGTTGCAGGGTTCCTCATCATCCTCTGTAAAATTTTCAACAGGTCCAGTCAGGACGGGAGCGAGCACAATATATCTCAACAGTTCATAGCAGGTTAGAAAATATAATCATGCAGTAAAGTAAGATATAGATACTGAAGAAATGCAGTATGTAAACAGAGAGAGAGAGAACTATAATAGAAATATCTACTATAAGTAAAGAGCTACCAGTGACTAGTGATTTAAAGTACAAAGTCGACATGTGAACGGCTTGATTTGTACATGGCAATACTAAAGAGGCGTACATGGCTATTCTACTTTGGAATTGTTCACATGGCTATTTATACTCCCCCGTACCCCCAATTAATACACAAGGATCCAAATAGGTTATGTTATGATTCTATGTAACAGCCTCCGAAGGGTGGTAAGCCCCCAAAGGGTGATAAGCCCCAAAGGGTGATAAGCCCCCAAAGGGTGATATGCCCCTAAAGGGTGATAAGCCCCCAAAGGGTGATAAGCCCCCGAAGGGTGGTACGTAGTTGTCCCATAAATGGGGTTTCTGGGAAACCCAATAAATGGGATAAGGATTCAAAGAAGAATCTGTGATCATATGAATATATGTCACAAGTGATCAAAGAACCAAAGAAGCATAGTGATACGCCATGTAAGTGAAACGCACAGAACATAGAGTACCCCGATGCTCCCTGAAGGGGTAACATCTCAAGAAGGGATCCAGATAGTACTAATCCGTGTGACCAACGTGACAGTATCAAGTAAAGTAATTTAATGCAGGAAATAATTCTAAGCAGGATATGAAATGATCAGAGAATGTACTCGCCTCGTATCTGAATGTCTCAAGTAAATGTACTGTCCGAGATGAGGTACCTGACTCCTAGTTAGAGCAACACAAGTCAAGATGTATACAGGAGATGATAATAGTAATCTACAATGCATCTGCATGCTGTCTAGGTCAAACTAGACTAAAGTCAATACTTGGTCAACTCTTGTCAACCACACTAGTCAACTAGGTCAAGCCCTAGCCCAAACAAGTCTCACTAGGCCTAACCAAGCCTATACTAGCCAATCAAACATGATTCCTGTAACGTCCCAGTCCTAAATAATTGAGACTAGATATGTATCATACCAGCTGTATACATAAGAGTAAATATACGGCTCGTATGTATACATAAGCTGTATATGTAGAAAGCAAGACACTAAATCTCATCCACAAAGATAAATAATAATATAAAAGCAACTTTGAGTTTGCCATGTACTCCACTACCAACCAAATTAAATATGGAAAAATATACAAGAAAATAATTTAGCAAGCGAGAGCAATGGCGAGTCCAAGAGCAATCATCACGAAGGAAGGAATGGCCTTAGCTAGAGCACCTGCAAGAAATCACGAAAACACACACCTGGGGAAAAACCAGGTTCTCAGAGGGACGTAACAAGACACATAATATCATGCCAATAAACTGAATAAATAAGCCCAACAAAAAAGTATGCATGAGTAAAGGTTCCTAACCATCCTATGTGATATGCATTTTGAGGACAACGTTCTACGCAGGGGCTGTAACGGATTCACGCAAGCAAGTAATAGAAAGTGGCCAGCAAGTAGCGCTCATCCGAGACGCTATCGACCTGGACAGAAGGTAGTGCTCATGAGAGTCACCCTCGGCCCAAAATATGTGTAAAAATAAAATGTAGCCCCTACGCTAATAACTGTCCCCTCCCCCCAATGATACTATACATGCGTCGACTCCACGACACTGTTTAATCCTTAATAACTGCCAAAGTCTTCTACACTATCTATTAGCAGTTATATTCTAACGCATGCGCACGGAGGATCAGCCCACACGCGAGTGACCCCTACATGATACTCACAACTCTCACACACAACTCGTGTACAATCGTGACAAGTCAATGAGACACACTAAATTTAACGGTAGTCCCTTAACTCTAAGCCAAATGTATAAAATATAGTAATTTGCTTTTACATATAATTTAAAATAAACAACTAAAACATGCATGATATTGAGCAGAAAATTTAAACAGTAAAGGCAAGGTGTCTTGCCTGGTGTTACGCCTGGTGTGGTGCAATGATCCGACAAGTCCTGTTTGTCTAATAGCCATGGTCGTTGCGAAAGAGTCCAAGTTCACGGGAAAGTAAGAGTGTTTGATTAGACACAACCAATGTTGGTAATCAAAGAAAATTTATGGAAATAATTACATATAGTATTATTTTAGAAAATATTTTATAATATACTAGAAAATAATTCTACTTAAGTACTTAAAAATTTATATATATATAATTTGTAAACTATATTTTTATTAATCATATATGTGTCTAGATAAATACTTGATGAATCAAAAATCATTTTTTTAGGCTAAACTTTAAATTCGTAAAAGTACAAATTTTTGTAGAAAACTAACTTTTCATTGGTCAAAATATTTTAAGAAAAATATTTTAGTGATACTAAGTTTTGTCAAAATAATTTTGGAAATTATTATTTATCTACTTATTTATTATAACAAATAATAACAATAATAGTGATACTAATAATAGTAATAATAATAATAATAAGCAGTAATAATAATAATAATAATAGTAATAATAATAATAAATCATATTAGTAATAACAGTAATGTAAATAATAATAAAACTAATAATAATAATATTATTATTAATAATAACAATAATAATATTGATAACCTTTTAAAAATACAAGTCATCTACTGCTCATTCCACACATTAAGAGAGAGAGAGAGAGAGCGATGGAAAGAAGGGAGAGAGTGATCGAGAGAGGGTGAGAGAGGAAGAGGGGGATAACCTAGGGGAAGGCGAAGTTCCGGCGCGGGCGCTTGGCCTGGCGGCGGAAGGACGGTGGCGCCCGGCCGAGCTCGGCGAAAGGGGGCTACTCCGGCCGGATTTCTGGCACAGCGGGGAGCGCACCGCAAACTTTTTAGGGTTTCCACGGCGGAGGGTTGAAGAGGTGGCCGGCGGTGCCGTGGCCGCGTCGGGAAGCGCGGGTGGCCGACAATGCGGCGGATGGGCGCACGGCCTGCGGAGGAGTGGTCGGCGGCTCGAATCTCGCCGGCGAAGCCATCGACGGCGACTCGAGAGCGTCTGCGGCGACGAGAGGGCTGCTCGGCTGGAGGAGGCTGGAACGGGGAGTCTCGCGGCGGCTCCGAGATAAGGTCAGGATCGGTTCAGGTCGCTGGACGTCGCCGGAGGAAGCCGAGGTGAGGGTTTCTCATATTTATTTTTCTCTGGGATGTTGGTGACGGTGGTGGAGCGGGCTTGTGGTCGGAGTTTGGTAGGGGCGATGGTTTGTGATGGTGGCCGTCGGGTGACGGGGACGGTGGTGGAATCAGCCAGGAAGGCTTGGCGAGGACGGAAGTGGTGGTGATGGTGAAGGTGATGGACGGTGTTGACTGTGTCGGAATGACGATGCCGGAGTGGTGATTGGGTTGCTGGAGACGACAGGAAGAAGTAGGAGATCGGTTGTATTGTCGGGTGTGTCCGACACGGTGGAGGTGGTGTATTTTGTAATAACTGGAATAAGATTCTGGATGGACATAGACACGATGCACGGTTCATGGTAGAAATTATTTGTGGAATATTTTTGGCTTGTGGAAAAATGATGGAGGAGTACCTGCCTATTTATAGGATGTGGGAATTCCCATTAAGCTATAGATTTGGATATTTAAACCCAATTTGATTTAAATTAATAATCGAATCCAATTTCAAATCCAATTCAAATCTAATTTAAATTAAATTAAATTTTAGTTTAAAACCAATGGGATAAATCAAATTCCAATATGGATATCAATTTAATCTATTTAAATAAATTCAAAAATCAAATCAAGATTTAAATGGCCATAATGACTTCTAAATATATTTTTTAAAATACCAATAATAATAATTTCGAAAATAATAAATGTTTTTAAATATCTTTTTGAATAATAAAAATATTAATATTACTAAATCTCGAAAATTATATTTTTAATAAAATAAACTAGTAAAATATTTAGGAAGTATACACGTATGCACAAGAAATAATTGTTATAAACGAAGGGTTTTGTATAAATAAATAAATAAAATAATGAGCTTGAGATTTTGGTACGATAGCTAAAATAATTATTACATATATTATTTTGAATTGATAAAAATAGAAAAAATATTTTTAAAAGAAATATGTACGCTTGCACATATACGCACTCATCGAGCAATTTCGAAAATCAAAATTTCGTGCGTGACGTACAATACGACTATGCGACGTACAATACAAAAATTTTAAATCAGTACGAAAATAAAATAAAAAATACAGTAGAAATTTAGGGGTTTTAAATCCTACCCAACTTAAAAGAATTCCGTCCTCGAAATTAAGAATTAGGAGGGGGTGAGAAGGCACAACGGTAGGTAGGAGGGTTTAAAGAAGTTTATATGATCGTAGTCTAGGTTGAGGATATGATTAAGAGACGATTGTAATCACTTTAAATTCAAGTGATTTAGAAAGTCAATATTGTAAATTTAGGGTCGAGGGAAAGGTCGGGTAGTTCAAGACAAAGGTATAGTTACATTGGGTGGTAATGGTCATGGTGATAGGACAGTTAGAGGAAGTTCTAGTATAACGCCATCGTCCTTCCAAAGTAGGTGAAGGCGAAAGCAATATAGAGTTCGAAGGAGGCGTTATCGAATACGAATACGTGATTCAAAGACGATCGAATAATTTCAAAGGAATTGCCAAGGCAGTCATGGATGGGATTCTAGAGGGCAAGTTTAGCTATGTCCCCATCCACGTAGGACGATAGATAAAAGCGAACCAAAGTGCACTCGGTTGATCAGACCATCATGCACCGGTTCTGATTAGACAATATGTTAGTGGGAGCGACCCAATTAACATATGCCTTGGACAAGCTCGATAAGGAATAAGCTTGCAAAAACTAGGCTACATTAGCATCATTAGTCAAAATGGTAATTACATAGGCACGAGAGATTAAGATTTAAATAAGGTAGAATGATTCTAAGTCATACAGTCGTCCTATAGTCTTCTTGTCCAAGTCCTTAGTTGGCTAAACGGGTTAGGTCCTCTAGATTCTAGGATCTAAATAAGCTTGCTAATATAGGTCACTAGGTCAAAGGGGTTGCTAGTTCATAAGGCTAGTTCATAAGGTATTCTACCCAACTTAAGAAATTAAACTAATGGTGTGATAGGCCCAGCAATCAAGATAAAATGCAAGGTTAAGCATGTAAGAATTTAAGTAGAACAAAATCGTATATCGGGTCGAAAGAATGGAGTCGAGGTCGAGTCTCATCTATAGTTAAAAAAGTATATTGGGTTCACGGTAGGGATTAGAGTCCAGTCATTTTGACCCGAAAGTTGCAATATGAAATTTGAGTACAAGGAGACGTGTTTTAGTGGCACGTGATATACATACATGAAGGTGGACTCGTGTAGGTCTTGTTTGTAAAATTTGTGGAAAGGAAAAGTCTAGTGTTGTGCTCCAAATACCCAAGTCACGGTAAAGGACACAAAAGAATTTAAAATAGAAAGTGGGAGTTCATGAGATAATGATTAACGCACAAAATAAGTGACCAACTTAAAGCATGAAATAAAGAAAATTTTAGATTCTAGTAGATCCGGGTAAAATGAGTTAGGAATACAGTTTCTAGAGATGGGATAGCCACTTGATGGAGTATAATTAAGAAATAATCTAATCATTTCTCAAGTTTCAAATAATTAGATGGTCACGACAAAAGATCTAGAATTGAGGGAAGGTTGAGTAAGTCAAAAATATGTTCATTGGTTTGGTCGATGACTAACTATACTTGTGTATATGCACCATCATAACCATAGGTGGCAATCTAATGTAAAATACTTCTATCTCACTAGTGTGACCTTTCTTGCTTCTTGGTCCTCTACCAATATGATCTAATCTAGATTTCAAGTTCCTCAAAAGTTTCGAAATAAAATCTCAAGATACACCATCAATTATTTAATCATAATTTCCAATAACCTTCATCATATCTAATGCAGCACAACTAGACTTTCATAATAAGCCATCACTTCTTTTTTTTTAAAAAAAATTTAATTTTCAAAGGTACCTCGAGATAAACTCTTAGCCGATTTCATCAATCGCAAATCATGTAACTCAAATTAAATTTTCTTTTACCAAACTTTAAATATCCATAATCAAGCTTTAAACCCGAAATCTAAATAACTCTATAAATCATAGATCATAGGACAAAATTTGAAATTTGAATTTCTCCTTAAAAATTTTAAACAATTTTTTTTCCATCATCTCTTTAGAATTTAATAAACTTTATAAATCGTACGCGCAATTTAAAACCTCAAGTTCTTTTCCTTCTAAACTTTCATCTCTCTAGTCGTCTAGAAAATCATAATTTAAACTCTTTAAATAATCTCGAGATAAACTCTATCATATTACAATCCAAACTTAAGTTAACCGTAAATCAAGTGTCACAATATAAAAACTTAAATCATAACTATTTCACAATTTCAAAATTCATAAAAATTTACTTTCTCGATCTAGCCATCCTCTTGTGTATACCACCTTGTAAATTTAAAATAAAATTTAAACTATCCTTTTGAGGGCGGCAGTTTACTACTACCCAACTTAGAATTAACTAATCCCTATGATCATATCTCTAGGAAAAAAAAATGTCTTTATACTCAAATATAACCTCAATGGATATTAATTGTCAATGCAATCTATCTAGCCATGTGTTTAACCTATGGGCATATACTAGTGTAGTCATGTTACTAAACACGAAACTAAGAAATTTACGGTAGAAGGAGTCAAGCAGATGCAATTCAAGGAGGTCGAACGAGAGTTCGAAATTTGAAGTCAAGAAAGGATGTCAAGTAGGTGGATGAGATTCCTATATTCTAATCTTATATTGCAGGCCCACATCGGTACAACTACGTAACCGAAGTGACAAACTTGACCTGCATGGGGCACCACAAAAACATGTAACGCCCCAGTCCCAAATAATTGAGACTAGATACGTATCATGCCAGCTGTATACATACGAGTAAATATACGGCTCGTATGTATGCATAAGTTGTATATGTAGAAAGCCAAGACACTAAATCTCATCCACAAAGATAAATAATAATATAAAAGCAACTTTGAGTTTGTCATATACACAATAGTTGGGCGGAGACAAAGTCCACTACCAACCAAATTAAATATGGAAAAATATACAAGGAAATAATTTAGCAAGCGAGAGCAATGGCGAGTCCAAGAGCAATCATCACGAAGAAAGGAATGGCCTTAGCTAGAGCACCTGCAAGAAATCACGAAAACACACACCTGGGAAAAAACCAGGTCCTCAGAGGGACGTAACAAGACACATAATATCATGCCGATAAACTGAATAAATAAGCTCAACAGGAAAGTATGCATGAGTAAAGGTTCCTAACCATCCTATGTGATATGCATTTTGAGGACAACGTTCTACGTAGGGGCTGTAACGGATTCACGCAAGCAAGTAATAGAAAGTGGCCAGCAAGTAGCGCTCATCCGAGACGCTATCGACCTGGGCAGAAGGTAGTGCTCATGAGAGTCACCCTCGGCCGAAAATGTGTGTAAAAATAAAATGTAGCCCCTACACTAATAACTGTCCCCTCCCCCCAATGATACTATACATGCGTCGACTCCACGACACTGTTTAATCCTTAACAACTGCCAAAGTCTTCTACACAATCTATTAGCAGTTATATTCTAACGCATGCGCACGGGGGATCAGCCCACACGCAAGTGACCCCTACATAATACTCACAACTCTCACACACAACTCGTGTACAATCGTGACAAGTCAATGAGACACACTAAATTTGACGGTAGTCCCTTAACTCTAAGCCAATTGTATAAAATATAGTAATTTGCATACATATAATTTAAAATAAACAACTAAAACATGCATGATATTGAGCAGAAAATTTAAACAGTAAAGGCAAGGTGTCTTGCCTGGTGTTACGCCTGGTGTGGTGCAATGATCCAACAAGTCCTGTTTGTCTAATAGCCATGGTCGTTGCGAAAGAGTCCAAGTTCACGAGAAAGTAAGAGTGTTTGATTAGACACAACCAATGATGGTAATCAAAGAAAATTTATGGAAATAATTACATATAGTATTATTTTAGAAAATATTTTATAATATACTAGAAAATAATTCTACTTAAGTACTTAAAAATTTATATATATATAATTTGTAAACTACATTTTTATTAATCATATATGTGTCTAGATAAATACTTGATGAATCAAAAATCATTTTTTTAGGCTAAACTTTAAATTCGTAAAAGTACAAATTTTTGTAGAAAACTAACTTTTCATTGGTCAAAATATTTTAAGAAAAATATTTTAGTGATACTAAGTTTTGTCAAAATAATTTTGGAAATTATTATTTATCTATTTATTTAATATAACAAATAATAACAATAATAGTGATACTAATAATAATAATAATAATAAGCAGTAATAATAATAATAATAATAATAATAATAATAATAATAATAATAGTAATAATAATAATAATAAATCATATTAGTAATAACAGTAATGTAAATAATAATAAAGGTAATAATAATAATATTATTAATAATAATAACAATAATAATATTGATAACCTTTTAAAAATACAAGTCATCTACTGCTCATTCCACACATTAAGAGAGAGAGAGAGAGAGCGATGGGAAGAAGGGGAGAGAGTGATCGAGAGAGGGTGAGAGAGGAAGAGGGGGATCACCTGGTGGAAGGCGGAGTTTCGGTGCGGGCTCTTGGCCTGGCGGCGGAAGGGTGATGGCGCCCAGCCGAGCTCGGCGAAAGGGGGCTGCTCCGGCCAGATTTCTGGTACGGCGGGGAGCGCACCGCGAAATTTTTAGGGTTTCCGCGGTTTGAAGAGGTGGCCGGCGGTGCCGTGGCCGCGTCGGGAAGCGCGGGTGGCCGACAACGCGGCGGATGGGCGCACGGCCTGCGGAGGAGTGGTCGGCAGCTCGAATCTCGCCGACGAAGCCATCGACGGCGACTCGAGAGCGTCTACGGCGACGAGAGGGTTGCTCGGCTGGAGGAGGCTGGAACGGGGAGCGGCTCCGAGATAAGGTCGGGATCGGGTCGGGTCGCTGGACATCGTCGGAGGAAGCCGAGGTGAGGGTTTCTCCTATTTATTTTTCTCTGGGATGTTGGTGACGGTGGTGGAGCGGGCTTGTGGCCGGAGTTTGGTAGGGGCGGTGGTTTGTGATGGTGGCCGTCGGGTGACGGGGACGATGGTGGAATCAGCCAGGAAGGCTTGGCGAGGACGGGAGTGGTGGTGATGGTGAAAGTGATGGACGGTGTTGACTGTGTCGGAATGACAATGCCGGAGTGGTGATTGGGTTGCTGGAGACGACAGGGAGGAGTAGGAGATCGGTTGCATTGTCGGGTGTGTCCGACACGGAGGAGGTGGTGTATTTTGTAATAACTGGAATAAGATTCTGGATGGACATAGACACGATGCACGGTTTATGGTAGAAATTATTTGTGGAATATTTTTGGCTTGTGGAAAAATAATGGAGGAGTACCTGCCTATTTATAGGATGTGAGAATTCCCATTAAGCTATGGATTTGGATATTTAAACCCAATTTGATTTAAATCAGTAATCGAATCCAATTTCAAATCCAATTCAAATCTAATTTAAATTAAATTAAATTTTAGTTTAAAACCAATGGGATAAATCAAATTCCAATATGGATATCAATTTAATCTATTTAAATAAATTCAAAAATCAAATCAAGATTTAAATGGCCATAATAACTTCTAAATATATTTTTTAAAATACCAATAATAATAATTTTGAAAATAATAAATGTTTTTAAATATCTTTTTGAATAATAAAAATATTAATATTACTAAATCTCGAAAATTATATTTTTAATAAAAATAAACTAGTAAAATATTTAGGAAGTATACACGTATGCACAAGAAATAATTGTTATAAACGAAGGGTTTTGTATAAATAAATAAATAAAATAATGAGCTTGAGATTTTGGTACGATAGCTAAAATAATTATTACATATATTATTTTGAATTGATAAAAATAGAAAAAATATTTTTTAAAAAAATATGTACGCTTGCACATATACGCACTCGTCGAGCAATTTCGAAAATCAAAATTTTGCGCGTGACGTACAATACGACTATGCGCCGTACAATACAAAAATTTTAAATCAGTACCAAAATAAAATAAAAAAATACAATAGAAATTTAGGGGTTTTACAATTCCCAAGTCACAAAGCAAACACACACCATTCAAGTAACACAGGTTCACAAAACCCAACTCATGTGCATATTCCACATACACAAGGCTACACAAGGATACCATAGGCTACACTACACAGGCCATGAGCCAAATTCATACATTAGGCAACACATATACCAAGTACCATATATACATACCAATTCCTATATGTCTATATACATACTATTTATATATACAAAAGCAATATTTATATTATATCACATATATCACATTGGTATATATACATTATATATACATATGTACACATACAAAAGATAGGGGAAAAATCATGCTTGTGTGTGTGTGCTAACATAGTGGCATATGTGTGGGGAAGTACTAACATGTGTGTGTTCAAGGGCATTTGATTGTGTGGGTGTGTGAGTGATCTCATGTGTGTCAAGTGCAAAGTAGAGGGAAGTGAGTGTCATCTTATACATGTGACAGTGCATGGTGTAAAGGACTGATATTGACAGCATATAGGACTATACATGGACAGCAATAAGGACAGCAAAGGGGCTGTTAGAGGACTGTATTGTGTAGTATTTAGGACAGGTTTTATGGGCATGTATTGGGCTGGAATTTGAAGCAAGGGGGGTTTATGGACTGAATGAAGGGCTAATTTTGGACTGTTATGTGGGCTAATTGTGGACTGGATTGAGAGGTATTTGGAAGGGCTGCTTCATGGCTGGGTTTAGGGATTAAGTGGACTAATTTGAGTGTGTGTGCCCTTTGTGTCTCAGTTTGGCATGTGTGATGTGAGGTATGAGAGTGTGAGCTATGAGTGCTAAGTGCATATGTGTGTGTGTGTGTGATTGTGTGTGTATCATAGAGGAGTGCAATGTGAGGAAAACTTAGAATGTGTGTGTGATGCTTCAGTTTTGTGTGTATGAGTGTGATGTGAGAAAGACTTATGTGAGGTAATAATGTGAGTGTGTGATCACAGTTGTGTGGGTGAAGAACATAAATTGGTTTCCTGTGTATACATGGTTAAGGGTGCAATAACATGGTGTATAACCGGAAAAATGAGTCAATGTGTATGTGCACTTGTGTCAAGTGTCCAGAATTCTCAGGTTTTTTGTAAACCTGGTAAATCTCAGTGTCATCAGGAATATCATGGCAATCTAACAGTTCAAAGTGTGAAATATTTCCTAGGTTTCAACAGGAGTATGGGAAACCTGTTCTCAGATTTTTGTGTAAATGTGTTTGTGCATATATGGGTATATTATTCTCAGAATTTGTGACAGTGTCAACCACACTTTGATAGGGGACCTAATCAAGGTATGGGCATGTGAGAGTGTGCAGGTGGGGACATTTCCAGGAACCCAAAATAGTGTTTATGAAGTGGAGGCCTAGGAAAAATCTATGTGAGGAAAATAGGATGTGTGTGAGTGATTTCACCTGTGTAATATTAATCCATCAGTTCACATAGCAGTTTACACATATTTTATTCCAACAATATCAAAATCCATTTTGAAATGCAAAACAAAATCCAAACTGTAAAATCAACCAACAACAACTAATACACATGTCCAGGATCCAAACATGTTATTTAATCATTAATCTCAGTATTAAACCAACAACTAAGTCCTTAAATTCCCAAACAATCGAAATTAAATTCTGAAAAGGAGAAGGACAGTGAGTATTAGAAATAGGGGTTTCATCCAATTTCGAATATCAAATCATGGCAAAAACCCAAAGCAAAGGTTGGTAAGCATTGTGTACAATGTGTACGTGTCCAGGAATACACTTGTGTCCAAGAAACTAGACAAAATCGTGTCCAAATCACAACACACACAGACACGAGCATTGTGCACTAGACAGTGTCGTGCACGCGTGCACGTGTGTCCAGTACATGACACAGGCCACGTGGTGACACGTGGCCGTGCACATGTGTACGCCTAGGGTAGAGGTACGTGTCCACGTGCCTGAAATGCATCCACGTGGTGTCGTGTCATAGTTGTAGCTGCGTGTCAGTTGAGTGTCTGTGCGCATGTGCAACAGTGTAAAACCTGTGCGGGCTCGATTGCTCCCAAACCATTCAATAAAACCTCACAAAATTTTATAGGGTCAATGTCAGTCATGTCCCCTATGTGCACGCAAAATTTTGTGTCCTCTAGTGCTGTGTCCAGGGAGAACTCGAACACAGGTAGCAGGACACGTGCACGGGGCTGTGCGGGTGTGTGCGTGTCTAATTTATGACACGAAAACGGTACGAAATCCATATCAGTCTTCACAAACATTATCATACATATATAGGCCTAGGTATCTATGTAATTAGTTTTTCAAAAATCGAAAATAAAATCCTTTGTGACATTTAATCAAACACCTATACACACATCATGACACGTATCCGATACGGACACCAAACGGACACGAAATGACACAAATCTAATCCCTACTGCTAGGGGACACCTAGGGATTACTATCCATGCAAAGAAAACTAAATTTGGTGGAGGGAATAGGGATTTACCTATATGTTGAAATTCCAATAAAAAGCTCCAAAAAGGGGGTTTCTCCTTGTTAGCCAAACTCTCCAAATTGCCCCAAGGCTGGGATTATCCTCCATGAACAGCAAGAGGGAGACAATTAGAATCTAATGCAAGTGGTTTGAGCCAAAAAGGAGTTAAAATGGAAAAGTTATGGATTGGGGAAGATGGCTATACCTCTTTCTCCAAGCTTGAGAAGAAAAATAATAAAAGAGGCAAGAACAAATGGAAGAGGCATTAAATAGGGTGTGGAACCCTAGGTTGGCTGCCATGGGTTGATTAGGGTGAGGGTTTGCTACATGGTGTGGGCCTATGGGCTTTAAATCTCAAGTCATTAGTCATGACTTATGAAGTCATAAGCCATTCTAGCCTAATCAACTCCTAAACTCTCCAAACAAGTTTCCATGAGTTAAACCTCACTAACTTAGGTCAAACCAAGGTTACTTAACCTAACCAAGTGGCCATAACCTAGGTTAGTCTCTAGGTTAGTCTCCTAGTCAACACTAGTCAACTATAGGCCCAAAATCAATTATACTAAAAATCTCTAAAAATCACTAAAAATCATATTAATTATAATAAATCTAAATAATAAATAATAATTCCAAATAATTCCCAAAATTATAAAAATGACTAAAATACCCCTCAATCTAGAAATGATAAATGAAACACCCTAATCACATAGCTAGGCTCTAGGGTTACACTAGCAAGACACCAAATCATAAGTCATGATTTAAAATAGTTTTTTAAAATAATTAAAAATTAATAAAAATTATATAAAATTTTAAATACCATAATTAAATAAATTAAAATACAAAATTTCAAAATTACCCTCATCTGGAAAAACTGGGTGTTACAGAATGAGAGAACTAGGGTTAGGGTTTGAAGAGAAAGAGTTTTGAGAAGTTTAGAAGGTGGCAATGGAGGAGAGAGAGGGAGAGGGAGAACCCGGTTATAATATTAGGGGTTCGAATGGTCGGAAGGAATCTGGACCATTGGATCAATTTCAAATCAGCGGCTGAGCCCGCATACAGTTCTAAAATGACGAGACCGAATTTGCCCCGAACTCTGTCTTAGGCAGAGTTCGGCCCGAATTCTGGGTTCTGTGGCCAGAATAGAAATCAGGCTAAAAATAAAGTTGAAAAATGAATGAGACAAATAAGAATAAAGTAATGGAAAGATGAATATGCAAAAGTAAGAAATCCAAGTAGAGAATTACAACAAGTGAAAGCTGAATGAAAATAAAGTTCAAAAATTTGAATTTAGCATGTGATAAATAAAAGTATACCATGTAATAAACAAGGAATTATACCACAATTCAATATTGTGAAGCTGCCATGGGGTAGTTGCAGGGGCCGGATCCCAGCTAGCGGTAGTCCTGAGGACTAGTGCTCCGTGTCGTTTAGGCTTTTACGCCTTGTTGTCAGAAGGACCCTTTCGGCTTGTACCCATAGCAAATTCATCATAAAGAATCAATACATAATCGATATTTACGCAGGTTACTTTAATGAATAACAGCTTCATCCAAAATTCCTAGTTTACGACACAGAAAGTTGAAACGCTCTTCGGATAGTAGTTTAGTAAAGAAGTCTGCCAGCTGATGATCAGTGTCAATAAATTCTAAGTTTATAGTGCCATTTTGCTGGTGATCACGCAAAAAGTGGTGACATATTTCAATGTGTTTCGTGCGTGAGTGACATATAGGGTTCTTAGTAAGGTTGATGGTACTAGTGTTATCACAGAATATAGGAATGTGCAAAAAGAAAGGTTGTAGTCTACAAGGGTTTGCTTCATCCACAGAATTTGTGCACAACAATGACCAGCTGCGATATATTCCGCTTCTGTTGTGGATAGTGCGACAGAATTCTGCTTTTTGCTAAACCAAGAGACTACAGCCTTGCTTAATAAATGACAAATGCCGCTTGTACTTTTACGATCGACTTTGCATCCTGCGAAATCAGCATCCGAATAATCGATGAGGTCAAAGGATGTGAATTTGGGATATCATAAGCCCACTGTAACAGTACCCTTAAGGTATCAAAAGATACGCTTAACGGTCGACATGTGTAATTCCTTAGGACTAGCTTGATAGCGAGCACACAGACAAATACTAAACATGATATCGGGACGACTAGCAGTTAAATAGAGTAAACTACCAATCATACCTCGATACTTACGTTGGTCAACAAGTTTGCCGCTTTCATCAGGTTCCAGCTTGGTCGAAGTAGCCATAGGAGTGCTGATTGGTTTGACATTGTCAAGATCAAACTTCTTCAGCATATCCTTTGTATATTTTGACTGACTGATGAAAGTTCCTTGTAAAGTTTGTTTAACTTGCAATCCAAGGAAGTAGGTGAGCTCCCCCATCATGCTCATCTCAAATTCGTTCTGCATACACTTAGCAAAATCTTGGCAAAAATTTTCATTAGTAGAACCGAATATGATATCATATACATAAATTTACACTAAAAAAATAGTGTTTTGAAAAACCTTTATCTAGCAAGAAATTGCTTAGGCGTTCATACCAAGCTCTAGGGGCTTGTTAGAGGCAATATAGCGCTTTCTTGAGTTTGAAAATGTGGTCGAGAAATTTGTGATTTTCAAAACCAGGGGGTTGTTTTACAAAAACTTCCTCCTTAATAAATCCATTCAGAAAAGCACTTTTAACATCCATTTGAAACAATTTAAAATTTTGAAAGTTAGCAAATGCATAAAGTATCCGAATGGATTCCAGTCTTGCAATAGGAGCATACATCTCATCGTAGTCGATACCTTCCTCTTGGTTGTATCCTTGAGCTACTAGACGAGCTTTGTTGCGTGTAACTGAACCATCTTCATTTACTTTGTTACGAAAAACCCATTTCGTACCAATAATTGAATAATTAGCTGGCTTAGGAACAAGTTCGCAGACCTGGCTCTTTTCGAATTGATTGAGTTCTTCTTGCATGGCAGAAATCTAAAACTCATCATTAAAAGCTTCTAAAATAGTTTTAGGCTCAATTTGTGAAATGAAGGCAGTGCTAGCAATGGAGTCTCTTAACGATGATCGAGTACTTACTCCGCGTGAAACCTCACCAATTACTAAGTTTTCTGGATGTGACAGCTTGAAAGAGAATTTCTTTGGCAAGCCCTCCAGAGAATTAGTTTCAGTTGTGGTATTCATCGGCGTAGAAGTTGATGGCTCAACATCATCGTTAGGAGTGGCTGCTGTACTATTATCTTCATCAAAAGTTACATTTGTAGACTCTTCCACAATTAATGAGCGTTTGTTGAACACTCTATATCCCTTGTTCTTGGCAGCATAGCCAAGAAAGATACTATCGTCAGCTTTGGTATCAAATTTGCCTAAGTTGTCTTTGGTGTTAAGGATAAAACATCGATAACCGAAAACTCTAAAATATAAAACATTTGGAGTTCTTCCAAACCAAAGCTCATAGGGTGTTTTCTTCGTAATAGGTCGAATGAGCACCTTATTTAAAATATGGCACGCTATACTGACAGCTTCTGCCCAAAAATATTTCGGAAGTAAAAATTTATTCAATATGACTCTAGTCATATCGCCAAGAGTCCTATTCTTTCGCTCCATAACACCATTTTGTTGAGGAGTTCTAGCACAAGAAAACTCATGATCAAAACCATTTGAATCACAAAACTTTTCAAAATCAGTATTTTCGAATTCGCCTCCATGATCACTTCGGATTCGAGTGATCATGTAGCCTTTTTCATTTTGAACCTTTTTAGCAGAAATTTTAAAAACAGAAATAGCATCACTTTTGTTTATAAGAAAGAAAACCTAAGTGAATCTAGAAAAATTATCTACTATGACAAAATCATAGAGTTTTCCACCAAGACTGGTTACTCTACTAGGACCAAATAAGTCAATGTGAAGTAATTGCAAGGGTCTAGTAGTACTTACAGTGTTTATGGAATGAAATGAGGACTTGGTTACCTTATTTAACTCACATTCAGCACATACCGTGTCCTTTTTGAATGTGATGTCGGGCAAGCCTCTTACTAGCTTCTTAGTCGATAGTCTGGATATAGTATCCATATTGGCATGACCAAGACGCTGGTGCCATAATAAACTCTCATCCTTGTGGGCATAGAGGCATCTCGCTGTACTGTTAGTATCTCTAGAAAGATAGAAAATGTAAATATTATCCTCTCTTATCCCTTCAAAAGCGATGTCTCCCGTTGACCTATCATAAATGTAGCATTTGTTTTATCCAAAGTTAATATCATATCCATGATCAGCAAGGTGACTTATGCTGAGCAGGTTATGCTTTAACTCGGTCACTAGGCAGACATCCTTTATTACAGGAGAAGGAGGATAACCAATAGTACCATTACCTATGATATACCCTTTTAGGTTGTTGCCGAAGGATACATGCCCTTCCCTCTTCATCGATAGTGATGCGAAAAGATTTGTGCCTCCTGTCATATGTCGCGAGCATCCACTATCGAGAATCCGCTTACTTTTAGTTGAGGAGGAAAGGTCCACCTACATCAAGAGTAGATGTGACCTTTGGTACCCAAGTTCTTGTGGGTCCTGAAATGTTAGTTTTTGGCACCCATGTATATAGATTTGTATCAACTAATCTCCTAATTCTATATTGCAGTAAGATGTGTCCATGTAATCCACAGTATGTGCAAGTAGCATGTCTTTTCGTATTGGAAGCATGTTGATGATGTCTATATGTAGCATGGTGATTGTGTGTCGCAGTAGAATGATAGTTATGAGAATAATTTCTATGTGCATATGGTTTGTGTGCTGTATGGAAGTGCGTATACATGTAAGCATGTTTACGTACTGCAGGTGGATGACGTGTTTAACTATTTTGAGTAGTCTTGTGCTTTGTGTATGTCTTATGTGATTGGGTTTGAGGTTGAGCAACCTGTTTTCCCAATCTAATCTCTAATTTCTTAGAGGCAACATGCAGTTCATTACACTTAGCATTCAAACCATCAATTTTAGTAATAGAGATCTTGTGTCTATTCTTTTCTTCAGTAAGTTCAGTGTTGAGTGCTGTGATCTCATGTGTTTGCTTTTTAATACGTGTTTCGGCATCATGTAGGCTTAACTTAAGCTTAGATACCTCATTAGTGTCTTCCGTGGGTGGAGTATCTCTAACATTATCAAGCAAAGAAGAGAGTTTTTGAATCTCAACTTCATAGTTTTTGATCTTCTCCTTGGCAAGCATATATTTACTAATGGCTTTCTTGTGGTCATTTAGTAAATCATTGAATGCATCGCCAAGTTCATCAAAAGTGAAATCATCGAGACTATCGCTAGTTACCTTATCGGATGTTGCCATTAGGCATACATTGGTGGTGTCTTGAGGGGAGTCATTTTCTTCCTCGGAGTCACTAGCTTCGCTTTCATGTCAAATGCTTGTGTTGGTATATTTTCTTGAGGAAGACTTCTTATAGGGCTTTTAATATCGGTTGTTTTTTTTTTGCGAATGGACAGTCCTTTCGGACGTGTCTGTAGAAGCATGGAAAAGAACAGTAATTCTTATGCGGCCCAGAATCAACATGAAACTCCATGCGGCTCAAAAACTTGAGGAGTTTTTATGCGACACAAAATTCCTGAGAGCTTCATGCAGCTCAGAAAGCTTCATGAGGAGCCACGTGGCCTTATGCGGTTCAAAATAGGCCTATACAGCTGGCCATAATTACTCCGTACAGCTGGCCATTAATGTACTGACACAAAGTGACAGCTCTGATAGAAATGATGGCTCTGACATAAAAAAGAGACGCGACATGCTTATAAAAAGACAAGAAAATCTTTATGATAGCTGGCACAGTTCACAAATTCCAAGAAAGTTCTTTATGCGGATCGCCTGTGTGACCTTCATGCGGCTCGGTTATGAGGCCACCCTCTTGCGGCTCGGTTATGAGGCCACCCTTATGCGGCTCGGTTATGAGGCCACCCTCATGCGGCTCGGTTATGAGGCAACCCTCATGCAGCTCGGTTATAAGGCCACCCTCACGCGGCTCGGTTATGAGGCCACCCTCATGCGGCTCGATTATGGGGCCACCCTCATGCGGCTCAGTCATGCGACCACTCTCATGCGGCTCAGTCATGAGACCACTCTCATGCGGCTCAATTATGGGGACAGTCCATCATGCGGCTCAGTCAGGATACACCATTCATGCGGCTCGCAACATAGCGACAGTTGGGACATGTGGCAGAAATTGACTAAGTCTTAAACAACTAGAATTTATTGCAACCAACAGATCATAACAGTTCAGATTTATTGCAACCGATATAACAGTCCAGATTTATTGCAACAAACAGATCAAGATTAATCTTAACCAATCCCCAACTGCCCACTTCTCAAGGCACAGTTACAAGGATGTGGCCACGTGGCTGTATACCCCACTCATCACAAACTCCTATAAATAGCATAGGATTATTCCTTTGCACACACACACAGAGCAAAAAGCACACAAAGAGAGAGCATTTCTTCGCCGGAGCCGGGGTTGCGTTCGATCGTCCAAGGAGTAAGGCAGAGTTGATAGCACTTTCTCGAGCCTCTACCGTCACCCCCCAGAATCCAAATTAAACAATTATACTTAGATTGCTTTTCCTAGGTTTTGTTCCTAGTCATTCTTTTGTACAAGCGAGTTTGTAATTGTGAATTAAAGTTCAGTCCTCCCATAAAACTGTTATGTTCTTTGATAATCAATAGCAAACACGATTGCGACTCTGTTGGAGACTAACTTCTCCACTGCTGACAAGTTGGTGACGCAATCAGACGCAGCCAAACTTGGCTCCATGCAACAGATGCTGGTTGTTCGCTTCGACCAGCAAGCGTTTGAAGAGATGCTCTCCGACGGGAGCACTAGCCCGATCTAGAAGCGAGCTGGCACGAAGAAGGCCCGCAGGGAGTGGAGGCCCAAAACTGCTACTCCTCCCCAAGCTCTGGAAGAAGTGTTCTCTGCTATCCAAGATGGCGGAGAAGACTCACATGCGGCCCTACTTCAGGCCGCAGAGGACACTGTTGTCCCCAAGTCTGGCAAAGGAAAGCACTACGATGCTAGACTTGCGGGAGCAAATGGGAACTCTGTGCGGTCCAAGAAGAAGCCGCATAAGGGCGCCAGTCGCATGAAGGCTCATACGGCCACCAATCTCAGCCGCATGGAGAAGACTTATGCGGCTACCAATCCCAGCCGCATGGAGAAGGCTCATGCGGCCATGAGCTCCAGCCGCATACAGAAAGCTCATACGACCGCCAATCTCAGTCGCAAGCAGACCGCTCATGCGGCCACCTATCCCAGCCGCATGCAGCATGCTTACGCTACCACCAAGCCTAGCCGCAGGGAGATGGCTCATGCGGCATCCAATCCCAGCCGCAGACCATCCGCCCTATGCGGCTCGGGTTCAGTCTTCGACCGCCTCTTATGCGGTCCTGACCTCATTTGCTCCCAGAAAGATGTGCCAGACTCTGTATGGCACAACTTGGACTCTTCCTACTACGTGCCTTTGGGTGCTAAAGCAAAGAAGTCTAGGACAGCGCGGGCTCGTCGAGCTCAGTCCGCTGTCCTAACTTCTGACCGTCAGGGAGTCCCGCTAACTGTTACGCGGGCCTCTGATGGAAAGTTGTACAAAACTACCCGTGTCCAGCCCCCGGCGGCCAACGTACATGATGGTTCTCAAGAGTCTTCCAACAATGATCAGGGGCAAGTACTTTTACTAGCCCCACACTCGTGTGCTCGGGACTCCCGGGCCCAAAAAATGAGTGTAAAGGTTGCTCGAGATGTACTTGACTTGCGTGATGTGATCCTTCACAAGTGCAAAGAAAAAGAGGAAACCTTGGTGTGCAGAGAGTCCTTCTATGGACATCACTGCACTTAAGTCATTGTCAACTGCTGCTGCAACAAGACAGCAGTACAAGAGGACCGGCAGTCCGTCTTCCAACGACTGCAGCAGCCAGGACCGGTCCTAGAACAAAGCTCGGAAGACGAGGCGCTTCCTTTTGCCTCCTGTAATTCTGCCCAAAAAGTCCCTACCGGCAAGGGAGGGAAGAAAGTAAATGTCTCCAGCCCGATGATCTCAACTAGCGCGGCTAAGAAACTCTCATCCAAGCGGTTGTCCACAACCACCACTTGGAGATTCGTCATCTACATCCCTGGGAGTAGCTGAAGCTGGGGGTAGCACTTCTCGGAACATCCACAACAATTCGGTGTTCCAAGAAGATCAACCTGGGGAGATAATCCCCCAACAGATGCAGAAGATTCTGACATCCCTGAAGATGTCCACAAGTGCCAAGATGAGGTAACCTCCTATGCAGGGGGTAGTACTTCCTCTGAGTCCGAACCGGAGGGGAACATTCCCACATACCCCGATGACTTCTCAATTCGTGGGTATGATTCGGAAAGCACGTCTTCTACAGTTCCTTCTACTGCTCCTCATGTGAGAACAGTATTCATGACTGAGAATGACCAAGACGGTCCCAGTGATCGACAGCACCTCGACACTCTTGAAGCCATACTTTATACCTTGGTTAAGTCAGTAGACAAGATCAAGGCGGCTCTACCTGCTCTCGAAGAAAGGACACCTGGCCAAACAAGCTTGGGTCCCGCCGTCAATGCGGACTCAAACACAACAGCACCAATCCCGGGCGACAATCCACCCAGAATGTCGGCTGCCACTGCTGCAGAAGAGGCTATGGAGGCGAGAAGAGAAGTCCAGGAGCTCCGGGCAATGTTTTACGTCCTAAAAAACTCTCAGGACCTCAGGATACGACAGTCGTATCCCGCTGTATGGAGAGATGTCCCCTTCCCTCCTCGATACAAACCATTCAACATCAACCCTTATGACGGAAAGACATCTGCAAGCCGATATGTGACTTACTTTGAGGTCACAACAGATCATCTGTCGCATGACGATGCCATCCTTACACGATTGTTCGTTGGGGCATTGGAGGGAGTCACATTCGACTGGTACCACAACTTGCCGGACAACTGCATCCATTTCTTCGTTGGCATCAAACATATGTTCTTGGAGAGGTTCTATGAGGTGGGACAAGATGTGACAATGTCAACCCTCATGGGCGTTGTTCAAGGAAAGAAGGAGCTGACAAGGAACTACATTGAGCAGCTTCGCCAAACCGCGATGAAGTTGCCCTCCGGTAATCCGGACTCTTCTTTAATTGAAATTTGCCAAAAGAGGCTGCTCCCCACAATCAGCCTCTGGATGGGCAAAAGTCAATTTAAGGACTGGAAGACCTTCATCATTAGCGCCACTAGCACAGAAGCCAAGTTGAAGAAAGCTCGCCAACTAGGATTGCACATCTCGGATGGGGAGGACAAGAGAAAATGCCCTAATGCCAACAACAACAACAGCGGTAATTCCTCCAACAACCGAGACAACAAGGGCAAACAGACTATGGTGGCCGACACAGCCCAGAAGCCCGAACCGAAGCAGGCAGAAAAGTAGTGGTCGCAGATGACTTACTCCTTCGAGGATAGTCATGTCAAGCCCATCTTTGACATGCTCTTACAAGGAGACAGAATTCAGCTCCCTCCGCCAAGGCGTGAACCTCGACCTGCAGAGATAGAGAGCCCCAAGTACTATCACTACTATCGCTACGTCCACCATGCTACACAAGACTACTTCCAATTAAAACGGTACATCCAGAACCTCATCGACTCCAAGGCCCTGGCCATTGATTTCGAAGAGGTGACGGTCGCTGCCAACATGGTGTCAGTCCAATTCGATAGCTTCTCGCCGACGAGGACCCAAGACGGCGTAGTACCCGTCTCTTGGGCAAAAATGGAGGTCGCTAATCTTCCACCTCCCCGAGACCAGGCTGCTGGACTGGTACCCCTCACCACATTACGAGAGGAGGTCATGTGGGTCCACTCGGACTTAGTATCTGAAGTAACCCAGCCAGTATCACCCTCTACTGGCAAGAAGAAGGGCAGGAAAGTTAAGTCCTGCCGTACAATCTCAGCCGATGTCGAAGAAGGGACAGCTGTCGTTACCCGGTCTGGTGCACAAACTCAACCCATGCCGGGTAACTCGGCTGAAGAACGTCATCCGGCCACTGTCGATACCCCAGGAGCTTCTCAACCTCCGCCGGCCGATAAGCCTAAGCCAAAGGAGACCCGCTTTGACAAACCGCTCCGGAAAGACACGCCTCAGGGGCTGGAGAAGCCCTACAATTTTGAGATTTTGGCACAATTGGCCAACACACCAGCCAAATTGTCATTATATGAGCTCCTGAGACTCTCCAAAGATGTTTGCATCGCACTGAGTGAAGCACCCCAGAATGCCGACGCATATCTGGCTCAGGTCAAGTTTACAGGAGAGAGCTCGCCGGCAGATCTCCAGGACAACGCTTGTACAGGTGCAATGCCCAACATTGTGTTCACTCCGCAGGATATGCATATCAAGACCAACCTGCACGATCGCCCTCTGTATTATACTGGATACGTCGGCGACATCAGGATGGATCGGATGTATATTGATCCCGGTTCTTCGATAAGCATTATTCCGAAGAGCTTGCTTCACCTCCTGCGTATTCCTATGCATCGGCTGACTCCTACCAGCACCGCCATCAGCGGTTTCAATTCAGGAAGAATTTATCCCATTAGGAAGATTCGCTTGAAGTGCCAAATTGGCGACCTTCGGTCGGAAGTAACCTGCTATGTCAAAGACGCAGATACCTCCTACAATATTCTCCTGGGGCGTTCGTGGATACACGATTATATGATCATGCCCTCCATATTGTACCAATGCTTCAAATACGTCGACAAGCATGGCTTCGTAAAGACAGAATTTGTCGACATCGATCCCTTCAAAGGGGTCGAATCCTACTATTCGGATTCCTGCTTGTACGAAAAATCAAAGAGGCACCTGATCAAAGAGGATGTTCAAGAGCAGACGAAGGCCATTGCAGGGCTCGAGGAACCCTTGAGAATCTATCTCCAACCCCGCAAACCAGGCAGGACTGCACCTCTTACAGCTGCGTAGAGAAGCAACTAGTCTTTCGGTGATTACTACACAAAAGAAGCAGATGACAATCCGGCTGCCAAGGTCTGGCCAAGGGCCGAGACCCACTATGGAGCCACTGACAATCGAGCTGCCAAGAGTCGGCCAACGACTAACAGAAGAGATCAATCCTTCTGCTAAGCCTATGATGATTCGTCTTTCCAGGACAAGTCGACAGCCAAGCACTAAGTCGGGGACTGCTAGTGAGCCAACAACTCTACGTCCAGCACCAAGCGCTAAGCTAGGGATCGTTAGTGCACCTACGACCCCACGTTCAGCACCACCAGTGGAGCCTCAGATGATCAAGCTGCCCAGGTCATCCTCCCAGTCTTCATTTATACAAAGGGTGGCTGAAGAGGAATTAGAGCTAGCTAAGTATGTGGTTGCCCACACTTATGTTCCTTCTATTGACGATGTAATCCCACCTGAAAAGATATCTTATTTTATCAATAAAGGGCTATCTTTGAACTACCTCGAGATTAATAAGCTTTGTATAATGTATGCTATGGAACATGGTATAGGCACCAACCTACACACCCAAGTGACAAATGTCTATACCGTGAACCAACTCAATCACGTGGAAGGCACTTGCTTCATAGTCGAGGGAGAGGATCATCCAATCATCTTCGATCGAAAGAATGATCCACAGCCCTTCAGGATAGAAGAAGTTGATCTCGAACCCGACATCGAGAGACTGCCCCTTTATCTGTATAGCTCCCGATCCAAGTACCTCATGCAAAAACAGGGGTATGATATAGAGGCTACGCCATACTTGAACTATGGCACTGGCCGGCGATTACCTTTGTAATTGCCGGTCCCGGCTGGAAAACCACAGGATTATTACAACAAGACCAGACGTGGTCTAGGCTATGTTACACCCGCAACAACTCCTGAAAGCTCAGATGAGGAAAGTGACTGGCATTCACATTCAACCGGATCACCCACTTTAAGAAGACGAAGATGTACCCAAGCTTCTCGAGTTAGAGCCTTGGGTTCAACAGCTAGATGCGCGGTGGAAGAAGCGTTTCGAACAAAGAGATCCTTCTACCAAAGATAAGGTCATGCAAGTTGACCTCGGTGAGGAATCCTCTCCAAAGCCAATCTTCGTCAGCAAAAGCCTGACAGACGAAGAGCGGGAGTCGCTTTTGTAGCTCGTCAGAAAGTATATTGATGTGTTCGCATGGAGCTATGAGGACATGCCAGGGCTAAACCCCGAGGTTGCTCTCTATAAACTCAACATTCATCCGGACGCAAAGCCGGTCAAGCAACAGCAACGACGGTTTCGCCTGGACATCATGAATTCTATAGAAGTTGAGGTCAACAAACTGATAGCCAACGGCTTCATTCGGGAGGAACAACATCCAGACTGGGTCGCCAACATAGTATCGGTCCTCAAGAAGAATAGAAAGATCCAAATTTGCATCGACTTCCAAAATCTGAACGAAGCATGTCGTAAGGATGAGTTCCCTCTTTCTATTACGGACATAATGATTGACAACACATGTGGCTTTGAGCGCATGTCATTCATGGATGGCTTCTCAGGATACAACTAAATCAAGATATTTCCTGACGACGAAAAGCATACATCATTCCGAATGCCGATTGGCGTGTACTGTTACACTGTCATGCCTTTTGGTTTAAAGAACGCCGGTGCCATATATCAACGAGCTATGAGTGTCATCTTCAGAGATCACCTGCGTAAGACTGTGGAGTGTTACATCGACGACATCGCTGTCAAAAACTGCTCTAAGGAAGATCATCTGTACGATTTGAGGACAGTATTCGACCTGATCCGAGCATATAACTTGAAGATGGATCCCACCAAATCTTTCTTGGGAGTATCTAGCAGAAAATTCTTAGGTTTTATCATTACTGTCTAAGGAATCCATATAGACCCTGAGAAGACGAAGGCAATCATGGAGATGGGTCCCCCGAGAAATCTCGAAGAACTCAAAGGCCTTCAAGGAAGGCTAGCCTACATCATAAGGTTTATCTCTAACCTCTCCGGGCGATGTCAACCATTCATACACCTCATGAAAAAAGGTGTCTCCTTCGTATGGAATGAAGAGTGCCAACGCACCTTCGACAACATTAAAGAATACCTGTCAAACCCTTCAGTCCTGGTAGCTCCGGTTGCTGGAAAGTCGTTTTTGCTCTATGTGCGAGCGATGGAGCTTTTCCTCGGTGCTCTACTATCATAGAACAATGTTGCAGGGCATGAACAGGCTATCTATTACCTCAGTCGAATGATGATAGGACCTGAGCATAGATACACCGCCGTGGAGAACGAATGTCTTGCTTTGGTGTTCGCTATTCAGAAGACGCGACACTATAATACAGGACAAACCATCCATGTTATATCACGAGTCAACCCTCTTAGGGTCCTTATGACCAAACCAGGTGCACTCAGCTCTCGCCTCGCTACCTGGGCGATATTATTATCTCCCTACGACATGATCTTCGTTCCATAAAAGGCTGTTAAAGGTCAAGCTCTGGCAGACTTCTTGGCGGCCCATCCAGGTTCGGAGTCAACCAGAATATATGAAAAGATCCCAGACGAGGTCGCCAACTCAAACATGGCTTCCCAAGATACTGTCTGGCGAATATTCTTCGACGGTACTTCAAGAACCGGGCCCCAGGGCAATATCGTCGTTGGGGTCGGAGTGGTGCTGATTTCTCCCTCTTGCTTGGTGATCAACCGGGCATATTCTCTTACATAACCCTGCTCAAACAACGTGGCCGAGTACAATGCTTTGGTTATCGGCCTCCGACTTGCAAAGGAACTAGGGGTAGAGTACTTGGAAGCATATGGCGATTCACAGTTAATCGTCAATCAGATCCGGGGTTCATATGAAGTTCGCCACGAAGACATGATCCCTTATTATTAAATCGTAATCGCCATCATTACGTTCCTGAAAGGGTTCTTTATAGAACATGTTCCCAGACTCCGGAACATTGAAGCCAACGCCTTAGCAGGATTGGCTGCTTCTCTAGCGATCCCAAATTATACTTATCATTCGGTTGACGTAATAGGCCATGAATTGGTCTGTCCTAAGAACAACATCCAATTTGCTAAGAGTTATTCTGCCCTGACAGTCGACGAGACACAGGACTGGAGGCTCCCCTTTATTGACTTTGTAGTATGGCATCTTGTCGGAAAACCTAAAAGAAGCTACCTCTATTAGAAGACGTTCTCTCAGATTGTTCTACGATACAGAGACAAAGATGCTGTATCGACGATCTTATGATGGACTACTGCTTCGATGTTTGTCAAATACAGAAGCCAAAGAAGATGTACGCAAAGCTCACGACGGCGTCTGTAGGGCCCATTAACCTGGCCCGAAATTACAAGACCGCCTTCGCCGGGTGGGCTATTACTGGCCTACGATGGTGGCAGATGCGATAGACTATGCAAGAAAGTGCAAAGATTGTCAGGTCCACGCAGATTTCATATGCCAACCATCCGAGTTCCTACATCCGACGGTGGCATCCTGGCCATTTGAGGCGTGGGGAATGGATATCATTGGTCCAATCACCCCACCTTCATCCAGAGGACACCGTTTTATACTGGCAATTACGGATTACTTCTCCAAATGGGCGAAAGTTGTTCCACTTGCAGAAGTGAAGACATCAAACGTGACCAGCTTTCTCAACCATCACGTCATCTATCGCTTTGGACTGTGTTACGCCCCAGAACCAGAACACTGGAGAGCGGGGGCAGACATAGCCAGCTACGTATAATGAAATAGGATCCACTCCATTATACGGTCACGACTGTCTAGATATATGAGGGTTTATCTACAAGCCATCAGTCTCTTATAGTCAATAACAAGCCTAGTGTCTCAATCACAAACAAGTAAGTAAATGTTACAAGATGTAAGATCACCAAATATACAATAGTAAGGCGTCCTAAACATTACATATTCAGCTGATCATGAAGCTAGTCATTACAAAATGTGAGGACTAGCAAGAGTTTCAGTCATACATGATCAACCCTAGGTTGCCAATCATGTTACAGCCCATAGGCAGACAGTAAGTAAAATGTACACGAGCTAACACTTGCTCGGCGGCTAAACGCCTCAAAAGAATAATTTTATAATAGAGTGGAAGAGCCAAAATAAACCCACTCGTTGCTAGGATTCCTTCTAATGGTCACCATCTGGCTGGAAAGTCGATAGAACCCCTGGGGTTGCTCCGGAATCTGGCCATACAAAACCAGCTGGGTCAGACCCCAGAAAGAGCAAGTGCCACAAAGGAGGCTTCACTTAGAAACTAAAACCAACAATCAGCACAAGAATATAATTACATAAAAGACAGTAATTAATGAAAAGCATGACAGGTGATATACGATGAGATAACCATGGGACGATTCAGATAACCAGGTTACAATCTGTAAACCAAACAAGGACCGAGATTGTAACCCTTCGTCTGAATGGAACTTGGTTTCTCCCACCATTTATCGGCAAGATAAAGTAAGAAATCAGGACATGCAACAATCTTGTATTGAAGTGAGGTAAAGCACGTCGAGCATGTCATGGGGTACAACGAGACAATAAACGAAGAGAGAACACAGAACTGTTTCGGGAGCCAGGTTACAACCCGTAAACCAAACAAGGACCGGGGTTGTAACCCTTCTCCTGAACAGAACTAGTTCCCTAATCTTTATTATTTAAGGCAAGCACAAGTAATCATGTCATGTCATAAACTTGTACAGGATCAAGACGAGGCAAAGCTTAACTAGACTCCATCCAATCAATCACGGCCAAGCAAAGAGTACGGCTTGATACTTTAACTAACTAGGGTTATCACAGGCCTAGTTACTAGCAAGATGCAGTGAGATTGTCCCACAGCCATAAGCCCTGCAGACTATCCAGGTTATCTAGGTCAAATATTAGTACAATAAGGGTGTAACACATGACAGTGTGCTGGAAATGTGCCCTACTCGTCGACAGGCTACAGATCCCAAGGGGGCACCCAGATAACGGGATTGCCTGTAGCTGGAAAATCTCTTCATGACTACTGGATTATTCTAGTTGTTAGCCTTAGTTGATTTCAGTGGGTACTCCCGACCGTGGTACTCAGGGATCCCTGTCCTAGACATGATGTAAGACAAGACGGGTTCATTTGTACAAGCACAATCGCCCACGGTGTCCAGGCTATTTATTTTTGTCAAGTCGTGTTAGCCGTCGCAACAGCATTCAAGGAATATCATGTCAGGTTTACTTGTCAAGAGTGCGCCACGGTGGGCTACTATCAAGAATTATCATGCCAAGTTTATCATGTCAAGTCTATTTGTCAGGAGTGCACCACGACGGGTCACTATCATGTCATGTCAAAAGTGCACCACAACGGGTCACCATCGTGTCAGGGAACACACTTTAATTAATAGCACAAGCATACAAGTGGTAATTAAATAATAATATAATATATATTCTTGAAGCCAAGGAGAAACTCTATAACTTTTATGTTGGGAGTGGAAAGAAATTTTGACCACAATTCAGACAAATAAAATATTTAAACAATCAAAGTGGACCCCATGCGGCCCAAGAGTGGGAGAACCTATTGTAGAAGCATGGAAAAGAATAAAAAAAGGTCTATGCGACCAAGGATCTCCATGCGACTCAGAGAGCCAATGCGGCTCAGGGGTCCATGCGGCTCACGCGTCTATGCGGCTCGAATAGACCCAGAGCCACGTGGCCTTCAACAGCTCTTCCCTTCGTCTTTTGCTGTATTTAATGCCCTGACGGCTGACAGCTCTGACAAATGACAGCTCTGACATAAAGGCGCAATAATGACTGACATGAAGGCGTGTTCCTAGGAAAGAGGAGAAAATCTTCTCACAGGTGGCAGGATCCACCAAATTCCGAGGCATGCGGTTGCTGCATTTATGCGACCGACCACTCCATGCGGCCGTCCATCTTCATGCGGCTGCATCCTCTATGCGGTCGTCCATTAGCATACGACTGCCTATCCCCATGCGGCTGTCCACCTTCATACGGCAGTTCATCCCTATGCGGCTGCCCATCTTCATGCGGCCATTCATCCTCATGCGGCCCACTCATATGCGGCTCTGCCAAGATGACCCAGTGGAGACACATGGCACTTTTCCCGATGACTGAGACACGTGGCAGTCTTATCTTCTTGGAATTATGGGTACTAACAAATCCTAACAAAATCAGATTGGTTGCAATCACCATAATTGCCCAGTTTAAGTCAAATCGAGCAAATTGGACACGTGGCAGGCCATTACAAATTACGAATATTTGTGGCAATCAACATTTATTGTCCACAGAGATTTGATGCAATCTACATTAATTACCTCGATTTGCTACAATCGGAAGGAAGGGCCCAGATTAATTAGTCCTTAACCGCCGACATATCAAGGAGACAATCATTACAAACCCTAATGATTGTATCCCACTCCTATAAATAGCAAGGTGCCATTCCCTTGCAAAGAGGACCTTTTTTTGGAGAAGAGCACCAGAGCACTTGGAGAGACAAAAGCAAGCACAGAGAGAGTAAGGAGAGCATTTCTTCAACGCCAAGCAGATCTTCCCCGGAGCCAAGGCTGCATCTGATAGTCCAAGGAGTAAGGCAGAGCTGCCGTCGCTTTCCCGAACCTCTACCGTCACCCCCAGAATCTAAAATAAACAATTGTACTTAGATTGTTGTACCTAGGTTTCAGTCCCTAGGCTTTCTTTGTACAAGCGAGTTTGTATTGTGAAGTAAAAGTCCAGTCCTCCGATAATTGTTCTATTCTTTTATATTTCATGGCAAACACGATGGCGACTCTGCTGGGGACAAACTTCTCCACAGCTGAGGAGTTGGTGACGCAATCGGATGCAGCCAAACTTGGCTCCACACAACAAAAGATGGTCGTCCGCTACGACCAACAGACGTTCAAAGAAATGCTCTCCGAAGGAAGCGCTGGCCCGGTCTAGAAGCGAACCCGCACAAAGAAGGCTCGCAGGGAGTGGAGGCCAAAGTCATTCACTTCTCCCCAAACTCTGGACGGAGTACTCTCTGCTGCCCAAGACGACGAAGGCAACTCTCGTGCAGCTCCACTTCAAGCCATAGAGGACTCTGTTGTCCCCAAGTCCGACAGAGGAAAGCACTACGATGCTGGACTTGCAGGGGCAAAGAGTGATTCTATGTGCTCCAGGAAGAAGTCGAATAAAGGCACTAGCCGAAAGACGAAGACTCATGCGGCCAAACTTGTCAGCCACATGCATGATGACCATGCGGCCGAAACTGCCAGCCGAACGCATAGCACTCAGGCGGCCAGGATTCCCAGCCGCATGGAGAAGACCTATGCGGCTGAGACTTCCAGCCGCATGAGGAAAGCCCATACGGCTACGACTGCCAGCCGCATGAAGACTGTTGATTCCAGCCGCATGACGCCCGTTCCACGCGGCTCAGTCTTCGATCGCCTCTCCTATGGTCCTGATCTCTCATACTGCCGAGAAGACATGTCTGACTCTCTCCAGCACCACTTTGACTCTTCTTACTATACGCCTTCAGGTGCCCGAGTGAAGAAGTCAAGGGCAGCGCGAGCTCGGCGAGCTCAGTCGGCTGTCCCAACCTTTGACCATCCGAGCGCTCCATATACTGTTATGCGGGCCTTTTATGGGAAGTTGTACAGAACCACTAGAGTCCAGCCCCCGGCGACGAACGGACAGAGAGGTTCCCAAAAGTCTCCCAAGATCCAGGGAGCAAACATGGTCATTCCGGACCCATCTGACTTGCATGAGGCTATCCTCCACAAGCGCAAGAAAAGAGAGGGGGCCTCGAGGTGCAAAGAGTCCTCCCACGGACGTTACTGCACCCAAATCATCATCAACTGCTGCTGCAATAATACGACAATATGAGAAGACTGACAATCCGTCTTCTAAAGATTACAACAGCCGAGCTCAGAGGATGAGGCGCCACCTGTCGTCTCTTGCAACTCCACTCAGAAAATCCCCGCCGATGGGAGAGGGAAGAAGATAAACGTTTCCAGCCCAAAGATCTCAACCACTGTGACTAAGAAACTGTCGTCTAAACGGTTATCCACCACCGGAGTTTTCTATGGTACCCGTTCGAAGATGAAATCTACTATAGTAGGAGATTCATCATCCACACCACTGGGGGTTACTGAAACTGGGGGTGGCACTCCTCAGAGCATCCACGATAATTCGATGTTCCAAGGAGACGAGCCCGGGGAAATGACTCTCCCATCAGATACAGCAGGTGTCGACGTCCCCGAGGACGTCCACGACTCTCAAGATGAAGCAAGCTCTGAAGCTGGGGGTACTAATCCTTCTGAGTCCGAACCAGAGGAGAACATTCCCACATACCCCGATGACTTCTCGGTACAGGGGTATGATTCGGAGGGCACGTCCTCCACCGTTCCTTCCATCTCTCCTCATGTAAGGACGGTGTTCATGACGGACAGCAATCAAGGTGGTTCCAGTGATCGCCAACGCATCGATACTCTGGAGGCCATACTGTACGCCATGGTCAAGTCTGTAGACGAAATTAAAGCGGCCCTTCCAACTCTGCAAGGAGGGATGCCTGGCCAAACAAGCACGAGTCCTGCGGTCAATGCGGACTCAAATTCAGCGGCACCAAACCCAGGCAATAATCCTCCTGAGACGTCGGCTCCCACCGCTGTGGATGAGGCCAGTGAAGCAAGAAGAGAGGTCCAGGAGCTCTGAGCTATGTTTCACGCTCGAGAAAACCCCCAAGACCTCAGAATAAGGCAACCATACCCTGCTGCATGGAGGGATGTCCCCTTCCCACCAAGATATAAGCCGTTAAACATTAATCCTTATGATGGCAAGACCTCCGCAAGTCAGTACATCACTTAATTCGAGGTCACCACCGACCATCTGCCCCATGACGATGCCATCCTTACACGATTATTCATTGGGACATTGGAAGGGGTCGCCTTCGACTGGTATCGCAACCTGCCAGGCAACTGCATCCACTCCTTCACCAGCTTCAAGCGCATGTTCTTGGAGAGATTTTATGAAGTAGGACAGGACGTCACAATGTCCACCCTCATGGACGTCATCCAAAGGGAGAAGGAGCTGACAAAGAACTATATTGAGCGATTTTGCCAATCCGTAATAAAATTACCGTCTGGTAACCCTGATTCCTCCTTGATTGAAATTTGCCAAAAGAGATTGCTTCCAACAATCAATCTCTGGATGGGCGAAAGTCAATTTAAGGATTGGAAGACGTTTATCATCAGTGCCACTAGCGCTGAAGAAAGGTTGAAGAAGGCTCGCCAACTGGGATTGCACATCTCAGAGGGAGAGGACAAGGGCAAGCGCCCTAATACCAACAACAACAATGGTGGTAACTCCTCCAACAATCGGGACAACAAGGGCAAGCAAGCTATGGTGGCCGATACAGCCCAGAAACCTGAGTCAAAACCGGCGGACGAACAATGGCCGCAAATGACCTACTCCTTCGAAGACGGCCACGTCAAGCCCATCTTGGACATGCTCATACAAGGAGACATAATTCAGCTCTCTCTACCAAGACAGGAACCTCGACCGGCAGAAATAGAGAGCCCAAAGTACTGCCATTACCACCGCTACGTCCACCATGCTACACACGACTGCTACCAACTGAAACGGTACATCCAACATCTCATCGATTCGAACGCTCTGGCCATTGATTTCGAAGAGGTAACCGTGGCAGCCAATATGGTGTCAGTACAATTTGGCAGCTTCCCTCCAACCGAAGCTCAAGATGGTGTGGTACCCATCCCTCTGGCGACAATAGAGATTGCTAATCTTCCACCTCCTCGGGATCAGGCTGCTGGTCTAGTGCCCCTCACCACATTACTAGGGGAGGTCATGTAGGTCCATCTAGACTTGGTATCTGAAGTGACTCAGTCCACACCATCTTCCATTCGCAAGAAAAAGAGTGGAAAAAATAGATCCTGCCACACAATCTCGACAGATGTCGAAGAAGTCACGGCTGTCGTTACTCGGTCTGGGGCACAATCCCAACCTGTGGCTGATAACTCGGCTGAAGATCATCAGCCAGCCACCGCTGACACTCCAGGACCTCTCAGCCTCCGATGACCGACAAGCCTAGGCCGAAGGAGACTCGCTTTGACAAATCCCTCCGAAAAGAGGCACCTCAGGGGCTGGAAAGGCCCTACAACTTCGACATCTTGGCGCAATTGGCCAACACACCGGCCAAATTATCATTATACGAGCTCCTGAGACTCTCAAAGGATGTTCGCGCGGCTTTGAGCGATGCACTCCAAAATGCCGACGCCTATCTGGCTCAGGTCAACCTTACAGAAGAGAGCCCGCCTGCCAATCTCCAAGACAGCACTTGCACAGGAGCGATGCCCAACATTGTCTTCACTCCGCAAGATATGCTCATTAAGACCAACCTGTACGATCGTCTGTTATACTACACTGGATACATCGGCAACGTAAAGGTGGACCGGATGCACATTGATCCTGGTTCTTCCATAAGCATCATCTCGAAGGGACTGTTACATCATCTATGCATTTTTATGCATTGCCTGACGCCAACAAGCACCGCCATCAGCAGTTTCAATTCGGGCAGGAGCTACCCGATCGGAAAGATTCGCTTGAAGTGCCAAATTGGCGATCTCCAGTCAGAAGTAACCTGTTATGTCATAGATACGGACACTTCTTACAACATTCTCTTGGGGCACCCTTGGATACACGATTATATGATCGTGCCTTCCGTGCTGCACCAGTGCTTCAAGTATATCGACAAACACGGCTTCGTGAGGACAGAATTTGCCGACATCGATCCCTTCAAAGGGGTCGAATCCTACTACTCAGACTCCTGCCTATACGAGAAGTCGAAGAGGCACTTGGATGAAAACGTACAAGCTCGAACTGAGATGGCCTCAGGATCAGAAGAACCTCTGACGATCCACCTTCAAGCTCGCAAACCTGGCAAATCTGTATCCCTTACGGCCGCTCTGCGTAAGGACGCAATCAACCTCTCGGCATAAGAAGGGCAAATGATAATCCGGCTGCCAAGGTCCGGCCAAGCGCCAAAACCTACAACGGAGCCACTGACAATCAGACTGCCTAGAGTCGGCCAGCCACAAACGGAGAAGCTCAATCCCTCCGACAAGCCAATGATAATACGTCTTTCCAAGAAGAATCGTCACCCCGATGCAAAGTCGGAGGCTTCTAACGAGCCAACAACTCCCCGTCCAGCATCGAGTACCAAACTGGGGGTCGCTAGTTTGCTAACGACTCCATGTTCTGCTCCACCAGCAGAACCCCTGATGATCAGGTTGCCCAAGTCATCCTCTCAGTCTTCATTTATATAGGAGGTGGCCGAAGAAGAACCAGAACTGGCCAAGTATGTGGCTGCTCACACTGATGTTCCATCTGCAGATGATGTAATCCCGCTAAAAAAGATACCTTCCTTCATCAATAAAGGGCTATCTTTGAACTACCTCGAGCTTAATAAGCTTGGTATAATGTATGCTATGGAATACGGTATAGGCACTCACCTACACACACAGGTGACAAATGTTTACACCGTAAACCAGCTTACTCCAGTGGAAGACGCTTACCGCATAATCGAGGGAGGGGACCATCCAATCATCTTCGGCCGGAAGGACGACCCACAGCCCTTCACCATAGAGAAGGTCGATCTCGAATCAGATGCCGGAAGACTGCCTCTTTATCTTTATAGCCCCCAATCCAAATATCTTATGCAAAAACAGGGGTATAATCTGGAGACTATGCCAGGTTTGAACTACGGTACTGGTCGACGATTACCTTTAAAGCCGCCAGTCCCGACTGGGAAACCACGAGACTACTACAACAAAACCAGATGTAGGCTAGGTTATGTCACACCCACGACAACCCCTGAAAGCTCAAACGAGAAATGCGACTGGCATTCACATTCAACCAGGTCACCAACTTATGATTCGGATACCAGCATCGGAGACGTATTCAGACAAGTCCTGTCAGTCAATATGGCATTCGTCGACGCTTACAAAGAAGATGAAGATATTCCTGAAATCCTCGAGTTAGAGCCGTGGGCCCAATAGCTGGATGCACAATGGGAAAAGCGGTTCGAACAAAGAGAACCTCCTACTGAAGATGAGGTTATACAGGTCGACCTTGGCAGCGAATCTTCTCCAAAACCAATCTTTATCAGTAAAAACCTGACAAACGAAGGGCGAGAATCGCTACTGGAACTCGTCAAAGAATACATAGATGTGTTCGCCTGGAGCTATGAAGACATGCCAGGACTAAATCCCGAGGTTGCCCTTCACAAGCTCAACATTCGGCCAGATGCAAAGCCGGTCAAACAACAACAGCGACGCTTCCGCCCGGGCATCATGGATGCGATCGAAGCCGAAGTCAACAAACTAATAGCCAGTGGCTTCATTCGTGAGGAACAACATCCAGACTGGGTCGCCAACATAGTTTCGGTCCTCAAGAAGAACGAGAAGATTCGAATCTGCATCGACTTCCGTAATCTGAACGAGGCATGTCCCAAAGATGAATTCCCCCTCCCTATCACAGACATCATGATCGACAACACATGCGGCTTCGAACGCATGTCATTCATGGATGGCTTCTCAGGGTACAATCAAATCAAGATGTCTCCTGACGACGAGAAGCATACATCATTCCGAACACCGATTGGAACATACTGCTACACAGTCATGCATTTCGGTTTAAAGAATGCTGGTGCCACATATCAAAGAGCCATGAGTATCAACTTCAGAGACCACTTGCGCAAGACTGTGGAATGCTACGTCGATGACATCGCCGTCAAGAGTCGCTATAAGGGAGACCATCTGCAGGATCTGAGGACGGTATTCAACCTAATGCGAGCGCACAACCTGAAGATGAATCCCACAAAATCCTTCCTGGGCATATCCAGCAGAAAATTTCTGGGTTTTATTATTACTGCCCAGGGAATTCATGTAGATCCAGAGAAGACGAAGGCAATTATGGAGATGGGTCCCCCGAGAAATCTCTGCGAACTCAGAGGCCTTCAAGGGAGGCTAGCCTACATCAGAAGGTTTATTTCTAACCTCTCCGGACGATGTCGGCTATTTACCCATCTCATGAAGAAAGGCGTCTCGTTCGTATGGGATAAAAAATGCCAACGTGCCTTCGACAGCATCAAAGAATACTTGTCGAAACCACCAGTCCTGGTAGCCCCGGTTGCTGAAAAACTATTCCTGCTCTATATACGAGCAATGGAGCATTCCCTCGGCGCTCTGCTGGCACAAAACAACGATGTAGGCCATGAACAAGCTATATACTACCTCAGCCGAATGATGATTGGGCCAGAGCACCGATACACCGCCGTAGAGAAGGAATACCTCGCCCTGGTGTTCACCATTCAAAAGACGTGGCACTATGTCACAGGACAAACCATACATGTGATCTCACGAGTCAACCCTCTCAGGGTCCTCATGACGAAACCAGGGGCACTCAGCTCCCGTCTCGCCACATGGGCAATATTGTTGTCTCCTTACCATATGGTCTTCGTCCCGCAGAAGGCTGTTAAAGGTCAAGCCCTAGCAGACTTTTTAGCAGCCCACCCAGGCTCGAAGTCGTCCAGAGTATATGAAGGAATCCCAGATGAGGTCGTCGACTCACATATGGCCTCCCATGATGATATGTGGCGAATGTTCTTCGACGGTGCTTCAAGAACCGGGCCCAAGGGCAACATCGTCGTTGGAGTCGGGGTGGTGCTGATTTCTCCTTCCAGCCTAGTGATCAGTCGCACTTACTCCCTCACGGAACCCTGCTCTAACAATGTGGCCGAGTACAACGCTTTGGTCATTGGTCTCCAACTTGCAAGGGAGCTGGGGGTAGAATATCTTGAAGCATACGGCAATTCGCAGTTAATCGTCAATCAAATCCGGGGTTCATACGAAGTCCGCCATGAAGACATGATCCCCTATCACCAAATAGCGATCAACATTATTTCGTTATTTGAAGGATTCTTTATCGGACACGTTCCTAGACTCCAAAACATCGAGGCCGATGCCCTAGCAGGCCTTGTCGCTTCCCTAGCAGTGTCAAACCATACTCATCATTCGGTTGACGTAATAGGCCACGAACTGGTCTGTTCCAAGAACAACGTTCAATTCGTGGCGAGTTATTCCGCTCAGACGATCGACGAAGCGCCAGACTGGAGACAACCATTCATAGACTTCATAGTCTACGACATCCTACCCGAGAACCCAAAGGAAGCCACCTCTATCAGAAGGCGTTCTCTCAGATTCTTCTACGATACAGAGACAAAAATGTTGTATCGCCGATCCTACGATAGATTATTACTGCGATGTCTGTCAAATGCAGAAGCCAAAGAAGCCGTACGTGAAGCTCATGACGGTGTCTGTGGGGCCCATCAGCCTGGCCCAAAATTATAAGACTGTCTTCGCCGAATGGGCTAATACTGGCCCACGATGGTGGCAGATGCGATAGACTACGCAAGAAAGTGCAAAGCCTGCCAAGTCTACGCAGACTTTATCCACTAGCCATCCGAATTTTTACATCCGACAGTGGCGTCCTGGCCATTCAAAGCATGGGGAATGGATATTATCGGTCCGATTACTCCACCTTCCTCCCGAGGACATCGCTTCATACTCGCAATCACGGATTACTTCTCCAAATGGGCGGAAGCTATTCCGCTTGCAGAAGTCAAAACTTCAAACGTGATCAGCTTTCTCAAGCATCATGTCATCTATCGCTTTGGACTGCCCCGAAGGATCATCTATGATAATGGTCCGCAGTTTGTAAGCCACGCCTTCTATCGATTTTGCGACAAGCACAGAATTCAGATTGTTGCCTCAATGCCATACAATCCGGCAGCAAATGGGTTGGCAGAAGCATTCAATAAAACCATCATCAAGTTGCTCAAAAAGTTTGTGTCTTCCAACAAACGCGACTGGAACGAGAAGCTTGGTGAATGCTTATGGGCGTATCGTACTACAGTCCAAACAGCCACTGGGAATACGCCATTTTCCCTGGTATACGGGACTGAGGCAGTTCTCCCATTGGAGACTCAAATCCTCTCACTCCGCGTCGCTCTCACTTACCAATTGATGACGGACGATAACTACCATCGCCGGCTACAAGAGTTAGAGGCCTTAGATGAAAAATGCCTTCTGACTCAGCAATGGATCGAGCTATACCAAGCACGTATCTCTGGAGCCTTCAACAACAAGGTGAAGATCATAACATTCCAAGTAGGCGATCTCGTTCTGGCAGTTCGGAGGCCGATGGTTATGAATCACAAGACCGTCGGCAAATTTTAGCCAAAGTGGGAAGGTTCGTTTATCATCGAGGCCGTATTCTCCAACGGTGCTTACCGCCTCGCAAAATAAAACGGAGACTTGCTCATGCTGCCCGTCAACGGCAAGTTCCTGAAGAAATATTATGTCTAAACGATATTTTCTAGATTATCGAGTCATGTACCCGCTGGTACCGCTGAACTTATATTCACAAAATTCTAGATTATTGAGTTATGTACCCGCTGGTACCGTTGAACTCATATTCCAAAATTCCAGATTATCGAATTATGTACCCGCTGGTACCGCTGAACTCATATTCACAAAATTCCAGATTATCGAGTTATATACCCGTTGGTACCGCTGAACTCATACTCCAAATTCCAGATTATTGAGTTATGTACCCTCCGGTACCGCTGAACTCACATTCACAATCTCCCAGATTATCGAGTTATGTACCTGCAGGTGCCTCTGAACTCACACTCCGGTCACTCTTCCAGATAGTAAGTCATGTATGACTATACCTCTGAACTTTCTTCCTAAAAGAGCTCCTTCCTCATGATCCACTACCCGCACTTCCAGTGCACAAAAAGGGTAACAGATCCACAAATTTCCGAAACGACCATGTCGATGTTACCTCTGAGTCGTTTCACTTTCGCCAAAAATAAATCACCCCTCTACATAGAACTTCTATGTCCTTATTACCTCTGAGTCGTTCTATGTACCCCCCTTCATTGAGCCCACTCCTGCCATGTCCTCATTACCTCTGAGTGGGAAGGCTCCGTCGAAGAAACCTTCATGCTTGTCATGTCCTCATTACCTCTGAGTAAGTATGTTGATTCCCTTTCGACTTATTATCCGTACCCACAACCGGAGTATGCCAAGGATAATACGTCCACAAATATCCTCTATTGAGTTCACCCCTGCAATGTCCTCATTACCTCTGAGTAGGAAGATTCTGCGGTAAAAAACCCCCATGCTTGCCATGTCCTCATTACCTCTGAGTAAGTATGTTGGTTCCCTTTCGTCCTATTATCCGTATCCTGAGCCAGGGTACGCCAAGGATAATAGGCCCATAAATGTCCTTTGCTAAGTCTCTTAGTACAGGCCCGTCATTTCTCATCATGCCCCGGGAGCCCAGCTGCTCCATGGCATTCTTTCTTCCGATAGCAGGAGCATCCATGACCACCTTACCGTGGAACTGTTCTAGGTATCCCCAATCAAACTTGTTATCCGTACCTAAAACCAAGGTATGCCAAGGGTAACAGGTCCACAAACAAGTCCCCCATGCGGGGTAAACATCACCATAACACCACAAGCACAACAAACAGTACAAATAAAGGATAGAATAAAGTATACTCTTTTATTTGGAAGGCGAAAGTACTACATGTTCTAGGGACAACGTCCCACTTAAAGAAAGGAAAAGAACAGAAACAAAAAAAAAGAAAAAAAGGGCCGACTATGGTTCGGTATTACATAATTCTAGGAGGCGGTTCTTCACCAAGGCGACCCCCTGTTCAAGCCGTTATTTAGCTCGGTGCTCCGCTTCCTGGGACAACCGCTCCCCATTATCCAAGTCCATGTGTGCCTGCCAATCGTCCTCCAACTTCTTCAGGGCAATTTCCAGGTCAGCCGAAGCTCGATTAACTCTGTCAGCCTCCTGGATAATTAGCCCCCTTTCAGTACGGGCAGCCTCAAGCTCAGACTCCAGGAAAGCTAACTTCTTCTGAAGCTCAAGGATCTGCTCCCGCGTGTCAATGATCCCACAGGAGGCAGTCACTTCCCGAGCCATAACATCTTTACTCTCGCGGCTCAACTGATCATATCGATCAGACAGATTGCGAAGGTCCTTCAGTATGGCCGGCCTAGTCTTATCTCGAGCAGCCCTTATCTTCTCTACAGCAGCTGTGAGGAAACCGCGCTCCTGATCTATAGCAGCAGACAGATCAGCCTGCTGCAGTACCTGAAGCTGGGCCACCAACTGATCAGTCTCCAGCAATTTTGCCTCCAGAAGCGCAGCTACCCCTGCCTCACCGGGAAGAGTCTTAAGGATATCAATATGATCCTGGGCGCATTGTCGGGCCAAGACGAAAGAGGTCCCTCTTTCCACAGCAGCCGCTATCTCCCTCTTCAAGTGACGATAAAAGCTGTCAACCACGTCCTGTAATGTTTCGTCCAGGACCTCTATAGAGGACGACGTCAAAGAAAGCGTGGCCGGCAACGTCGAAGGAGTTGCGCTAGAACTTGCCACCAAGGGGACAAATTTTGAGCAGAATAATGCACGGATAGCGGCTAACTCTTCCTCTGCCACCCGAAGTGCCTGGACACTTGGCAGGGTAGAAAGGTCGACTCTCGGAGCCGCCCGAGCAGAAGAGGACGCAAGGACTATTGTCCCCTGCCCCGGTTGTCCCACCACCTGACTTGCCAAACTCGAGCCAGTGGGAGGCCCCTCAAGACGAGCCGAAATGGGAGGGGGTATGCTCCTCTCCGCCAGTACCCCTTCGGCAGAGCCTGTCTCAACAATGTCCATCATCGGCACTGGAGAGGCAGGACCTGTATGTCCAGAACAACAATCAATCGACGTAACCCGAAGGATGTGATGATAGAGCAGATAGGCCTCCTCGCAAGTTAAGATTCGGCTTATCTTACCAGGGGAGGAGCATGGAGGCTGCGGCTCATTCGCAGCTAACATGGTCTCCTCACCCGCGACCTCCAAGTTAAATTCAGATGGCTCTTCTATCCCAGCCACCTCGAAGGGAGATACGACTCGATCAGCATCATCTTGATAAAATTCAGCAATTTCAGGGACAGGTTCATCGGAGCCCCCGTCATCTCGAGTCACGACCTTGGCAACTTAAGATTCCTCTTCTTCTGACACCTACGGGAGGGAAGGAAAATGATTAAGATCAAAACTGGAAGAAAAAAAGAACTGAATAAAAATAGTAGTGACTCACTTTACCTCCGAAGCGGGGTCGACCTCCTCGCCTCTCTCCCTTATAGTTAGCCTGCGATGTCTGGTCGCAGCTAATTTTTGGGAGTGAGGAATATCGCCAACAGAGGAAATTTGTCTGCTACGCTTCCGTACAGAACCAGGTGCGACGGGTGGCTGATCTGCCACCATCTCATTTAACGAAACAGGCGGCTGATTCGCCCTAAAATCTTCCACCAGGAATGAAGAGTTATCTGCATCACGCTCATCGTCCTCATCATCTGCAGTGGTGGAGTCTGAGTCTGGCACTTTGGCTCTATTCTTCTTCTTCTTCCTCGTCTTGGCCCCTTGGGGCTTCTCATCCAAGCCAGTACCAACAATAAAACTGGTACCCGGGCTAAAGCCGATGGGGAGCTTGTTTGCCATGCCATGGTACAGGGCCGCCATATATAAAATCTCTACCGACGTATCAAAAGCAGGAACTGATAAAGTGGCACGGGTATGGAATATATCGTAGTAATGCCACGCCCTGATGTCGTCAAGGAGGCTACCTTCAAAACCCAGACAAGAGCTGGGACAGTCCAGAAAAAGTTGGTTGTATCCGAACTGACGAGCAAACCTGCTGGGCAGATAAGGTTCCAGGAAGACAGCATTACGATTACGGTATACCAAGTAGGCGGGGCGGATGTTACACAACCACAAAAGCATCTGGCCGTCTAGAAGTTGAGGAGGACCAATACCGTCGAGATGTTCGTCCGCTATTTCTCCAGCAGTGAAACGAGGGACGGATACAAAAAAGTTGTACCTATCTGCTCTCGCCAGCGCCATCCGGCAGGCACGCATGGTATCGTACTCCCAAAGCTCATTGCGATAACGGAAGATAAAAGCGTCATCGTCAGTTACGCCATCTTCAGAGCCCGGCCTCATCAAAGACGGACAGTGCATCAATAGCCACACCATCAGATAATGATAGGGCAGCTCAGTCCGTTCAAAGTCTTTTGTCACATCGCGGGCGATGACCTTGGACGTAAAAGTACGGAGGCCATGGTGTATGCTGTATACCATGGCCGAGAGAAGAGCTAGTTTCACTCTAAAAACTAGCTTCACAGCAGGGAGAATAAAATTACGGCTGATCCTTTCAATAGAACCAGCTCCTCCCGAGACTACGCAATTCCTCAGCCATACCATCAAGAATCCCACCAGGAGCACCTTCTCTGACAGCTCTTGGGTATCCTGATAAAAATAACCAAAAGAGTCAGTTTGACTCCCAAATCTGTCACTAGTGGTGGCCACCCTCTTGGCCGACGACACCAAGGCTTGAACCGCCTCCCGGGATTGAGGACGTCGGGAAGTAACTCGACCTGAGGCACCCATCGAGAAGAAATAGTGTACCCAGTCCTTAGTGTGGGGAGCATTCCCTTCCGAGCTGCTGTCCTTCTTGGCTATCTGCTGACATGTGCTATAGTGGCACAATATCTCTTGATAAATAGCCACGAAGCCTGGATACCGTTCCTCCAACTCCTCGAACTCCTCATTCGTAGGAGTGTACGCCTCAAAAGCTTTATCCCCCCAAGGAAGCTTGGAAACCGTGTACATTTCATGGAGTACAAGCCCTATTTTTCCTACAGGTGTATAGAAGGTTCCCGTACGGCGGTTGTACATCTCCAGCAGAGATATAAATAATCTCTTGTTTATGGGCAAGCCGTGGCTGGTGCCACGAATAGCATGATAAAGACCAATCTCACACAGAAAGGCCTCATACTTTTGCGAGATCCACATAGACAGATTGATCCATGAGGGAATGGGGTATATCCAATTCGGGAGCGTCAACCGGCCAATGAGATAGGAGCCTTTCCGAGCAAGTTGGTTCAGGAAAGTATCGGCTGAAGAAAATATAAAATTGGGACCCGGCACATTCAAGAAAGTACCCGGGGCCAATCCCGTTATATAACGGTTGGCATGCACCTTGCCCGCACATACTGACTTCATGCTGTTGTTGTAATGGACGTCGCCCACAAACATCCCATTCCGGGTAGGAGTCAAAGACTCTTCCATCTTCCTGTCCAGCGGGAGCATATTGAACCAAGATAGTGGGAAGTGATGCTCCATTTGAGGGATACGGATCGCAATCCCGTTAGAAATGAAGCTCCAGTTCTCCGATATATCCAGAACTTGACTGTTCTTCACAGTCAAAGCATCTCCAAAGAAGAATACAGGTTTCAGGTATTCCCCTTCCAATTTTTTCGAATTCATCATGGCACATAGGAAGTGGAAGGGTTGGTTCTTGATGGCATTCAACCTCGTCAAAGGCTCGTCACTAGGAAGCTGGTCCGCCACATACCAAACTATCTGGTCGTACCTGTAGCCCATAGCGGCTTGAGCACGACCCACTAGAGGTTCTCCCGCAACATCGACTGGGAAATTCACTGAAAAAGGAAGACAAAAGAAAATAAGTTAAAAAGATGGACAAAAAGAACTGATGGGTGTTTTCGAGCTTATGCGGCTCCAACTTAATGGAGCCTCATGCGGCTCAAACTCAGAAAAACACTTATGCGGCTCCGTCTAGTAAAGGTTCATGCGACAGTGCTCTTATAGGGCCCTCAGAGTTCGGATAAGTTCATGCGACAAACAAATTCGTGCAAGTCTATGCGGCTCAGCGCAGCTTATGCGGCCCCATTGGCGAAGTGCGTATGCGGCCACAGTAACGATTCTCATACGGCTCGCGGCTCGACCATGAGACGTACATGCGGCACACATGAAGATGAAGGCTCGTGCATAAAATATGCTACGTAGCCATGACAGTTAGGGTTCCAAATTCACGTAAAAGTCCTTACCAGCGATGGCGGGATGGACGTCTGGGTGAACTACGGGCACGTCAGCGGGCGAAGGAGCTGTCACAGTCATCGTCACAGAAGCAGCTTTCTTACCCTTTGTCGCCGACGATGACGCTGCCTTCTTACCCTTCGCCGCAACAGTCTTCTTGGGAGCCATTACTATGATCAGAGAAGGAGGACGAAGACAAGAGAGCTAGGGCAAGAGCAGAAAATAAAGAAAGTCTTCTTTCCAAACACTCTGCTATTTATAGGCAGAACCCCAATGGACCGATGCATCGATCCATGTACAGTATAACCGACTCTTCGGTTATCAAGGCGATCTAATTATTTAAGGCTAAACTCTTGGGATCCTACCCAAAAAGCGGCCATAAATCTGACAGCAAATCAAAGGCAATCAATACAAAAGATTTGCACACATGGCATAAAGACGTGGCAATGAGTCCATGCGGCTCAGATGGCCATACGGCTGGAACGACCATGCGGCTCAGATAACCATGCGGCTGAGGTGGCCATGCGGCTGAGACACCCATGCGGTCAGAGCATCCTATACGGCTCGAAGAGTTTATACATAGCCATGCTTCTTATTCAAAGTATTTCAATTTTGCAAATTGAAAACTTTGAAGGGGGTCTTGTAGAAGCATGGAAAAGAATAAAGAAAGGTCTATGCGGCCAAGGATCTCCATACGGCTCAGAGAGCCTATGTGGCTCAGGGGTCCATGCGGCTCACGCGTCTATGCGGCTCGAATAGACCCAGAGCCACGTGGCCTTCAACAGCTCTTCCCTTCATCTTTTGCTGCATTTAATGCCCTGACGGCTGATAGCTCTGACAAATGACAGCTCTGACATAAAGGCACAATAATGACTGACTTAAAGGCGTGTTCCTACGGAAGAGGAGAAAATCTTCTCACAGCTGGCAGGATCCACCAAATTTCGAGGCATACGGCTGCTGCATTTATGCGACCGACCACTCCATGCGGCCGCCCATTTTTATGCGGCCGCCCATCTTCATGCGGCTGTATCCTTTATGCGGCCGTCCATCGTCATGCGGCTGCATCCTTTATGCGGCCGCCCATCAGCATACGGCTGCCCAGCTTCATGCGGCTGTTCATCCCTATGCGGCTGCCCATCTTCATGCGGTCGTTCATCCTCATGCGGTCCACTCATATACGGCTCTTCCAAGATGACCCAGTGGAGACATATGGCACTTTTCACGACGACTGAGACACGTGGCAGTCTTATCTTCCTAGAATTATGGGTGCTAACAAATCCTAACAAAATTAGATTGGTTGCAATCACCATAATTGCCCAGATCAAGTCAAATCGAGCAAATTGGACACGTGGCAGGCCATTACAATCGCGAATATTCATGGCAATCAATATTTATTGCCCACAGAGATTTGATATAATCTACATTAATTACCTAGATTTGCTACAATCGGAAGGAAGGGCCCAGATTAATTGGTCCTTAACCGCCGACATATCAAGGAGGCAATCATTGCAAACCCTAATGATTGCATCCCGCTCCTATAAATAGCAAGGTGCCATTCCCTTGCAAAGAGGACCTTTTTTTTGGAGAAGAGCACCAGAGCACTTGGAGGGACAAAAGCAAGCACAAAGAGAGTAAGGAGAGCATTTCTTCAACGCCAAGCAGATCTTCCCCGGAGCCAAGGCTGCATCTGATCGTCCAAGGAGTAAGGCAGAGCTGTCGTCGCTTTCCCGAGCCTCTATCGTTACCCCCAGAATCTAAAATAAATAATTGTACTTAGATTGATGTACCTAGGTTTTCGTCCCTAGGCTTTCTTTGTACAAGCGAGTTTGTATTGTGAAGTAAAAGTCCAGTCCTCCGATAATTGTTCTGTTCTTTTATATTTTATGGCAAACACCTATATGCGGCCAAAGATAGTGGAAGGCCACCCATGCGGCCAGCCAAAGCTTATGCGGCCAGAAAATAACTAAAGGGGGGCCATGCGGCCAGCAAGAAATATTCATGCAAGCAAAAAGACAAGGAGAGAGGAACCCGTAATAAATGCAAGCTTCCACTCAAGCAAAAGAAAAGGACACGTGACCACTCAAGTACTGGGGCCATGTGGCCTAAAATTACATGGATACAAACCTCGCGGGACTCCACTACAATTAATGCAACAAGGAAGGAAAGTTCACGTGAACCATTTAATTAATGATCCACGTGAAGCAATGATTACATGTATATAATAAGCCATGCCAGTGGAAGGGACCATGCGGCCAATATTAAATGCAAGTCCAAAGTATAATATCCATGTGGCCAAAATATTACATGCGGCCAAAATAACATCAATGCCATGCAAGGCCAAGTTTGCAGCTAGCAATATGTATGCGGCCAATACCAATATTTGGCCATGCGGCCAAATCTATAATGGCCAAAATATACAATAGTCATGCGGCCATTGAAATATATGCATGCAACTAAGTGCCTGAGATGAACTGCATGGCCATGCGGCCTAAGAATGCAAATGGTCATGCGGCCGTAAGAAATGGCTGGCCATGCAGCTAAAAGATTATGAGCCATACTGTCAAAGAATGACAAGTGAATGGCCATGCTAATATTGTAATAGCATGCGGCCAAAATATTAAGTTGCATGCAGCTGAAGCAATTAGAGGGCCATTCTAAAGCATGAAAACTATTCCAATATATTAAGTTGCATGCTGGCACTAAAGCATGAAAACCATTCTAATATATTAAGTTGCATGCATAGCCTAAAGCATGCAAAGCAAAGCATTTGCTAAGGCATACAAGCTACAAAGGCCATATGGCCTAAAGTGGTTAATGGCCATTTCGGCCAGGAAGGTTTAAGGCCATGCGGCCAGCTACTAAATCAAAGGCCATGCGGCCAAAATAATAAATGGCATGTGGCCCACTACATACTTAATGCTACTATGCTAAAAAAATGCATACAGCCAACTCAAATTAATTGGCCATACAAAATGCAAGCTCTCCAACAGAGGAGATGGCCAGCTACTACAATTAAATAAATAATAATAAAAATCCATGCAAATTAATTCTCATGAGGCCAGGGCAATTGGCCATGCGGCCCAGGCAAGTTGCATGCAAATGCATGCAAGCTTGCAAACAACTAAATAAAATGGGCATGCAAATACAAATGCCATACGGCCAGAAGTGAAATTAATGGTTCCCACGGAGAACATGTCCATGGAAAATACTATGGCTTCCATGCTCCTCCAAACAACATGGAAATCCAAATCCAGACTCCCGTAGGTCAAATTTGAGTAAAGTGAAATTCTCTACAACATGGAACCATCAACTAGCAAAAATATACAAGTTGTTAGATCAAAATTCATGGAAACCGAAAATACCACAAAATTAGATGTACAAGAATTTAACCATAGAAATGGAAAATGCTAAGTAGTAAAGTGGGTTAGAAACACATGAGGAAGACAATGGAACAATAAAAATAGGGTTCCTCTATGAAGCAAGATGCACTTGCCTAAGCTCTCCACTCTCTCAGGTTGGTGGAAAAGTAATGGTGGAGAAGAAGAAAGTTAATGTGGGGAGAAAAATATGTGGTGGGATATTTAATGAAGGTGGTGGTAGGTGGGAGTGGTTTGGTTCACATAAAATCAAGCAAAACCGAACCAAGCCAAACAAATCGAACCGAACCAAGATAAACCAATCAATGAAATGCCAAAATAAATCAAGCATGGAGACATACAATATGGTCAAAATACGTACACGTATTCCCCATCTTGCCCAAATCTCGAATTATCCAGAAATTGATCAACTTAGATCTTGTCAAGACAAAAATCTATTTGTGATTTGTTGTGCCTAAATTTTCAATTTTTACCATTTTATGGAATAGTAACCTTTTAATAATTTCTCAGTTATTTGTTAATGACTAATTTCTTATATAGGATGGTAGACAACCCTTACAACCTTGATGGTTGTTGTTCCCCTACCTTCCCAATTAGGACACCCTAGATTGCTTGTGTGTTGGTACCATAGTACTATTTTGACCTAGAATGACCAGTGCACCTAGGTGAGACTTCCAACTGCAACAGTATGCCCTGACCCTGTATGCTATTCCTTCAAATTGTATGGTTTAGATAAAATTCTTAGGACCTTGATTGTCGGGAAATAGGGATATTACCCCCATTAGTATCAACTGTGGATATATATATATATAGGTTAGTCCTTGATGTGGGGAATGTGTGTTTATAAACCTGTAGCTTATGAGATTTATAGTATCAGCCCTGATAGGATTGGGAAATTAAGAGCTAGCCTATTATAGAGTTTCTCTTTTTGCTAAATTCTGGTTGCCAACACTTAGGTAGCTAGCATAGGTAAAATCTTAAGAAGTTGACCAGCGGATGACCAAGTACTAGGATGTTGAGAAAATTGACTAGTGATTGACCCTTGACTATGTTTGACCTAGAAGGGGGTGCGATCATCTTAATTTCGAGGACAAAATTTTTATAAGGTGGGTAGGATTGTAACACCCAGTTTTCCAAAAGAGGGTAATTTTTAAATTTTATAATTTTGATTAATCGATAATAGGATTTAACTCATGTTGTGATTTTTGGTAATTTTTTAATCAATTTAAAACTATTTAAAATGTTGAATTATGATTTTGATGGTTAATTAGTTAATCCCTAGTTTTGCTAAGCTTAGAGACTAACCATAACCATGGGGATCTAACCATATGATTAGAATAACTATTTACAACTTTTTAAGCTAAGGATATTTTGGTCATTTAGTGACTTTGAATTATTTAGGATTTTAATTAATTGGTGAATTTTAGATTATTTTAATAATATTTAAATTGATATATTATGATTTTGGTCATTTTTTATATTTTAATATTTTGGGAAAATTTTATATTTTTTAATATTGTTTTTATTGGATTTGTTTAGTCGGGTTTGAGTTTCGTCTCGTTCCGACTTGTATTATGACCGGGGTAGCTTGAACTCTAGATGGAATCCAATATTAAGTTAAGCATGGCTCACAAGATCCAACATTAAGTTAGTTAATTAAATTAATTTTTATCATGTTAGAATGGTTAAGTTAGAGACTCAAAACTAGATCATTTTGACCCCAAACTTGAACCTAGTCTAGACTTAACCATATGAGACTAGAGAGGGGCAATTAGGACATTTCCCATTAGCCTTAATGGACTCTTTATGGCAGCCACTTTTAGGAGAGAATGATTCATTTCATTCATTACAATATTGCCTCTTTAATTTTCCTTTTGTTCTTCCCCAATTTTAGAGAGCCTTCTCATTGATTTGATCTCCAAATCAAATCATTCCTTCACCAAACCTTCCTTCAATCATTTCCATTCTCCAAAGGAAGGGTGCTACCAAGGATTGGAAGAGGAGTGCAAGGAGGAGTGTCCACTTTGAGGGATCTTCGTATCGGAGCCATGTCCTAAAGGATTTCATTGGGATTCCACTTCCAATAGGTAAAACCCATCCTCTATATCGATTTTCTTTACATATAAATTAGTTTTGAATCCGTAGGATCTATCCTCATGCATGTGTCCCATTTAGATTCAAATTTGAGGCCATTTGGAGCTCTCTTGAGGATTTTAGGTATGTGTCTTGTGTCCTACTAGATAGATCCCAAATTAGGACACCCCATGTGTATGTATGTATGATAATAGTTTAAATAGATATTTAAATTCAGTTTTATAATGGTTAGAGAGTGGATTGATCTTAGTTAGGATGGTTAGAATAAGTTTCATTTGGATACCTATGTTTGTATCCAAGTATCTTGGCCTATATGTGTTCTTTTGTCAAATCCGTCATAATTTTTATTCACGTTTTTATTAACCAAAGCAACTTAGAAATGTCATAACTTTTAGCTTAGAACTCCGATTTATCTCCCGTTTTTTTAAAAGAACTGTATCAAAGTTAGCTTTCCAAATATATATTTTAATAATCCAAATTCTTTATGTAACTTTCTGTAGAATTATTTGAGTGTCAGCTGTACGAAAGACGAACGTGTTTCGGTATTTTCGCGATTTCGGGAGCTTCCGGAGACGAAAATGCGATCCGTTTAAAGTTTCGGAAAGCTAACACAAAAGGCTACGACATACTTTAAACCTAGAATTTAGTGAATGCCCAATTGGTACAGTATTAGTTTTAAGTAGAAGAGTGACTATACGATATATGTATTTTGTGTAACCTATGAGCCTATGTAGTATGGATATTAAATGAATATAGAGTATATAATGCATGATATGTTAGATGAATGAAATGATATACATATGATATATATTCTCTTTATACTAATGTATATATATGGTTGAATACAAGCATGTAGGAATGCAATTAATATAATGCATATAAGCAATGCATGAATGAAAGAATGATATACAATGTATGCATGAAATTATATAATGAATGCTAGATATGAATACAAGATATATATGTAATGATAGATATGAATGCATAATGTATAAATATTGTAATACAATATATAATGATAACATGTATGGTAATGTAGAGTATATGAGGCAAGCATGAATTAATGGAGGAAATACATGTATATAGGTAATATAGAATGTAATATATGAAAGGAATGAATGATAATATATAACATGATATGTAAGGTAATACAAGGTATAAAATATATGATGTGTGCATGTTTGTATGTTTCTATGTCAATGTATGAAATGATATGAATGTACAATGTATGCATATGTATAAAACATGTAGGTAATGCATAGATGCATGAATGAAATAAATGTTTGCAATATGTTAATATAAATACAAGTATCTAATATGCATGAATGTAAGTATAATATAATACAAGTATACATGTATGTATCATGTAAATATAATATACATGATATGTAGGTATGCATGTATACAAGGTAAATATGTATGTATGTATTTCTATAAACTGAGTTAACCTATAACCTTTTACACACATGCATTCATACACCCTTTGACATCATGTGTCCCATGTCACATACACCTGCCTATCACTAAATTTTAGAACATTAACACATATTCTTTCACACACATGCCAAACACACACATACTCACTTACTCTTTTACCTCTCTTTCTCTCTATATATATATTTTTTTGCCAAACACACACATACTCACTTATCTCTTTCTCTCTCTCTCTCTCTCTCTCTCTCTCTCTCTATATATATATATATATATATATATATATATATATGTGTGTGTGCCTATATATATAGCTTTCCTATATATCTATGTATATGAATATGTGAATAGTGATGCATATATATATATATATATATATATATATATATATATATATATATATATATATATATGTAGGATGTACATATAGGTAGCCTATATGTTATGAGTGTACTACAATATATTAGATATATATTGTTATGTGTATATGTGTTTGTGGTTTGGCTTAGACATGATATAGCCTATAGCTTAGGGCTCTTAGCCTATGGTGTGTCTGTTTGCCTAGTGAGAGTTTAGTTAGACTTGTTTAGTCTTGATTAGGCCTAGAATAGACTAGTTAGACTACTATAGACTTGTTTGGTTTAGGTTTGACCTAGTTGACCTACTTTGACTAGTCTAGTTGACTAGAGTTGACCAAAGGTTGACTTTAGCCTAGATTAACCCCAAACTTCATGTAGATGCATTGTAGCAGTCTATTTCCTTATTTTAGACTCGTTGTGACTTGTACTGTTCTATAGAAGACAGACACCACTCCTCGGACAGTATATTCTCTTCGGACATTCAGGATACCAGACGAGTACATTCTCTGATCATTTCATATCCTGTTTAGAATTATTTTTCTGCTTTAAATTACTTTACTTGATACTGTCACGTTGATAACACGGATTAGTACTATATGGATCCCTTCTTGAGATGTTATCCTTCAGGAGCATCGGATATTACATGTTCTGTGCGTTTCACTTATATTGTGTATCACTATGCTTCTTGGTTCATTGATCACTTGTGACATGTACTCTCATGATCACAGAGTCTCCTTGAATCACCCATTTATGGGCATTCCTAGAATCACCCATTTATGGGCATCCATGTATCACCCCTTGTGGGCCATTGCATGGAATCATAACATAACCTGGCTGGATCCTTGTGTATTGATTGGGGGTACGGAGGAGTAGATGTAGACATGTGAATATTACCCAAGTAGTATCTCATCAGAATCACTCCGTAGTGTCTCATCAGAATCTCATATGCCATTTACATGTCTATATTGTACTCTGACTCACTAGCCACTGTTAGTTCTCTATGTATAGTAGATATTTCTATTACAGTTCTCTCTCTGTTTACATACTGTATTTTCTTTAGTACCTATATCTTACTTTACTGCATGATTATATTTTCTAACCTGCTATGAACTGTTGAGATGTATTGTGCTCGCTCCTGTCCTGATTGGACCTGTTGATAAATTTTACAGATAGCCTGGAGGTTGCCTGCTAGCCTAGAGGAGACACAGTAGAGGTTGTATAGATAGCTAGGGTTTTGCTCATAGCTTATTTTCAGTTGTCTTGAGTTGTATTTATGGATTACTGTATTTGAGATTTGAGATGTTTCTGGGTTGTGTATCTTAGACACTTAGACTTTTATTTGATGTATCTCTTTGTGGATTTCATGTTTTATCTATCCTCCATTATGCTCTACCTTAGATGTGATTGAGTTTACATTCTGCTATGTCATCCCCATTCGGGGAGTATAAACTGCTTAGCCTTATACTGTTAGATGTATGAGACCTTGGACAACGTTCTACCACCGACACTGCGGCGTATGCTGGACGTACCCACGTCTCGTGCCCTTACTCTAGGGTGCGGGTCGTGACACATTTTTTGTGGTGGCCCATGCAGGTCGAGATTCGCATTAGTACGATTTCGTAGTAGCGCAACGACTTAGCTGTACTACTACGAGCCTGCTATAGGATATAGAAATTAAGATGTTAGGATGAGAGGATACTCAATCACTGTTAGGATTCCTTGAGAGATTCCTGGGATGACCCTTGAGAATCTAATTTTGAACTCTGATTTAAACTCCCTTTCCCTTATTTTGATTCACCTTTTCCTTGATTTGAATTTGATTTTGGTGGATTCATTGTAGAACTTTGAATCCTGGTATTAGTTGATGATTTGGATAAAATTCTGTAGCTGTTGATTTTAATTTTGTATTTAATATTTTCAAATTCAAGGCACTCAATCACACTTAGGATTCTTTGAGAGATTCCTGGACGACCCCTGAGAAACTCATTTTTGATTTTCAATTAGAATTCCCTTTTCCTCTTGTTTGGATTCACCCTCATTTTTTTGCTATTGAATTTGAGCTTGATGGGATCATCTCGTTTGAACAGATGAGAAAGAACAGATCTTCATTACTCCTTCTTGCCATTATTTCCTTGCATTCTTATTTTCTTCTTATCTTAAACTCTATCTAATTACACCAATCACCCATATCTTATCATCCCTACCAGATGTACCTCGAAACCCTTGAATCTTTATATCTTCTGCCTGGAAAAGACTGAAGAAGTGATGTGAATCATGTAGCTCAGAGGAGACATAACTAATTATTATGATCTAGAGGAAATCAAAATGTGGAGTGTTCAATATTGAAACCTTGAGATAGAAATATGGTAAAGGTCTCGAATAGAATCAGGAGATGTACACTACCAATCTGGAAACAATCACACTTAGGAAGATTATGGGGTTTTGAGATAGTTTATAGGTGTATTCAAACTGATGAGGATATTCAAGGTCAACCTAGATTTGAGAACCTCGAAACTCTGGTTATTGATTCTTGGGATGTTTTACCCTAAGGCTATGTAGAAGGTTAGTAACAGAAAAGAGAAATTAAGTGCATTCAATAAGGATATTGAACAAGATATTGCAAGAAAATGACTAGGGATAGAGGGAACATAAAGTTATAGAAATTTAGAGATTGTTGTGGAAATTTTTTTTTAGGAGAATAATATTCAAAGGTGTATGTCGAAGAAAATAGGGAAGTTGATTTTTTTTATGGAGGATAAGTTTTATAAGGCCTAAAGGTATTTAAATTAAATAACACGAGGAGAACCATTTGAACAAGTTCAAGGGATTCGTAAACGGGATTTAGAGGTTTCGGGCCAAATTTAAGACAAGGTGAAAGAATTTGGAAATTTGAATAAATGGTTAATGTTGATTCCTAAATGTGAAGGCTATGCTTCATGAGTAATGTTTGGAAATTGGAAATTGCCTACGGTAGTCATGGTAAAGGCTTAGGTAAAGGTTAAATTTTTATATGGAGACTGGTGAGGTAAGGATACGATTGGCAAGTTATGACCAGATGAACTTAAGGGTATCAGAAACAGATGATTAACTTGATCTTCCTTATCTTGTGCATTTATTTACCACCTCTTGAACCCCCACTTTCTATTTTGAGATCCTTTGACGTTCCTTATCGTGACCTTGACATTCGGAATGTAGTTAGCTGTTACCCTCCAACAAATATTATATGCAAGACCTAGACGAACTCACCTTCGTGTAGGTATATCATGTCCCACTAAAACCCGTCTCCTTGTACTCTATTTTCTTGATATGATTTTCTGGTCAAATGGCTAAACTATAACCTCTACCATGATACTGAATTATTCCTGATTTCAATTAGAGATCTAGCCTTGACTCAATTCCTTCGACCCGAGATGTGATGATGTTCTGCTTGATTCCTTAAATGCTTAACCTTATACCTTAACTTGATTGCTTGACCCATTTAGTTAAGAATCTGGACTATGTATCTTCGTTCATCACTACCACCCTTACTTATATCCTATACCGCTAATTATCCTTAGTTTTACAAGCTTATCCTTTTTGACCTTGATCATGACATATCTTATTGGGTGCGCACCCACTAACATATTGTCTAATCAGAACCGGCGTATGATGGTCTGATCAACCTATTGTGTTTTGGTTCGCTTTTCATATTAATCTACGTAGATGGAGACACAGTTAAACTTGCCCTAGAATCTTATCCGCAACAGTCTTGATAATTCTTCTTGGAATTATTTTTATCGCCTATGAACCTCGTATTCATATCCAGTTGAATTAAATTTAATCATGACCTGGATCTTCATCATTGGATGCTCGTGCTCATACTTGATTTCATTGATTCCCCATCTTGTCCAAATCTCGAATTATCCAGAAATTGATCAACTTAGATCTTGTCAAGACAAAAATCTATTTGTGATTTGTTGTGCCTAAATTTTCAATTTTTACCATTTTATGGAATAGTAACCTTTTAATAATTTCTCAGTTGTTTGTTAATGACTAATTTCTTATATAGGATGGTAGACAACCCTTACAACCTTAATGGTTGTTGTTCCCTTACCTTCCTAATTAGGACACCCTAGATTGCTTGTGTGTTGATACCATAGTACTGTTTTGACCTAGAATGACCAGTGCACCTAGGTGAGACTTCCAACTGCAACAGTATGCCTTGACCCTGTATGTTATTCCTTCAAATTGCATGGTTTAGATAAAATTCTTAGGACCTTGATTGTCGAGAAATAGGGATGTTACCCCCATTAGTATCAACTGTGGATATATATATATAGGTTAGTCCTTGATGTGGGGAAAGTGTGTTTATAAACCTGTAGCTTATGAGATTTATAGTATCAGCCCTGATCGGATTGGGAAGTTAAGCGCTAGCCTATTATAGAGTTTCTCTTTTTGCTAAATTCTGGTTGCCAACACTTAGGTAGCTAGCATAGGTAAAATCTTAAGAAGTTGACCAGTGGATGACCAAGTACTAGGATGTTGAGAAAATTGACTAGTGATTGACCCTTGACTATGTTTGACCTAAAAGGGGGTGCGATCATCTTAATTTCGAGGACGAAATTTTATAAGGTGGGTAGGATTGTAACACCCAGTTTTCCAAATGAGGGTAATTTTTAAATTTTGATTAATCGATAATAGGATTTAACTCATGTTGTGATTTTTGGTAATTTTTTTAATCAATTTAAAACTATTTAAAATGTTGAATTGTGATTTTGTTGGTTAACTAGTTAATCCCTAGTTTTGCTAAGCTTAGAGACTAACCATGACCGTGGGGACCTAACCATGTGATTAGAATAACTATTTACAACTTTTTAGGCTAAGGGTATTTTGGTCATTTAGTGACTTTTGAATTATTTAGGATTTTGATTAATTGGTGAATTTTAGATTATTTTAATAATATTTAAATTGATGTATTATGATTTTGGTCATTTTTTATATTTTAATATTTTGGGAAAATTTTATATTTTTTAAAATTGTTTTTATTGGATTTGTTTAGTCGGGTTTGAGTTTCGTCTCGTTCCGACTTGTATTGTGACCCGGGTAGCTTGAACTCTAGATTGGACCCAATATTAAGTTAAGCATGGCTCACAAGACCCAACATTAATTTAGTTAATTAAATTAATTTTTATCATGTTAGAATGGTTAAGTTAGAGACTCAAAACTATATCATTTTGACCCCAAACTTGAACCTAGTCTAGACTTAACCATATGAGACTAGAGAGGGGCAATTAGGACATTTTCCATTAGCCCTAATGGACTCTTTATGGCAGCCACTTTTAGGAGAGAATGATTCATTTCATTCATTACAATCTTGCCTCTTCTATTTTCCTTTTGTTCTTTCCCAATTTTAGAGAGCCTTTCCATTGATTTGATCTCCAAATCAAATCATTCCTTCACCAAACCTTCCCTCAATCATTCCCATTCTCCAAGGGAAGGGTGCTACCAAGGATTAGAAAAGGAGTGCAAGGAGGAGTGTCCACTTTGAGGGATCTTCGTATCGGAACCATGTCCTAAAGGATTTCATTGGGATTCTACTCCCAATAGGTAAAACCCATCCTCTATATCGATTTCCTTTGCATATAAATTAGTTTTGAATCCGTAGGATCCATCCTCATGCATGTGTCCCATTTAGATTCAAATTTGAGGCCATTTGGAGCTCTCTTGAGGATTTTAGGTATGTGTCTTGTGTCCTACTTGATAGATCCCAAATTAGGACACCCCATGTGCATGTATGTATGATAATAGTTTAAATAGATATTTAAATTCAGTTTTATAATGGTTAGAGAGTGGATTGATCTTAGTTAGGATGGTTAGAATGAGTTTTATTTGGATACCTATGTTTGTATCCAAGTATCTTGGCCTATATGTGTTCTTTTGTCAAATCCATCATAATTTTCATTCACGTTTTTATTAACCAAAGCAACTTAGAAATGTCATAACTTTTAGGTTAGAACTCCGATTTATCTCCCATTTTTTTTAAAAGAACCGTATCAAAGTTATCTTTCCAAATATATATTTTAATAATCCAAATTATTTCTGTAACTTGCTGTAGAATTATTTGAGTGTCAGATGTACGAAAGACGAACGTGTTTCGGTATTTTCGCGATTCCGGGAGCTTCCGGACACGAAAATGCGATCCGTTTAAAGTTTTGGAAAGCTAACACAAAGGGATACGACATACTATAATCCTAGAATTTAGTGGATGCCCAATTGGTATAGTATTGGTTTTAAGTAGAAGAGTGACTATACGATATATGCATTTTGTGTAACCTATGAGCCTATGTAGTATGGATATTAAATGAATATAGAGTATGTAATGCATGATATGTTAGATGAATGAAATGATATACATATGATATATATTCTCTTTACATTAATGTATATATATGGTTGAATGCAAGCATGTAGGAATGCAATTAATATAATGCATATAAGCAATGCATGAATGAAAGAATGATATACAATGTATGCATGAAAGTATATAATGAATGCTAGATATGAATACAAGATATATATGTAATGATAGATATGAATGCATAATGTATAAATATTGTAATGCAATATATAATGATAATATTGTCACGCCCCAGAACCAGAATACTGGAGAGCGGGGGCAGACATAGCCAGCTACGTATATTGAAATAGAATACATCTCAACTATACGGTCACGGCTGTCTAGATATGAGGGTTTACTACAAGCCAACAGTCTCTTATGGTCAAGCCTATTGTCTCAATCTCAAGCAAGTAATATAATTACAAGATGTATGATCATTAAATATACAATAAAAGGCGTCCCAAATATTACATATCAGCTGATCATGAAGCTAGTCGTACAAAATGTTAGGACTAGCAAGAGTTTAAGTCATACATGATCAACCCTAGGATTTGTTAATCATGTTTACAGCCCGTAGGCAGACAGTAAGTAAAAGTGCTCCGAGCTAACAGGTGCTCGTCGGCTAAACGCCTCAAAAGAATAATTTTACAATAGAGTGAGCGAAACAAAATAGAAAACCCACTCGTAGCCCGGGTTCCTTCTAGTCGCCACCATCGGGCTGGAAGCTTGGTAGATCCTCGGAAGCTGCTCCAAAATCTGGCCACACAAAACCAGCTGGGTCAACCCCAGAAAGAGCAAGTGCCACAAGGGGGCCACGAAATAAGAACAAAAGCCAGCAATCAGCACAAAAATCTAATATTAAAACTAAAATTTACGAAAACATGTCAGGATGATATACGACGAGATAACCATGGAACTATTCCGATAGCCAGGTTACAACCCGTAAACCAAACAAGGACCGGGGTTGTAACCTTTCATCTGAACAGAGCTTGGTTTCCCACCATTTATCGGCAAGTTAAATAATGCAAGGAATCAAAACAGGGAGCAATCTTGCACGAGATCAAGACATAGCTAGACTGGTTATACCTCATTCAATCAATCACGGCCAAGCAGATCCTACGGCTTGCTACTTTAACTAACTAGGGTTATCACAGGCCTAATTACTAACAAGATATAATGAGATTGTTCCACAGCCACAAGCTCTGCAGACCATCCAGGCTACCCAGGACGAAAGATTAGGGTTGAATTCAGGTGGGTACTTCGCCCAGAAGACAAATGTACCCTTAGGTGACTTAGAGGGTGCAACACTCGACGGTGCGCTGGAAATGTGCCCTACTCGACGGCAGGCTACAGATCCCAAGAGCGCCCAGGTAACGGGATTGCCTGTAGCTGTGTCAATCTCTTCATGACTACTGTGTTATTCTAGTTATTAACCTTAATCCATTTTAGTAGGTACTCCTGACCGTGGTACTCAGGAGTCCCCTCCTAGTCATGATGCAAAACAGGACAAGTGGATTTAACAAGCAAGCAAGAAAGAACTACCCACGGTGTCAAGGCAAGTCAAGTTAAGCATTAAAATAAATCATGTCAGGGTACTTGTCAGGAGTGCGCCACGACGGGCCACTATCATGTCAGGTTGGTCATGTCAGGAGTGCACCACTACGGGTCACTGTCGTGTTATACTAGTTCCTTGTCATACCGTGCCATGTACAATAGTCATTCCAAACATATTAAGTAAAATCAAGTTCATGACAAAAGGCGTAAGGATATAAAATGAGCGTAAAATATCTAATAAAATATCAATATACAAGGTCATAGAAAAAGCCAAGCTTTAAGGAAATAAAACCAAAACTCCAAGGGTCAAGGGTTAAATAAGGGGTCAGGGGAGCAGCGTACAAAAGTCACGCACGCTGAAAGAGCCGCGTTCGTGAAAGTCACGCGCGCTACAGAGCAGTGTGCGTGAAAAGTCACGCACGCTCAAGGGAACAGTGTGTGAAAAGTCACGCACACTCAAGGGAACAGCTGCGTGAAAAGTCACGCACGCTCAAGGGAACAGTGTGCGTGAAAAGTCACGCACGCTCAAGGGAGCAGCTGCGTGAAAAGTCACGCACGCTCAAGGGAACACGCTTCCAACAGGGAGCGTACCCAAGCCTGTGTACGCAGCGCTAAAGAGCGCGCGTAGCTCAGTGTGCGTAGCTAAACAGCTCTGCACACTGCTCACTGTCTTCTCCAAACAGCAAGAACACATGGCTGAAACCAAAACTTCAAAAGTTCATAACTTTGTCATCCGAACTCCAAATCCGGATTTCTAAGGCTCCAACTGGAGTGAAACTGAAAGCTCTTCCTCATGGAAACATCAAAACTCACAGAACTTCAACAAAAGTGGATCAAAACATACAAAATCCAAAAATAGGAGAACTTAGATCTACAACAATAGAGGCTCCAAATCACAAAAACCCAAGAACTAATGTTGGTCTCCATGGCCTAATCTAGCAAATGGACCAAGAAAATATGGTTCTCATGAAGTGGCAAGATGCACTTGCCTAAGGGAGTGGAGAGCGTGTAGAGGAAGAAGAAGAAGAAGAAGAAATTAATGGTGGTTATGAAGAGAGAGAAGAGGTTGGTGGAGATATAAAGAGGGGAGTTGTGGTGGGGATGAGGGTGTAGCATAGGGCTAGGGTGTTCCAACACAAAACCGAACCAAACCAAACCAATAAAACCGAGCCAAGCCAAAATCCAAATACGAGAAATACCGAAATTTCACAAGCTGAGAAAAAATAAAATACATGCCAAAATCCAGATACGAGTAAAAATATGAAATACGGGAAATACGGAAAATGAGGGTGACAACTCTACCCACCTTAAAAGAATTCCGTCCTCGGAATTTAATCAAGGAGCTAGAGATTGCCACGACAAGCTACACTAAGCACAGGCAAGCTACACTAAGCAGTCCAATCATACAATCATACAATGCAAGCAAGGAAGGGAAAATGTAAGGCATAAGAAAGACATTATACCTCACGAGTCAAACAGGTAGGGATATCGCGATCGGATGTCGTCCTCACGCTCCCACGTTGACTCACCCAGAGAGTGATGACCCCAAGCAACACGGACTAATTTAATAGTCTTGTTCTTGAGTATCTTTTCCCTCTGGTCCAAAATAGACACGGGCCTCTCCTCATACGAAAGGTTGGTACCAACAACCAATTCCGAATGGTCTAGGATGTGGCTCAGATCCGGAATATACCGTCGTAATTGGGACACATGGAATACATCATGTACCTCACTTAGCGACGGCGGAAGAGCGAGACGATAGGATACATCTCCTACTCGCTCTAGAATATCGAACGGCCCTATATACCTAGGACTAAGCTTTCCCCGCACGCCAAAGCGAATGACGCCACGGTTAGGCGAGATCCTAAGGAATACATGGTCGCCGACAGCAAATTCAAAGGGACGCCGATGAGCATCGGCCCAGTGGCACTGGCGGTCCTGGGCAACTCGGAGGTGATCTCTGACCTTCCTGACCACTTCAACCGTCTGGGAAATCAATTCGGGTCCGAGCATCTGCCTCTCTCCGACATCGTCCCATGCTAGCGGGGACCTGCACTTCCTGCCATAAAGAGCCTCGAATGCCATCTGGATACTGGCCTGATAACTGTTGTTGTACGAGAATTCCACCAGGTGCAGATGATTCTCCCATGAACCACCGAAGTCAAGGGTACAAGATCTCAACATATCTTCAAGAGTCTGGATTGTGTGCTCTGATTGACCATCCGTCTGTGGGTGATAAGCTGAGCTGAACTGAAGACGAGTCCCCAAACTCTTCTGCAAGCTGCGCCAAAAGTGTGATGTGAATCTTGAATCCCTGTCCGAGGTGATGCTGACTGGCACACCGTGAAGCCTGATAATCTGCCTGAGATACATCTCTGCTAACTGCACCGTCGACTGTCCAACTCTGAATGGGAGAAAGTGTGCCACCTTGGTAAGCCTGTCAACTATAACCCAAATAGCATCTCTGCCGACCGGAGATCTGGGCAATCCGGTCACGAAATCCATGGTTATATGCTCCCATTTCCATTCTAGGATCGGTAAGGGTTGAAGAAGTCCAGCGGGCCTCTGATGTTCGACTTTAACCTGTTGGCAAACCAAACACCGAGAGACAAACCGAGCTATCTCCCTCTTCATGCCATTCCACCAGAAATGCTGACGAATATCACGGTACATCTTCGTACCGCCCGGATGAATAGAATATTGTGAACTGTGGGCTTCTGCCATGACTTCCTGTCTGATATCTCCACTGGGTACACAAAGACGAGTGCCGTGCCGAAGGGTACCGTCTTCATAGATACATAGCTCTGGCCTTCTTCCTGCTTCACACTCTGCTCTGAGTCGCTGGATCTTGGAATCTGCTGACTGCGCCATCCGGATCCTCTCAACTATGCTGGACTGAACCTGTAGGCTGGCCATCAATGCCACGCTGGTTGGAAGAACTACTTCAATTCCCATCTTCTGAAGATCTGCCAATAATTCTGGTTGCGCCGTCAGGAGATAAACTCCGGCTCTCCTGCTCAATGCATCTGCTACAACGTTGGCCTTCCCGGGATGATACTGCAAATCTACATCATAGTCCACCAGTAGCTCGAGCCATCTTCTCTGCTGCATATTAAGGTCCTTCTGGGTGAAAACATACTTCAGGCTCTTATGATCAGTAAAGATCTCCACTCTATCTCCGTACAAGTAGTGTCTCCACAACTTCAAAGCAAACACTACCGCCGCTAATTCCAAGTCATGGGTCGGGTAATTCTTCTCATGGTCACGAAGTTGACGTGACGCATAAGATATTACCTTTCCATGCTGCATCAAGACACACCCCAATCCTCTGCCTGAAGCGTCGCAATAAACTGTGAATCCTCCGGTCCCATCTGGAAGGGTGAGAAAGGGAGCCGTTATCAAACCTCGCTTTAACTTCTCAAATGATTCCAGACACTCTGCTGTCCAAACAAATGGCACATCCTTGCAGGTCAACTGGGTCATCGGCGCCGAAATCCTTGCGAAATCTGAAACGAACCGTCGATAGTAGCCGGCCAATCCAAGAAAGCTGCGAACCTCTGACACTGAGCTGGGTACCGGCCATGACTCGATAGCCACAATCTTTTGGGGATCCACTTCCACTCCTCCTCGGGTAATGATGTGACCCAAGTATGAAATGCGATCGAGCCAAAACTCGCATTTACTAAACTTGGCGTACAACTGATGCTCCCTAAGCGTCTGAAGGACGACTCTGAGATGCTGCTCATGCTCTGCTTCACTCTTGCTGTAGACCAGAATGTCATCTAGGAATACGATCACGAACTGATCCAAGTAAGGCATAAAAATGCGATTCATGAGGTCCATGAATACAGCCAGCGCATTGGTCGCTCCAAAGGGCATAACAAGGAACTCCCAATGTCCATACCTCGATCTGAATGCTATCTTCGGGATGTCCTGCTCTCTGACTCTGATCTGATGATAACCTGAGCGTAAATCGATCTTCGAGGACACTGAAGCCCCTCTGAGCTGATCAAACAAGTCATCTATCCTCGGAAGAGGGTATCTGTTCTTGATTGTCACCGAATTCAAGGTACGATAATCAGCACATAGCCTGGACGTACCATCCTTCTTTTTCACAAGAAGCATCGGGGCTCCCCAAGGCGATCCACTAGCACGGATGAATCCCTTGGTCCTCAATTCTTCAATCATCTTGTATAAAATCTCCAATTCTGAAGGCGCCATCCTGTAGACTCGCTCTGACACTGGTGCTGTCCCGGGAATCAAGTCTATAGTGAACTCAATCTCCCGCTCTGGCGGCATCCCTGGAAGCTCTTCTGGAAAGACATCTGGAAACTCTTCAACTATCCGGGGTAACTGTACTGCTGCTACTGCCATCCGCAACGCTGGGGAAGACGGCTCCACTGCGCCTCTGGAAAACGAAAACTCTGGCTCGCCGGGGATACTAAAGACAACTCTGCCAATATGGCAGTCTATCCTAGCATACTGGTTCCTCAACCAATCCATGCCTAGGACTATATCATAGTCTGCCATAGGAAACTCTATGAATCTAGCGGGGAACTCCCTACCGCTAACTACGATCCGACACGAGGAAAACACTCGATCTACTCCCACAAGACCATTACCAGTAAGTATATTAAGCCTCACTGATAATAACACAGGCTCCAATCCTATCCGTGTCGCGAATCGTGCAGACATGAATGAATGCGATGCACCAGAATCAAACAATACCGAAGCTGGAAAGGAGTTGACGAGAATAGTACCTGCCACTATCTCACCTGGTGCAACTTTTTCTTCCATAGCCATCATCATGGCCTGACCTCTAGCTGCGGGTCCCCTCTGCTGGAAACCTCTCTGCCTATTCTGGGTCTGAGCTTGGGCTTGTGCATACTGTTGGGGGTGTTGTTGCTGGAATGCCTGAGACTGAGGCGGCAAGGGCCTCGAAGACTGATACTGCTGCTGCTGAACTGGTGCTGGGGTCGGTCCTCTCACCGAAGAGCTAGAAGGGTTGGATGCCGATGAACCACCCCTATTCGGGCAAGCCCCTATCCTATGATCTGCTGCTCCACAAGCCAGGCACAATCCCTGTGCCCTGCGACAGTCCGCCACTATATGGCCTGGCTTATCGCAATGAGAACATCCCATAGCGGAAGTCTGCTTCTGATTCTGCTGCTGCGGGTACGTCGGGGTCGAATGCTGAACCGACGTCACTGAGGCCGCCCGCCTCGGAGTTCCAATGGTCAATCCCCTAGCTGCCGGGGCTGGAGCTGATGATTGGTGCATCTGACTATGGGACCGCTTCCTACCTCCGGTCCTATCCACGATCCTCTGGGAGGTATACTCATGCCTCCTAGCTGCTCTCAAGACTGCATCGAACGTCTGGTGCTCGAACTGCTCAACCGCTAACAAGATCTCCAAATGCAGTCCCTGCTGGAACCGCTGGGCCCTATCAAACTCGGTCGCCACCAAGGTAGGGACAAACCTACTGAGTCTAGAAAACTCCGATGCATAACTGTCGACTGATCTGCCTCCTTGCTTCAAGTTGGTAAATCTGGTCTGCAGGTCGTACCGAGCCACAGCATCAAAGTACTTCGTCTGGAATCTCTCTTTAAACACTGCCCAAGCAATGGGTGCCACTAATTCCATGGCCTGCGTCGCCCACCAATTGCAAGCTAAATCCAACAACTGCAGGCGTACCACCGCCACCTTCTCATTCTCAGGTGTCCTAGCTGCTTCCAGAATCACCTCGGTATCCTGAAGCCATGCATCCGCGGCAATCGCATCCTCGGTGCCGTCGAAGAAAGGAGGGTTCAATCGCTTGAAGCTGTTCGCCGCCTGGTTCCCTGGATGTCCGCCTCGGGTCAAAGCATCTTGAACTGTCTGGTGCAGGGCGTCGCTTCGACGATCCTGGGAAGCTATCAAGGTTCTGATGAGGCCTACTAAGGTACCATCATCTGGCTCTGTGGACTGGACGGGCCGAACTGGTGACTCTCCTCCAGTGGGTATCACTCTGGAGGCGACTCCGGAATGCTGGGCTTGATCCCCAGGTTGCTGCTGGTCCACGGGAGGTGCTCCTCCTCGCTGATCGGCTGGGTCAGGTACAGTGCCGCTGAAGAAGACGACACAGGAAAACCATAAGGAAGGACCAGGACAGATCAACGATACAAGCATGTAATCAGGGCAAGAATTTCAGGGATTTGAAAATACGGGCGGAGATCAAGGGCGAATACTGATTGAGACATCTATTCGGTAAACCCTCACATTTCTTGATTGACAAGACCTGTATGGGCCACCACTTAAACCATGTCACGCCCCAGAACCAGAATACTGGAGAGCGGGGGCAGACATAGCCAGCTACGTATATTGAAATAGAATACATCTCAACTATACGGTCACGGCTGTCTAGATATGAGGGTTTACTACAAGCCAACAGTCTCTTATGGTCAAGCCTATTGTCTCAATCTCAAGCAAGTAATATAATTACAAGATGTATGATCATTAAATATACAATAAAAGGCGTCCCAAATATTACATATCAGCTGATCATGAAGCTAGTCGTACAAAATGTTAGGACTAGCAAGAGTTTAAGTCATACATGATCAACCCTAGGATTTGTTAATCATGTTTACAGCCCGTAGGCAGACAGTAAGTAAAAGTGCTCCGAGCTAACAGGTGCTCGTCGGCTAAACGCCTCAAAAGAATAATTTTACAATAGAGTGAGTGAAACAAAATAGAAAACCCACTCGTAGCCCGGGTTCCTTCTAGTCGCCACCATCGGGCTGGAAGCTTGGTAGATCCTCGGGAGCTGCTCCAAAATCTGGCCACACAAAACCAGCTGGGTCAACCCCAGAAAGAGCAAGTGCCACAAGGGGGCCACGAAATAAGAATAAAAGCCAGCAATCAGCACAAAAATCTAATATTAAAACTAAAATTTACGAAAATATGTCAGGATGATATACGACGAGATAACCATGGAACTATTCCGATAGCCAGGTTACAACCCGTAAACCAAACAAGGACCGGGGTTGTAACCCTTCATCTGAACAGAGCTTGGTTTCCCACCATTTATCGGCAAGTTAAATAATGCAAGGAATCAAAACAGGGAGCAATCTTGTACGAGATCAAGACATAGCTAGACTGGTTATACCTCATTCAATCAATCACGGCCAAGCAGATCCTACGGCTTGCTACTATAACTAACTAGGGTTATCACAGGCCTAATTACTAACAAGATGCAATGAGATTGTTCCACAGCCACAAGCCCTGCAGACCATCCAGGCTACCCAGGACGAAAGATTAGGGTTGAATTCAGGTGGGTACTTCGCCCAGAAGACAAATGTATCCTTAGGTGACTTAGAGGGTGCAACACTCGACGGTGCGCTGGAAATGTGCCCTACTCGACGGCAGGCTACAGATCCCAAGAGCGCCCAGGTAACGGGATTGCCTGTAGCTGTGTCAATCTCTTCATGACTACTGTGTTATTCTAGTTATTAACCTTAATCCATTTTAGTAGGTACTCCTGACCGTGGTACTCAGGAGTCCCCTCCTAGTCATGATGCAAGACAGGACAAGTGGATTTAACAAGCAAGCAAGAAAGAACCACCCACGGTGTCAAGGCAAGTCAAGTTAAGCATTAAAATAAATCATGTCAGGATACTTGTCAGGAGTGCGCCACGACGGGCCACTATCATGTCAGGTTGGACATGTCAGGAGTGCACCACTACGGGTCACTGTCGTGTTATGCAAGTTCATTGCCATACCAAGCCATGTAAAATAGTCATTCCAAACATATTAAGTAAAATCAAGTTCATGACAAAAGGCGTAAGGATATAAAATGAGCGTAAAATATCTAATAAAATATCAATATACAAGGTCATAGAAAAAGCCAAGCTTTAAGGAAATAAAACCAAAACTCCAAGGGTCAAGGGTTAAATAAGGGGTCAGGGGAGCAGCGTACAAAAGTCACGCACGCTGAAAGAGCCGCGTTCGTGAAAGTCACGCACGCTACAGAGCAGTGTGCGTGAAAAGTCACGCACGCTCAAGGGAACAGTGTGTGAAAAGTCACGCACACTCAAGGGAACAGCTGCGTGAAAAGTCACGCACGCTCAAGGGAGCAGCTGCGTGAAAAGTCACGCACGCTCAAGGGAGCAGCTGCGTGAAAAGTCACGCACGCTCAAGGGAACACGCTTCCAACAGGGAGCGTACCCAAGCCTACGTACGCAGCGCTAAAGAGCGCACGTAGCTCAGTGTGCGTAGCTAAACAGCTCTGCACACTGCTCACTGTCTTCTCCAAACAACAAGAACACATGGCTGAAACCAAAACTTCAAAAGTTCATAACTTGGTCATCCGAACTCCAAATCCGGATTTCCAAGGCTCCAACTGGAGTGAAATTGAAAGCTCTTCCTCATGGAAACATCAAAACTCACAGAACTTCAACAAAAATGGATCAAAACATACAAAATCCAAAAATAGGAGAACTTAGATCTACAACAATAGAGGCTCCAAATCACAAAAACCCAAGAACTAATGTTGGTCTCCATGGCCTAATCTAGCAAATGGACCAAGAAAATATGGTTCTCATGAAGTGGCAAGATGCACTTGCCTAAGGGAGTGGAGAGCGTGTAGAGGAAGAAGAAGAAGAAGAAGAAGAAGAAGAAGAAGAAGAAGAAATTAATGGTGGTTATGAAGAGAGAGAAGAGGTTGGTGGAGATATAAAGAGGGGAGTTGTGGTGGGGATGAGGGTGTAGCATAGGGCTAGGGTGTTCCAACACAAAACCGAACCAAACCAAACCAATAAAACCGAGCCAAGCCAAAACCCAAATACGAGAAATACCGAAATTCCACAAGCTGAGAAAAAATAAAATACATGCCAAAATCCAGATACGAGTAAAAATACGAAATACGGGAAATACGGAAAATGAGGGTGACAAACATGTATGGTAATATAGAGTATATGATGCAAGCATGAATGAATGGAGGAAATACATGTACATAGGTAATATAGAATATAATATATGAAAGGAATGAATGATAATATATAACATGATATCTAAGGTAATGCAAGGTCTGAAACATATGATGTGTGCATGTTTGTATGTTTCTATGTTAATGTATGAAATGATATGAATATACAATGTATGCATATGTATAAAACATGTAGGTAATGCATAGATGCATGAGTGAAATGAATGTTTGCAATATGTTAATATAAATACAAGTATCTAATATGCATGAATGTAAGTATAATATAATATAAGTATACATGTATGTATCATGTAAATGTAATATACATGATATGTAGGTATGCATGTATACAAGGTAAGTATGTATGTATGTATTTCTATAAACTGAGTTAACCTATAACCTTTTACACACATGCATTCATACACCCTTTGACATCATGTATCCCATGTAACATACACCTACCTATCACTAAATTTTAGAACATTAACACATATCCTTTCACACACATGCCAAACACACACATACTCACTTACTCTTTTACCTCTCTTTCTCTCTCTCTCTCTCTCTCTCTCTCTCTCTCTATATATATATATATATATATATATATATATATATATATATATATATATATATATATATATATATATATATATATATGTGCCTATATATATAGCTTTCCTATATATATCTATGTATATGAATATGTGAATAGTGATGCATATATTTATATATATATATAAAATATATATATATTTTTTTTTTATATATATAAAATATATATATATATATATATGTGTGTGTGTGTGTGGGATGTACATATAGGTAGCCTATATGTTATGAGTGTACTACAATATATTAGATATATATATTGTTATGTATATATGTGTTTGTGGTTTGGCTTAGACATGATATAGCCTATAGCCTAGGGCTCTTAGCCTATTGTGTGTCTGTTTGCCTAGTGAGAGTTTAGTTAGACTTGTTTATTCTTGATTAGGCCTAGAATAGACTAGTTAGACTAGTATAGACTTGTTTGGTTTAGGTTTGACCTAGTTGACCTAGTTTGAATAGTCTAGTTGACTAGAGTTGACCAAAGGTTGACTTTAGCCTAGATTGACCCCAAACTTCATGTAAATGCATTGTAGCAGTCTATTTCCTTATTTTAGACTTGTTGTGACTTGTACTGTTCTATAGGAGACATACACCACTCCTCGGACAGTATATTCTCTTCGGACATTCAGGATACCAGGCGAGTACATTGTCACGCCCCAGAACCAGAATACTGGAGAGCGGGGGCAGACATAGCCAGCTACGTATATTGAAATAGAATACATCTCAACTATACGGTCACGGCTGTCTAGATATGAGGGTTTACTACAAGCCAACAGTCTCTTAAGGTCAAGCCTATTGTCTCAATCTCAAGCAAGTAATATAATTACAAGATGTTTGACCACCAAATATACAATAAAAGGCGTCCCAAATATTACATATCAGCTGATCATGAAGCTAGTCGTACAAAATATTAGGACTAGCAAGAGTTAAGTCATACATGATCAACCCTAGGATTTGTTAATCATGTTTACAGCCCGTAGGCAGACAGTAAGTAAAAGTGCATCGAGCTAACAGGTGCTCGTCGGCTAAACGCCTCAAAAGAATAACTTTACAATAGAGTGAGCGAAACAAAATAGAAAACCCACTCGTAGCCCGGGTTCCTTCTAGTCGCCACCATTGGGCTGGAAGCTTGGTAGATCCTCGAGAGCTGCTCCAAAATCTGGCCACACAAAACCAGCTGGGTCAACCCCAGGAAGAGCAAGTGCCACAAGGGGGCCACAAAATAAGAACAAAAGCCAGCAATCAGCACAGAAAATCTAATATTAAAACTAAATTACGAAAACATGTCAGGATGATATACGACGAGATAACCATGGAACTATTCCGATAGCCAGGTTACAACCCGTAAACCAAACAAGGACCGGGGTTGTAACCCTTCATCTGAACAGAGCTTGGTTTCCCACCATTTATCGGCAAGATAATAATGTAAGAAATCAAGACAGAAAGCAAGCTTGTACTGTATCAAGACATGGCTAACTGGTTATACCTCATTCAATCAATCACGGCCAAGCAGATCCTATGGCTTACTACTTTAACTAACTAGGGTTATCACAGACCTAATTACTAACAAGATGTAGTGAGATTGTTCCACAGCCACAAGCCCTACAGACCATCCAGGCTACCCAGGACGAAAGATTAGGGTTGAATTCAGGTGGATACATCGCCCAGGAGACAAATGTACCCTTAGGTGACTTAGAGGGTGCAACACTCGACGGTACGCTGGAAATGTGCCCTACTCGACGGCAGGCTACAGATCCCAAGAGCGCCCAGGTAACGGGATTGCCTGTAGCTGTGTCAATCTCTTCATGACTACTGTGTTATTCTAGTTATTAACCTTAATCCATTTTAGTAGGTACTCCTGATCGTGGTACTCAGGAGTCCTATCCTAGACATGATGCAAGACTGGACAAGTGGATTTAACAAGCAAGCACGAAGAGCCACCCACGGTGTCAAGGCAAGTCAAGTTAAGCATTAAAATAATTCATGTCAGGGTACTTGTCAGGAGTGCGCCACGACGAGCCACTATCATGTCAGGTTGGTCATGTCAGGAGTGCACCACTACGGGTCACTGCCGTGTTATACTAGTTCCTTGTCATACCGTGCCATGTACAATAGTCATTCCAAACATATTAAGTAAAATCAAGTTCATGACAAAAGGCGTAAGGATATAAAATGAGCGTAAAATATCTAATAAAATATCAATATACAAGGTCATAGAAAAGCCAAGCTTTAAGGAAATAAAACCAAAACTCTAAGGGTCAAGGGTTAAACAAGGGGTCAGGGCAGCAGCGTACAAAAGTCACGCACGCTGAAAGAGCCGCGTTCGTGAAAGTCACGCGCGCTACAGAGCAGTGTGCGTGAAAAGTCACGCACGCTCAAGGGAACAGTGTGTGAAAAGTCACGCACGCTCAAGGGAACAGCTGCGTGAAAAGTCACGCACGCTCAAGGGAACAGTGTGTGAAAAGTCACGCACGCTCAAGGGAGCAGCTGCGTGAAAAGTCACGCACACTCAAGGGAGCAGCTGCGTGAAAAGTCACGCACGCTTAAGGGAACAGTGTGTGAAAAGTCACGCACGTTCAAGGGAGCAGCTGCGTGAAAAGTCACGCACGCTCAAGGGAACATGCTTCCAACAGGAAGCGTACTCAAGTCTGCGTATGTAGCGCTAAAGAGCGCGCGTATCTCAGTGTGCGTGAGCTAAGAAGCTCTGCACACTGCTCACTGTCTTCTCCAAACAGCAAGAACACATGGCTGAAACCAAAACTTCAAAAGTTCATAACTTGGCCATCCGAACTCCAAATCCGGATTTCCAAGGCTCCAACTGGAGTGAAACTGAAAGCTCTTCCTCATGGAAACATCAAAACTCACAGAACTCCAACAAAAGTGGATCAAAACATACAAAATCCGAAAATATGAGAACTTAGATCTACAATAATAGAGGCTCCAAATCACAAAAACCTAAGAACTAATGTTGGTCCCCATGGCCTAATCTAGCAAATGGACCAAGAAAATATGGTTCTCATGAAGTGGCAAGATGCACTTGCCTAAGGATTGGGAAGTTGTGCGAAGGAAGAAGAAGAAGAAGAAATTAATGATGGTTATGAAGAGAGAGAAGAGGTGGGTGGAGTTATAAAGAGGGTGTTGTGGTGTGCTTGAGGGTGGAGCTTACGGTTAGGGTGTTCCACACATAAAATCGAACCAAACCGAACCATCCCCAATAAAACCGAGCCAAGCCAAAAACCCAAATACGAGAAATACCGAAATTCCACAAGCTGAGAAAAAATAAAAAAAATATGCCAAAATCCAGATACGAGTATAAATACGAAATACGGGAAATACGAGAAATGAGGGTGATAACTCTACCCACCTTAAAAGAATTCCGTCCTCGGAATTTAATCAAGGAGCTAGAGATTGCCACGACAAGCTATACTAAGCACAGGCAAGTTACACTAAGCAGTTCAATCATACAATCATACAATACAAGCAAGGAAGGGAAAATATAAGGCATAAGAAAGACATTATACCTCACGAGTCAAACAGGTAGGGATATCGCGATCGGATGTCGTCCTCACGCTCCCACGTTGACTCACCTAGAGAGTGACGACCCCAAGCAACACGGACTAATTTAATAGTCTTGTTCTTGAGTATCTTTTCCCTCCGGTCCAAAATAGACACGGGCCTCTCCTCATACGAAAGGTTGGTACCAACAACCAATTCCGAATGGTCTAGGATGTGGCTCGGGTCCGGAATATACCGTCGTAATTGGGACACATGGAATACATCGTGTACCTCACTTAGCGACGGCGGAAGAGCGAGACGATAGGATACATCTCCTACTCGCTCTAGAATATCGAACGGCCCTATATACCTAGGACTAAGCTTTCCCCGCACGCCGAAGCGAATGACGCCGCGGTTAGGCGAGATCCTAAGGAATACATGGTCGCCGACAGCAAATTCTAAGGGTCGCCGATGAGCATCGGCCCAATGGCGCTGGCGGTCCTGGGCAACTCGGAGGTGATCTCTGACCTTCCTGACCACTTTAACTGTCTGGGAAATCAACTCGGGTCCGAGCATCTGCCTCTCTCCGACATCGTCCCATGCTAGCGGGGATCTGCACTTCCTGCCATAAAGAGCCTCGAATGGTGCCATCTGGATACTGGCCTGATAACTGTTGTTGTACGAGAATTCCACCAGGTGCAGATGATTCTCCCATGAACCACCGAAGTCAAGGGTACAGGATCTCAATATATCTTCAAGATTCTGGATTGTGCGCTCTGACTGACCATCCGTCTGCGGGTGATAAACTGAGCTGAACTAGAGACGAGTCCCCAAACTCTTCTGCAAGCTGCGCCAAAAGTGTGATGTGAATCTTGAATCCCTGTCTGAGGTGATGCTGACTGGCACACCGTGAAGCCTGACGATCTGCCTGAGATACATCTCTGCTAGCTGCGCCGTCGACTGTCCAACTCTGAATGGGAAAAAGTGTGCCACCTTGGTAAGCCTGTCCACAATTACCCAAATAGCATCTCTGCCGGCCGGAGATCTGGACAATCCGGTCACGAAATCCATAGTTATATGCTCCCATTTCCATTCTGAGATCGGTAAGGGCTGAAGAAGTCCAGCGGGCCTCTGATGTTCAGCTTTAACCTGTTGGCAAACCAAACACCGAGAGACAAACCGGGCTATCTCCCGCTTCATGCCATTCCACCAGAAGTGCTGACGAATATCACGGTACATCTTCGTACCACCCGGATGAATAGAATACTGTAAACTGTGGGCTTTTACCATGACTTCCTGTCTGATATCTCTACTAGGTACACAAAGACGCTTACCATGTCGAAGTGTACCGTCCTCATGAATACATAACTCTGGCCTTTTCCCTGCCTCGCACTCTGCTCTGAGCTGCTGAATCTTGGAATCTGTTAACTGTGCCATCCGGATCCTCTCAACTATGCTGGACTGAACCTGTAGACTGGCCATCAATGCCACGCTGGTTGGAAGAACCACTTCAATTCCCATCTTCTAAAGATCTGCCAATAATTCTGGTTGTGCCGTCAGGAAATAAACTCCGGCTCTCCTACTCAATGCATCTGCTACAACGTTGGCCTTTCCGGGATGATACTACAAATCCACATCATAGTCCACCAGTAGCTCGAGCCATCTTCTCTGCCGCATATTAAGGTCCTTCTGGGTGAAAACATACTTCAGGCTCTTATGATCAGTAAAGATCTCTACTCTATCTCCGTACAAGTAGTGTCTCCACAACTTCAAAGCAAACACTACCGCCGCCAATTCCAAGTCGTGGGTCGGGTAATTCTTTTCATGACCACGAAGTTGACGTGATGCATAAGATATTACCTTCCCATGCTGCATCAAGACACACCCCAATCCTCTGCCTGAAGCGTCGCAATAAACTGTGAATCCTCCGGTCCCATCTGGAAGGGTGAGAATGGGAGCCGTTATCAAACCTCGCTTCAACTTCTCAAATGATTCCTGACATTCTGCTGTCCAAACAAACGGTACATCTTTGCGGGTCAACTGGGTCATCGGCGCTGAAATCCTTGCGAAATCTGAAACGAACCGCCGATAGTAGCCGGCCAATCCAAGGAAGCTGTGAACCTCTACCACTGAGCTGGGTACCGGCCATGACTCGATAGCCACAATCTTCTGGGGATCTACTTCCACTCCTCCTCGGGTAATGATGTGACCCAAGTACAAAATGCGATCGAGCCAGAACTCGTATTTACTGAACTTGGCGTACAACTGATGCTCCCGAAGCGTCTGGAGGACGACTCTGAGATGCTGCTCATGCTCTGCTTCACTCTTGCTGTAGACCAGGATGTCATCTAGGAACACGATCACAAATTGGTCCAAGTAAGGCACGAAAATACGATTCATGAGATCCATGAATACGGCCGGCGCATTGGTCGCTCCAAAGGGCATAACTAGAAACTCCCAATGCCCGTACCTAGATCTGAACGCCGTCTTTGGGATGTCCTGCTCTCTGACTCTGATCTGGTGGTATCCCGACCGCAAGTCGATCTTCGAGAACACTGAAGCCCCTCTGAGTTGATCAAACAAGTCATCTATCCTCGGAAGAGGGTATCTGTTCTTGATTGTCACCGAATTCAAGGTACGATAATCAACACATAGCCTGGACGTACCATCCTTCTTTTTCATAAGAAGCATCGGGGCTCCCCAAGGCGATCCACTAGCACGGATGAATCCCTTGGTCCTCAGTTCTTCAATCATCTTGTACAAAATCTCCAATTCTGAAGGCGCCATCCTATAGACTCGCTCTGACACTGGTGCTGTCCCGGGAATCAAGTCTATAGTGAACTCAATCTCCCGCTCCGACGGTATCCCTGGAAGCTCCTCTGGAAAGACATCTGGAAACTCTTCAACTATCCGGGGTAACTGCACTGCTGCTACTGCCATCCGCAATGCTGGGGAAGATGGCTCCACTGCGCCTCTGGAAAACGAAAACTCTGGCTCGTCGGGGATACTAAAGACAACTCTGCCAATATGGCAGTCTATCCTAGCATACTGGTTCCTCAACCAATCCATGCCTAGGACTACATCATAGTCTGTCATAGGGAACTCTATGAATCTAGCGGGGAACTCCCTACTGCTAACTACGATTCGACACGAGGAAAACACTCGATCTACTCCCACAAGACCATTACCAGTAAGTATATTGAGCCTCACTGATAATGACTCGGGCTCCATTCATATCCGTGTCGCGAATCGTGCAGACATGAATGAATACGATGCACCAGAATCAAACAATACCGAAGCTGGAAAGGAGTTGACGAGAATAGTACCTGCCACTACCTCACCTGGTGCAACTTCTTCTTCCATAGCCATCATCATGGCCTGACCTCTAGCTGCGGGTCCCCTCTGCTGGAAACCTCTCTGCCTACTCTGAGTCTGAGCTTGGGCTTGTGCATACTGCTGGGGGTGTTGTTGCTGAAATGCCTGAGACTGAGGCGGCAAGGGCCTCGAAGACTGATACTGCTGCTGCTGAACTAGTGCTGGGGCCGGTCCTCTCACCGAAGAGCTAGAAGGGTTGGATGCTGATGAACCACCCCTATTCGGGCAAGCCCCTATCCTGTGATCTGCTGCTCCACAAGCTAGGCACAATCCCTGTGCCCTGCGATAGTCTGCCACTACATGCCCTGGCTTTCCGCAATAAGAACATCCCATCGCGGAAGTCTGCTTCTGCTTCTGCTGCTGCGGGTACGTCGGGGTCGAATGCTGAACCGACGTTACTGAGGCCGCCCGCCTCGGAGTTCCAATGGTCAATCCCCTAGCTGCCGGGGCTGGAGCTGATGATTGGTGCATCTGACTGTGGGACCGCTTCCTACTTCCGGTCCGATCCACGATCCTCTGGGAGGTGTACTCATGCCTCCTAGCTGCCCTCAAGACTGCATCGAACGTCTGGTGCTCGAACTGCTCCACTGCTAACAAGATCTCCAAATGCAGTCCCTGCTGGAACCGCTGGGCTCTATCGAGCTCGGTCGCCACCAAGGTGGGGGCAAACCTACTGAGCCTAGAAAACTCTGATGCATAACTGTCGACTGTTCTGCCTCCTTGCTTCAAGTTGGTAAATCTGGTCTGCAGGTCGTAACGAGCCACAGCATCAAAGTACTTCGTCTGGAATCTCTTCCTAAATACTGCCCAAGCAATGGGTGCCACTAATCCCATGGCCTGTGTCGCCCACCAACTGCGAGCTAAATCCAACAACTGCAGGCGTACCACCACCACCTTCTCATTCTCTGGTGTCCTAGCTGCTTCCAGAATCACCTCGGTATCCTGAAGCCATGCATCCTCGACAATCGCATCCTCAGTGTCGTCGAAGAAAGGAGGGTTCAATCGCTTGAAGCTGTTCGCCGCCTGGTTCCCTGGATGTCCGCCTCGGGTCAAAGTATCTTGAACTGTCTGGTAAATGGCGTCGCTTCGACGATCCTGAGAAGCTATCAAGGTTCTGATGAGGCCTACTAAGGTTCCATCATCGGGCTCTGCGGGCTGGACGGGCCGAACTGGTGACTCTCCTCCAGTGGGTATCACTCTGGAGGCGACTCCGGAATGCTGGACTTGATCTCCAGGTTGCTGCTGATCCGCGGGATGTGCTCTACCTCGTCGATCAATAGGACCAGGTACAGTGTCGCTGAGGAAGACGACACAGGAAACAATAAGGAAGGACCAGGACAGATCAACGATACAAGCATGTAATCAGGGCAAGAATTTTAGGGATTTAAAAATACGGGCGGAGATCAAGGACGAATACTGATTGAGACATCTATTCGGTAAACCCTCACATTTCTTGATTGACAAGACCTGCATAGGCCACCACTTAAACCATGTCACGCCCCAGAACCAGAATACTGGAGAGCGGGGGCAGACATAGCCAGCTACGTATATTGAAATAGAATACATCTCAACTATACGGTCACGGCTGTCTAGATATGAGGGTTTACTACAAGCCAACAGTCTCTTAAGGTCAAGCCTATTGTCTCAATCTCAAGCAAGTAATATAATTACAAGATGTTTGACCACCAAATATACAATAAAAGGCGTCCCAAATATTACATATCAGCTGATCATGAAGCTAGTCGTACAAAATGTTAGGACTAGCAAGAGTTAAGTCATACATGATCAACCCTAGGATTTGTTAATCATGTTTACAGCCCGTAGGCAGACAGTAAGTAAAAGTGCATCGAGCTAACAGGTGCTCGTCGGCTAAACGCCTCAAAAGAATAACTTTAAAATAGAGTGAGCGAAACAAAATAGAAAACCCACTCGTAGCCCGGGTTCCTTCTAGTCGCCACCATTGGGCTGGAAGCTTGGTAGATCCTCGGGAGCTGCTCTAAAATCTGGCCACACAAAACCAGCTGGGTCAACCCCAGGAAGAGCAAGTGCCACAAGGGGGCCACAAAATAAGAACAAAAGCCAGCAATCAGCACAGAAAATCTAATATTAAAACTAAATTACGAAAACATGTCAGGATGATATACGACGAGATAACCATGGAACTATTCCGATAGCCAGGTTACAACCCGTAAACCAAACAAGGACCGGGGTTGTAACCCTTCATCTGAACAGAGCTTGGTTTCCCACCATTTATCGGCAAGATAATAATATAAGAAATCAAGACAGAAAGCAAGCTTGTACTGGATCAAGACATGGCTAATTGGTTATACCTCATTCAATCAATCACGGCCAAGCAGATCCTACGGCTTACTACTTTAACTAACTAGGGTTATCACAGACCTAATTACTAACAAAATGTAGTGAGATTGTTCCTGTCAACCCCTGATTTTCAAAATTTATTAAATTAGTGTTAATTAGTTTTTAAATATCATTTTTAGCCTTAGAATAATTATTAGGATTTTTAGGAATTTTTCTAGAATTTTTAAATGAATTTTAAATGAGTTTTAAATACAAAAATATCATTTTATAAATATTAGAATTGTTTTAATATCATTTTGTAATTGTTTTAAATGTTTTAATATCGATTTGCAATTAACTGAATTGTTATTATTAGAGTTTGCAATTAGTTTTAATGTTATAATTCAGTTTTGCAATTACTTGATTTGTTCCTATATCGATTTGTAATAAAACAATTTTGTTTATTTGCAAATCCCCCCCCCCCGTCTTCCCCGACCGCCTCACCCTAATTTTCCGGCCATCCTAATCGAAACCCTAACCCTAATTTGGCCAAATCACCGCCTTTGGAAGCCTATAAAAGGAAGGGCTCTCCTTCCTCGACCAGCCCACACCATTATCAACCCCATCCCGACCACCGCAACTCCCCTTCTTCCCCAAACTTCTTCGCCGAAGCCCTAACTCCGGCGAAGCCCCGTTCTCACCAACCCGACGCCCTCATCCACCACCACCACCATCAGCAAGTTCGCCCCGACGAGACGAGGCGATCGCCACCCGAGCGCCACCGTCCCATCACCTCCTCCGCCGTCCAGAGCCATCGAAAATCCCTTCGACGACCGGACACGTACGTAGCAACGTTTTCTTGTGTCGTGCGTATCTCGTGATGAGTCTAGTTTGTTCGCCGTGTCCTGGCAAACACGAGCGTGGAACTGGACACGGGTGAATCGACTCGTACGTGTCGTGCTAGCCTAGGATACAAGACACCTGTGTCCCTAACTGTCAGGACACAGGCTCGTATTTATATATTTTTTTTTTATTATAATATCACCTAACCTAAAACAAAGCTAACCCTAACCCTATCTCTAACAAAACGGGCCGCTGGCCCACTGGCCAGCGCGTGAACACTGAAACCCTCCCCCCCCTCTCTGGCTGGCTGAGTTCGAGCCCCCCCCCTGTGTTTTCTTTTTGTTTTCTTTTTCTTTTTCTTTTCTTTTTTTCTTTTGTTTTATATATATTAATATATATATGTATATATGTATATATATTAGTATATATGTATATATATGTATATACTGTATTTTACAGTATTTTATATATATGTATGTATATTTTCTAGTTAGTAAATTTTATATATATATGTTTATATATACATTTTCCTATGTATATATATTATATATATATACACTATATTATTAAGTGTATTCTTATATATATATATATTTATATATATATATAAATACTCTATAAATTAAGTATTTTCTTCATATATCCATATATACTTTTAGCATAGGTATGTGTATTTTCTTTTGTACAAACTTTACCTTATTAAAATAATAATATTTATTTTGTCTATTACCAAATTATATTTTTATTGTATTTAAATTACTGCAACCATTTGATGTCCAAGCCTAGCATGGGTATTTGGGCTCAAATGTGTTTTCACACATTCAAGACCTGTACAAGTCATATTGGGCTTGATTCATGGTCTTGGGTCCTGTATTTGAACTTTGGTTCAAATTATGTACATGGACAAAATAAGCAGATAATTAATTATTGTGTGCATTGCTGTTTTTGATCTTCTAAAAATACTTAAAGTATTGCTAAAATTATGGAAAAATAGTTTTTAGATACTTTGTTAAGTTGGCAAATTTAGTATAATTTTTGTAGTGTTTAAATTATTGTTTTGCTACTAGTTTAGCATATGAAACCAAAACTCACTTTCTGTATACTTAGGAAAGCTGATTTTTATAAAATACTTGTACTGGTTAATAAATTCCAGAAAAATTATAATAAATTTCTATGATTAACAAGGATCACTTTGATACTTTACTTTAAGAAAAACTAGACTTTTTGTCTATCTCTAAAATTGTTAGAACACAATGATCTTTTGATTTATTTATTGATTAATTACGACTTGTAGCTTTTGTGCTATTTTTGGAGTTTTAGTCGTGTTGAACCCCATCCCTCACTAGTGTAAAGACCCTAGAAAGTTAGTTAACATAGTGTGTCACCCCACATTGGTCTCCTATGCCAAGTCATCATTTTGGCTAGGTGCCCAGTCACAAGTCGTGTCGTACCAGTTAGTGTTCTAGTATTTTAGCTTAGTGTAAAAGCTAAGTTTATTGTATTTATTGCTACAGTGACGAGTTACCAGACAACCATAGCACTTTTATCGCAGCTTGTTTTGCTAGAGGCAAGTACATCTACATACTCATTTACTGTCTTTTAATGCTAGAACATGTATTAACCATGTTAAATGCTGATCCTTGGGATAGCAAGTTAAAACGTCACATGTTGTACTTTCTATTACTACCATGCTTAGAACCATCTTGATGTATCTCTCACATGATTAGAATATGGGTATGGGAAAAACTGATAGTAGAGTACGTGATCATGCCCCCCCTATATAGTACCGAGCAATGTTTCATTTTATATGTTACAGCGCCGTAGGCCTTACTTACCAAGGCAGATTTGTGCGTATGTACATCTCTCGCCCTATCACTTGTACGGAAGTACATTTTATTATGTGCCACAGCACATTGTATACCTATTGACCGATCACGTACCTGCTACAGTTTTAAACATTACATATACATCTGTCTCTATGACATATGTATCCTTGCCATGATAGATTATGATGACATGATTGTGATACGACATGAGATAGATGCCATGTTTCCTATGTTACTATGATACTGTGATCCCAGTTGTACCATGATGACATGTTTCCAGTATTCCTGTTTTATAGACTTATCACACCATGATCCTTGTTGTACATCTCTTTCATTATATGTTCAGTACTTTAGTTGTAGAGGTTGTACTTGCTCCCGTCCTGACAGGATAACGTTGTAGGTATACTTACTGAGGAGGAGTTGCTCTGTGATTCGTATTATGGAGTCACTGCCGAGGACCCGGTTTTGCCATACGAGGATGTTCCTGCGGGGAGACTCGTCTAGTTTGCTTAGCTGCTTGGGATACTTAGTGTAGTCATGTATTAGACTATACCATTTTGTAACTGGACATGTATCCAGTTTTACATTTCAGTTTACTTGTACTTGGATATTTTACTATATACGACGACTTTTGTGTTTGGAGCATTTATGATTCTTCTTCACTTATAGAACTGTTAGCACATTTAGTCTTACCTTGTTATCTCTAGAACAGCTTACTGCGCTTTATCTTAAGCGTAGGCTGGACATGGCTCGGCCCGGCCCAATAATTTGGGTAACGGGTCGTGACATGTTTTTTTGGCGGCCCATGCAGGTCCTGACTAAACTGTTTGGTTACGTTATTGTACCAAGCATACCTGCAATTAGGAACTTAAGGTAATTAGACAACATTAGGAAAGACGCTTAGAACACCTAGAGGAATGCTAGGATTGCAACATAGGAAATACAACACATGTTTGCTATTATAATTAGGCTTTCTTGCATATGATTGCTTACTTTAAATAAGTCCTTATAAGTCTTTTATGTGTAATTTAGATGGTGCTTACTCGTTCGTCCCAGCATGTTACCCCCGAGAATGGGGCCCTCCGTATCCAGTCAGCTGACCAGTTGACTGATGCATCTCCACCTACCACATTCCCCCACTCCACAGATCCACAGGCCCAGATACCACCTTCCACATCCCAGGCCCGGCAGGACCCGATACTTCCACCACCCCCTATCACTATACCCACCCAGGCTTCCGTCACACTCGACGGGAACCAGCTGCTCACACTGATCCAAGGGTTCCTAACAACCCATCAGGAGCAGACTACCCTACTTCGCCAGAGCATGGAGCGTTCTGAGGGACGTCCCGTGGTCCCACCATATGTAGAGCCGCGGCAGAGAGCGGGGACGGTCAAGGACTTCATGGGTCTGAATCCCAAGGAGTTCTCAGGGACTGAGGGCATAGTAGTAGCTGATGACTGGCTAGATTCTGTAGAGAGGAAGCTTCTGGGAGTTAGGATGCCGGATGACCTTCAGGTCGAGGCAGCAGGATTTCTGCTGATAGACTTAGCCGGAGTCTGGTTCAGGAATGAGCCGTTGTTCGCGAGAGGTAGAGCCACCTGGGACCAGTTCAAGACCCAGTTCAAGAAGAAGTTCTTCTCGACCGCTGCTAGAGTAGCCATGGGGCTACGATTCCAGAACGTCCAGCAGGGAAACCGTTCTGTTGATGACTATGCGGGAGAGTTTAGTCGCCTGAGCCGTTTTGCTCCTAGTCTGGTTGCTGATCCAGAGGAGATGACCCGTAGGTTTTGCCATGGTCTAGTTCCGGACATTGGCATTCTTATAGTGGCAAACGGTACGACTGACTACTACCAGAGCCTAGAGTTAGCCCGGAGCATTGAGGAGCGTCTTCTGTCTACCAAGAGGCCGGCTTCTGTACACCATGAGGGACCGTCCAAGCGTCAGGCTTTCCAGCAGAAAGCGCCGACGCCACCCCAGCAGACTTACCATCCCCCTACATCACATCATCAGACCCCGCCAGTTAGAGCCTCGGGACCCCGACAGCAGCAGCAGCAGAAGGGAGCCATATGTTCTTTCTGCGGAAGACCAGGGCATGAATTCGTCGTCTGCAGGAAGAGGTTAGGACAGTGTTTAGCTTGTGGGTCTGCCATCCATCAGATTCGGGACTGCCCAGTAGCCAAGGGACCCCAGGGGAAGACTTATAGCCTAGTCCTTGAGCCGGAGCCGGAACAGATTTCGGGAGGTTAGTTTCGATCGTAGCCTTAGTCATTTGTTTGCCTTGCTTGCTATGTTAGAATATTGTTGAGTCTTCAATCCTTGTGAATTTCGAGGACGAAATTTTTCAAGGAGGGAAGATTTGTCAACCCCTGATTTTCAAAATTTATTAAATTAGTGTTAATTAGTTTTTAAATATCATTTTTAGCCTTAGAATAATTATTAGGATTTTTAGGAATTTTTCTAGAATTTTTAAATGAATTTTAAATGAGTTTTAAATACAAAAATATCATTTTATAAATATTAGAATTGTTTTAATATCATTTTGTAATTGTTTTAAATGTTTTAATATCGATTTGCAATTAACTGAATTGTTATTATTAGAGTTTGCAATTAGTTTTAATGTTATAATTCAGTTTTGCAATTACTTGATTTGTTCCTATATCGATTTGTAATAAAACAATTTTGTTTATTTGCAAATCCCCCCCCCCCGTCTTCCCCGACCGCCTCACCCTAATTTTCCGGCCATCCTAATCGAAACCCTAACCCTAATTTGGCCAAATCACCGCCTTTGGAAGCCTATAAAAGGAAGGGCTCTCCTTCCTCGACCAGCCCACACCATTATCAACCCCATCCCGACCACCGCAACTCCCCTTCTTCCCCAAACTTCTTCGCCGAAGCCCTAACTCCGGCGAAGCCCCGTTCTCACCAACCCGACGCCCTCATCCACCACCACCACCATCAGCAAGTTCGCCCCGACGAGACGAGGCGATCGCCACCCGAGCGCCACCGTCCCATCACCTCCTCCGCCGTCCAGAGCCATCGAAAATCCCTTCGACGACCGGACACGTACGTAGCAACGTTTTCTTGTGTCGTGCGTATCTCGTGATGAGTCTAGTTTGTTCGCCGTGTCCTGGCAAACACGAGCGTGGAACTGGACACGGGTGAATCGACTCGTACGTGTCGTGCTAGCCTAGGATACAAGACACCTGTGTCCCTAACTGTCAGGACACAGGCTCGTATTTATATATTTTTTTTTTATTATAATATCACCTAACCTAAAACAAAGCTAACCCTAACCCTATCTCTAACAAAACGGGCCGCTGGCCCACTGGCCAGCGCGTGAACACTGAAACCCTCCCCCCCCTCTCTGGCTGGCTGAGTTCGAGCCCCCCCCCTGTGTTTTCTTTTTGTTTTCTTTTTCTTTTTCTTTTCTTTTTTTTCTTTTGTTTTATATATATTAATATATATATGTATATATGTATATATATTAGTATATATGTATATATATGTATATACTGTATTTTACAGTATTTTATATATATGTATGTATATTTTCTAGTTAGTAAATTTTATATATATATGTTTATATATACATTTTCCTATGTATATATATTATATATATATACACTATATTATTAAGTGTATTCTTATATATATATATATTTATATATATATATAAATACTCTATAAATTAAGTATTTTCTTCATATATCCATATATACTTTTAGCATAGGTATGTGTATTTTCTTTTGTACAAACTTTACCTTATTAAAATAATAATATTTATTTTGTCTATTACCAAATTATATTTTTATTGTATTTAAATTACTGCAACCATTTGATGTCCAAGCCTAGCATGGGTATTTGGGCTCAAATGTGTTTTCACACATTCAAGACCTGTACAAGTCATATTGGGCTTGATTCATGGTCTTGGGTCCTGTATTTGAACTTTGGTTCAAATTATGTACATGGACAAAATAAGCAGATAATTAATTATTGTGTGCATTGCTGTTTTTGATCTTCTAAAAATACTTAAAGTATTGCTAAAATTATGGAAAAATAGTTTTTAGATACTTTGTTAAGTTGGCAAATTTAGTATAATTTTTGTAGTGTTTAAATTATTGTTTTGCTACTAGTTTAGCATATGAAACCAAAACTCACTTTCTGTATACTTAGGAAAGCTGATTTTTATAAAATACTTGTACTGGTTAATAAATTCCAGAAAAATTATAATAAATTTCTATGATTAACAAGGATCACTTTGATACTTTACTTTAAGAAAAACTAGACTTTTTGTCTATCTCTAAAATTGTTAGAACACAATGATCTTTTGATTTATTTATTGATTAATTACGACTTGTAGCTTTTGTGCTATTTTTGGAGTTTTAGTCGTGTTGAACCCCATCCCTCACTAGTGTAAAGACCCTAGAAAGTTAGTTAACATAGTGTGTCACCCCACATTGGTCTCCTATGCCAAGTCATCATTTTGGCTAGGTGCCCAGTCACAAGTCGTGTCGTACCAGTTAGTGTTCTAGTATTTTAGCTTAGTGTAAAAGCTAAGTTTATTGTATTTATTGCTACAGTGACGAGTTACCAGACAACCATAGCACTTTTATCGCAGCTTGTTTTGCTAGAGGCAAGTACATCTACATACTCATTTACTGTCTTTTAATGCTAGAACATGTATTAACCATGTTAAATGCTGATCCTTGGGATAGCAAGTTAAAACGTCACATGTTGTACTTTCTATTACTACCATGCTTAGAACCATCTTGATGTATCTCTCACATGATTAGAATATGGGTATGGGAAAAACTGATAGTAGAGTACGTGATCATGCCCCCCCCTATATAGTACCGAGCAATGTTTCATTTTATATGTTACAGCGCCGTAGGCCTTACTTACCAAGGCAGATTTGTGCGTATGTACATCTCTCGCCCTATCACTTGTACGGAAGTACATTTTATTATGTGCCACAGCACATTGTATACCTATTGACCGATCACGTACCTGCTACAGTTTTAAACATTACATATACATCTGTCTCTATGACATATGTATCCTTGCCATGATAGATTATGATGACATGATTGTGATACGACATGAGATAGATGCCATGTTTCCTATGTTACTATGATACTGTGATCCCAGTTGTACCATGATGACATGTTTCCAGTATTCCTGTTTTATAGACTTATCACACCATGATCCTTGTTGTACATCTCTTTCATTATATGTTCAGTACTTTAGTTGTAGAGGTTGTACTTGCTCCCGTCCTGACAGGATAACGTTGTAGGTATACTTACTGAGGAGGAGTTGCTCTGTGATTCGTATTATGGAGTCACTGCCGAGGACCCGGTTTTGCCATACGAGGATGTTCCTGCGGGGAGACTCGTCTAGTTTGCTTAGCTGCTTGGGATACTTAGTGTAGTCATGTATTAGACTATACCATTTTGTAACTGGACATGTATCCAGTTTTACATTTCAGTTTACTTGTACTTGGATATTTTACTATATACGACGACTTTTGTGTTTGGAGCATTTATGATTCTTCTTCACTTATAGAACTGTTAGCACATTTAGTCTTACCTTGTTATCTCTAGAACAGCTTACTGCGCTTTATCTTAAGCGTAGGCTGGACATGGCTCGGCCCGGCCCAATAATTTGGGTAACGGGTCGTGACAGTTCCACAGCCACAAGCCCTGCAGACCATCCAGGCTACCCAGGACGAAAGATTAGGGTTGAATTCAGGTGGGTACATCGCCCAGGAGACAAATGTACCCTTAGGTGACTTAGAGGGTGCAACACTCGACGGTGCGCTGGAAATGTGCCCTACTCGACGGCAGGCTACAGATCCCAAGAGCGCCCAGGTAACGGGATTGTCTGTAGCTGTGTCAATCTCTTCATGACTACTGTGTTATTCTAGTTATTAACCTTAATCCATTTTAGTAGGTACTCCTGACCGTGGTACTCAGGAGTCCTATCCTAGACATGATGCAAGACTGGACAAGTGGATTTAACAAGCAAGCACGAAGAGCCACCCACGGTGTCATGGCAAGTCAAGTTAAGCATTAAAATAATTCATGTCAGGGTACTTGTCAGGAGTGCGCCACGACGGGCCACTATCATGTCAGGTTGGTCATGTCAGGAGTGCACCACTACGGGTCAATGCCGTGTTATACTAGTTCCTTGTCATATCGTGCCATGTACAATAGTCATTCCAAACATATTAAGTAAAATCAAGTTCATGACAAAAGGCGTAAGGATATAAAATGAGCGTAAAATATCTAATAAAATATCAATATACAAGGTCATAGAAAAGCCAAGCTTTAAGGAAATAAAACCAAAACTCCAAGGGTCAAGGGTTAAACAAGGGGTCAGGGTAGCAGCGTACAAAAGTCACGCACGCTGAAAGAGCCGCGTTCGTGAAAGTCACGCACGCTACAGAGCAGTGTGCGTGAAAAGTCACGCACGCTCAAGGGAACAGTGTGTGAAAAGTCACGCACGCTCAAGGGAACAGCTGCGTGAAAAGTCACGCACGCTCAAGGGAACAGTGTGTGAAAAGTCACGCACGCTCAAGGGAGCAGCTGCATGAAAAGTCACGCATGCTCAAGGGAGCAGCTGCGTGAAAAGTCACGCACGCTCAAGGGAACAGTGTGTGAAAAGTCACGCACGCTCAAGGGAGCAGCTGCGTGAAAAGTCACGCACGCTCAAGGGAACACGCTTCCAACAGGAAGCGTACTCAAGTCTGCGTACGCAGCGCTAAAGAGCGCGCGTAGCTCAGTGTGCGTGAGCTAAGAAGCTCTGCACACTGCTCACTGTCTTCTCCAAACAGCAAGAACACATGGCTGAAACCAAAACTTCAAAAGTTCATAACTTGGCCATCCGAACTCCAAATCCGGATTTCCAAGGCTCCAACTGGAGTGAAACTGAAAGCTCTTCCTCATGGAAACATCAAAACTCACAGAACTCCAACAAAAGTGGATCAAAACATACAAAATCTGAAAATAGAAGAACTTAGATCTACAACAATAGAGGCTCCAAATCACAAAAACCCAAGAACTAATGTTGGTCCCCATGGCCTAATCTAGCAAATGGACCAAGAAAATATGGTTCTCATGAAGTGGCAAGATGCACTTGCCTAAGGATTGGGAAGTTGTGCGAAGGAAGAAGAAGAAGAAGAAGAAATTAATGATGGTTATGAAGAGAGAGAAGAGGTGGGTGGAGTTATAAAGAGGGTGTTGTGGTGTGCTTGAGGGTGGAGCTTACGGTTAGGGTGTTCCACACATAAAACCGAACCAAACCGAACCATCCCCAATAAAACCGAGCCAAGCCAAAAACCCAAATACGAGAAATATCGAAATTCCATAAGCTGAAAAAAAATAAAAAAACATGCCAAAATCCAGATACGAGTATAAATACAAAATACGGGAAATACGAGAAATGAGGGTGACATACATTCTCTGATCATTTTATATCCTGTTTAGAATTATTTTCCTGCTTTAAATTACTTTACTTGATAATGTCACGTTGGTAACACGGATTGGTACTATATGGATCCCTTCTTGAGATGTTACCTTCAGGAGCATCGGATATTACATGTTCTGTGCGTTTCACTTACATTGTATATCACTATGCTTCTTGGTTCATTGATCACTTGTGACATGTACTCTCATGATCACAGAATCTCCTTGAATCACCCATTTATGGGCATTCCTATAATCACCCATTTATGGGCATCTATGTATCACCCCTTGTGGGCCATTGTATGGAATCATAACATAACCTGGCTGGATCCTTGTGTATTGATTGGGGATACGGGGGAGTAGAAGTAGACATGTGAATATTACCCAAGTAGTATCTCATCAGAATCACTCCGTAGTGTCTCATCAGAATCTCCTATGCAATTTACATGTCGATATTGTACTCTGACTCACTAGCCACTGTTAGTTCTCTATGTATAGTAGATATTTCTATTACAGTTCTCTCTCTGTTTACATACTGTATTTTTTTTAGTATCTGTATCTTACTTTACTGCATGATTATATTTTCTAACCTGCTATGAACTGTTGAGATGTATTGTGCTCGCTCCTGTCCTGACTGGACCTGTTGATAAATTTTACAGATAGCCTGGAGGTTGCCTGCTAGCCTAGAGGAGACACAGTAGAGGTTGTATAGATAGCTAGGGTTTTGCTCATAGCTTATTTTCAGTTGTCTTGAGTTGTATTTATGGATTACTGTATTTGAGATTTAAGATGTTTCTGGGTTGTGTATCTTAGACACTTAGACTTCTATCTGATGTATCTCTTTGTGGATTTCATGTTTTATCTATCCTCCATTATGCTCTACCTTAGATTTGATTGAGTTTACATTCTGCTACGTCACCCCCATTCGGGGAGTATAAACTGCTTAGCCTTATACTGTTAGATGCATGAGACCTAGGACAACGTTCTACCGCCGACACTACGGCGTATGCTGGACGTACCCACGTCTCGTGCCCTTACTCTAGGGTGTGGGTCATGACACAAGCCTAGTGTCTCAATCACAAGCAAGTAAGTAAATGTTACAAGATGTAAGATCACCAAATATACAATAGTAAGGCGTCCCAAATATTGCATATTCAGCTGATCATGAAGCTAGTCGTTACAAAATGTGAGGACTAGCAAGAGTTTCAGTCATACATGATCAACCCTAGGTTGCCAATCATGTTACAGCCCATAGGCAGATAGTAAGTAAAATGTACACGAGCTAACACTTGCTCGGCGGCTAAACGCCTCAAAAGAATAATTTTATAATAGAGTGGGAGAGCCAAAATAAACCCACTCGTTGCCAGGATTCCTTCTAGTGGTCACCATCTGGCTGGAAAGTCGGTAGATCCCCTGGGGTTGCTCCAGGTTATAACCCGTAAACCAAACAAAGACCGGGGTTGTAACCCTTCATCTGAACGGAACTTGGTTTCTCCCACTATTTATCGGCAAGATAAAGTAAGAAATCAGGACATGCAACAATCTTGTATTGAAGTGAGGTAAAGCACGTCGAGCATGTCATGGGGTGCAACGAGACAATAAACGAAGAGAGAACACAGAACTGTTCCGGGAGCCAGGTTACAACCCGTAAACCAAACAAGGACCGCGGTTGTAACCCTTCGCCTGAACAGAACTGGTTCCCTGATCTTTATTATTTAAGACAAGCACAAGTAATCATGTCATGTCATAAACTTGTACAGGATCATGACGAGGCAAAGCTTGACTAGACTCCATCCAATCAATCACGGCCAAGCAAAGAGTACGGCTTGATATTTTAACTAACTAGGGTTATCACAGGCCTAGTTACTAGAAAGATGCAGTGAGATTGTCCCACAGCCACAAGCCCTGCAGACTATCCAGGTTATCCAGGTCGAATATTAGTACAATAAGGATGCAACACATGACAGTGTGCTGGAAATGTGCCCTACTCGTCGGCAGGCTACAGATCCCAAGTGGGACACCCAGATAACGGGATTGCCTGTAGCTGGGAAATCTCTTCATGACTACCGGATTATTCTAGTTGTTAGCCTTAGTTAATTTCAGTGGGTACCCCCGACCGTGGTACTCAGGGATCCCTGTCCTAGACATGATGCAAGACAAGACGGGTTCATTTGTACAAGCACAATCGCCCACGGTGTCCAGGCCATTTATTCTTGTCAAGTCGTGTTAGCCGTCGCAACAGCATTCAAGGAATATCATGTCAGGTTTACTTGTCAAGAGTGCGCCACGGCGGGCCACTATCAAGAATTATCATGCCAAGTTTATCATGTCAAGTCTATTTATCAAGAGTGCACCACGACGGGTCACTATCATGTCATGTCAAAAGTGTACCACAACAGATCACCATCGTATCAGGGAACACACTTTAATTAATAGCACAAGCATACAAGTGGTAATTAAATAATAATATAATACATATTCTTGAAGCCAAGGAAAAACTCTACAACTTTTATGTTGGGAGTGGGAAGAAATTCTGACCACAATTCAGACAAATAAAACATTTAAACAATCAAAGTGGACCCCATGCGGCCCAAGAGTGGGAGAACCTATATGCGGCCAAAGAGAGTGGGAGGCCACCCATGCGGCCAGCCAAAGCTTTTGCGGCCAGAAAATAACTAAAGAGGAGCCATGCGGCCAGCAAGAAATATTCATGCAACCAAAAAGACAAGGAGAGAGGAACCCGCAATAAACGCAAGCTTCCACTCAAGCAAAAGAAAAGGACACGTGACCACTCAAGTACTGGGGCCATGTGGCCTAAAATTACATGGATACAAACCTCGCGGGACCCCACTACAATTAATGCAGCAAGGAAGGAAAGTTCACGTGAACCATTTAATTAATGATCCACGTGAAGTAATGATTACATGTATATAATAAGCCATGCCAGTAGAAGGGACCATACGGCCAATATTAAATGCAAGTCCAAAGTACAATATCCATGCGGCCAAAATATTACATGCGGCCAAAATAACATCAATGCCATACAAGCACTTGCATGCAAGGCCAAGTTTGCAGCTAGCAATATGTATACAGCCAATACCAATATTTGGCCATGCAGCCAATACCAATATTTGGCCATGCGGCCAAATCTATAATGGCCAAAATGTACAATAGTCATGCAGCCATTGAAATATATGCATGCAACTAAGTGCCTGAGATGAACTGTATGGCCATGCGGCCTAAGAATGCAAATGGTCATGCGATCGTAAGATATGGCTGGCTATACAGCTAAAGGATTATGAGCCATACGGTCAAAGAATGACAAGTGAATGGCCATGCTAATATTGTAATAGCATGCGGCCAAAATATTGAGTTGCATGCGGCTGAAGCAATTAGAGGGCCATTCTAAAGCATGAAAACCATTCTAATATATTAAGTTGCATGCTGGCACAAAAGCATGAAAACCATTCTAATATATTAAGTTGCATGCATAGCCTAAAGCATGCAAAGCTAAGCATTTGCTAAGGCATGCAAGCTACAAAGGCCATGCGGCCTAAAGTGGTTAATGGCCATTTTGGCCAAGAAGGTTTAAGGCCATACGGCCAGCTACTAAATCAAAGGCCATGCGGCCAAAATAATAAATGGCATGTGGCCCACTACATACTTAATGCTACTATACTAAAAAATGCATGCAGCCAACTCAAATTAATTGGCCATACAAAATGCAAGCTCTCCAACAGAGGAGATGGCCAGCTACTACAATTAAATAAATAATAATAAAAATCCATGCAAATTAATTCTCATGAGGCCAGGGCAATTGGCCATGCGGCCCAGGCAAGTTGCATGCAAATGCATGCAAGCTTGCAAACAACTAAATAAAAGGGGCATGCAAATACAAATGCCATGCGACCAGAAGTAAAATTAATGGTTCCCATGGAGAACATGTCCATAGAAAATACTATGGCTTCCATGCTCCTCCAAACAACATGGGAACCCAAATCCAGACTCCCGTAGGTCAAATTTGAGTAAAGTGAAATTCTCTACAACATGGAACCATCAACTAGCAAAAATATACAAGTTGTTAGATCAAAATTCATGGAAACCGAAAATACCACAAAATTAGATCTACAAGAATTTAACTATAGAAATGGAAAATGCTAAGTAGTAAAGTGGGTTAGAAACACATGAGGAAGACAATGGAACAATAAAAATGGAGTTCCTCCATGAAGCAAGATGCACTTGCCTAAGCTCTCCACTCTCTCAGGTTGGTGGAAAAGTAATGGTGGGGAAGAAGAAAGTTAATGTGGAGAGAGAAATGTGTGGTGGGATATTTAATGAAGGTGGTGGTAGGTGGGAGTGGTTTGGTTCACATAAAATCAAGCAAAACCGAACCAAGCCAAACAAACCGAACCGAACCAAGATAAACCAATCAATAAAATGCCAAAATAAATCAAGTAGGGAGACATACAATACGGTCAACATATATACATATATTGCAAATACATAATACGAGATATGGGTATTACAGACTGCCTCGAAGGATCATCCACGACAATGGTCCGCAGTTCGGAAGCCACGTCTTCTATCGGTTTTGCGACAAACACCGAATCCAAAATGTTGCTTCAACACCATACAACCCGGCGGCTAATGGATTGGCTGAAGCGTTCAACAAAACTATAATCAAGCTTCTCAAAAAGTTCGTATCCTCAAACAAATGTGACTGGAATGAAAAGCTTGGCGAATGCTTATGGGCATACCGTACTACAGTTCGGACGGCCACTGGGAACACACCATTCTCTCTGGTGTACGGAAGTGAGGCAGTTCTCACATTGGAGACTCAAATTCTCTCGCTCCGCGTCGCCCTCACTTACCGATTGACGACGGACGATAATTACCGTCGTCGGCTACAAGAGTTAGAGGCCTTAGATGAGAAGCGCCTGTTAGCTCAACAACGAATCGAGCTTTATCAAGCGCGCATCTCTGGAGCCTTCAACAAGAAGGTTAAACTCAGAACATTCCAAGTGGGCGATCTCGTTTTGGCAATTCAGAGGCCGATGGTTATGACTCACAAAACCGTCGACAAGTTCCAACCAAAGTAGGAAGGCCCGTTCATCATCGAGGCTGTATTCTCCAATGGTGTATACCGTCTCGCAAAGCAAAATTGAGACTTGCTTATGATGCCTATCAACAGCAAGTTCCTAAAGAAATACTATGTCTAAACGACACCATCCAAATCAATCGGATTGTTGAGTTATGTACCCTTAAGTACCGCTGAACTTACACTCTGGTCACTCCAAATGAATATATATCACATCTTCTTGGTAGTAAGTCATGTATGATCATACCTCTGAACTTCTGTAAAACCCCTAAAATTTCTACTATATTTTTTATACTGATTTAAAATTTTCGTAATACACGTCACGTAGTCGTATTATACGTCGCGCACGCCTTTTATTTCTTTTTCGAATTTGCTCGACGAGTGCGAATATGTGCGAGCGTACATATTTTTGAAAAATATTATTTTTATGGTTTCAAAATAATATTAGTAATAATCATTTCTAGCTATCATTTCAAGTTTATGATTTTAATTATGAAAAGCATTTTATTTATGCAGTTATAATTATAAAGTATTTTTTCATAAAATGGTATATTAGAAAGTATATTTATGTAAAGAATATTTGTGCATACATATAGCTCATAAATATTTATTATTTTATTTTAAATAGAAATGCAATTTTCGAAATTAATATTATTAGTATTTTTGGAAAGCATATTTTGAATTTATTATGGAGATTTAAATCTTGATTTGAATCTATGTATTTATTTAAATAGTTAAATAATTGAAATTTGATTTATTGATTTGATTTTAAACTAAGAGAATTTAATTTGATTTAAATTAGATTTGGATTTAGATTTTGATTTGATTGCTTTTAAACTAAATATGGAAATATCCAAATTGGGTTTTAAATATCCTAATCCTTATCTTATTGGGAATTCCCACCTCCTATAAATAGGCAGGTACTCCTCCAATTTATTTCTATCATCCACCAAATTGTCTCCACAAATTATTCCACAAAGTGTACGTGCCTCGTGTCGGTATCCATCTCTTCCGTGTCAGCCGTGGCGGCCTCGGGTTCGACCCCGGGTGTCAATCCAATCTTATTACAATCTATTTTATTTACAATTACATGGTTATCTTCTTCGTGTCCACACAAGGACACATGTTCTCATCAACCCCTTCGTGTCCGACATGCCGGACACGAACCCCCGACGAGAACCAAAATCCCTAACCTAACCCACTGTCACCGTCCCCGTCACCGTCACTCCGGCCACCTTGGCCGAGTGCAACCACCATCATAACCATTACCAAGCCCTCACCAGCGATACAGCGCCCCCGATCTCTCCCGACCAAAACCCTGCCACATCCGCAACCCAAAACCAATAGAAAACCTAAATTAAACACACGCACGCCCCCTCGACTCACATGGCCGCCTCGTCGGCGAACAGCCGTATCCGCTGCACAAACTTTACCACCTCGATGCCGCCTGGCGTCAGCCCCCGTACGCCGCCACCCGCCACGCTTTCGCCGTCCTCATCGGCCCAGCGCGTGTCCCCACGAGCCGTCGGAGGCACAGCCGCCGACCGCCCCCTAAGACTCCGCCTGGCCGTTTCAGATAGAAACCCCCATCGGAGTCTCCGCAGTGCGGTGCACCACCGTAGTCGCGCTCGGCGAGCGCCAGGCAGGCGCGGACCCAGATTGTGGCCGCCGTCTCGCTCCCAGTGAGCCTCCGACCACTGAGGCGTTGCCGTCTCCTCCACCAGAAACCCTCTCTCCCTCCGCCTTACCAAAGCCCCCGTCGATTGCTGCCTCTTGCCGACCGGATCCGCCGCTCCCTACGCCGGAAAACCCCATCTCCACATCCGTGCCGACCACAGACTTCCGCCGCCGCCCTCCGGCCGATCCGCTCCCCCTCTCAGTCGCTCACTCGACTCTCTCTCTCGCTGGCTCTCTCTCTGCTCCTCCTCTCTCTTCCTCTGTTTAAGCCCCATGTCTTTCAATTTTTTTTTTCTTTTTGGAGAATGGTCCCCTCGAAAGAGGAGGACCACAGCCCCCATTTTTTTCTTTCTTCTTTCTTTTCTTTATTTTATTTTAATTATTTATTTTGTTAATAATAATTATTATTAAGGTTATTATTATTATCTTCTAATTTTAGTATATTAAATACATTATTATTATTATTATTATTATTATTATTATTATTATTATTATTATTATTATTATTATTATTGTTATTATTATTATTATTACACATATATATTAAAAGTTTTATCATTATCATTATTATTATCTTAATTTATTTTATTTTGTTATTTGTTTCTTAACTTTAGTGTCTACTTATTAGTGTTACCTTGGTATACATTAACATAGTGTTAATATGTAATAATATCATACTGTGTAGATATATTGATATAAGCATTGATTAAATATTATATTATAAGATATGGTATACGATAACAATATGTATGTACACTAGTATATATTTTAGTCAATAAATTTTATTATTTTATTCTTGGTAATTAGTTACTAATATTGGCATTAATATTTTCAAACTATTTAGTAACAAAATACGTATTAGGGCTTGACCCTATATGTAGAATTTAAAACTAAATTTCAAAGCCTAACTATAGTATTAGTTGTGATATTTTCTGTAGCTTTGACCTACAAATGTTATTTTGACAAATAGTTTTTTTCCTTAAAATGAGGTTTTTTTTTGTATTTCAAAGGTTTATCCATAAATTATTTTAACTAAGAAAATATTTTCGAGTATTATAAATAATTTTAACTCGTATATATATAAATATTTATTTATCCATTATTTTTTTAATTTCTCTCCTGTCCGTATCCAAGTCCTGTTGTTCCTATTCCTTCGCCCATTTTGAGACTACCTTATGTCCACCCTAACTAAGTTGACCGTCCTGGACCCGATGGAACTATCTGTGCCACCATCTGATGTCACCTTGTATAGTTGTTACGCCGAAGTCGCAGTTCATGCCACCATGATTATCGCAGCACACCAGGCATCCTAGCAGGCAAGACACCTTACCATTAGCTGTTTATTTATTTTATTTTAGCTCATATTTTATGCATTGTTCATTATTTTCTTTATGCAAAATAAACTGTGATACATGGCATAAACTGTTAGAACTTACTGTTCATTTTTCCTGCTATGTATTATTTTTTTCACATTAAACCTAGATTTAAGGGACCACCTTGTGTGTTGCATTCATTGGCCTTGACACGTTATAATATGAAGTTGTGTCGCATGTAGAACACGGAAGTGCGTGCTTGGCTGGCCACCAGTACGTACAAGCCGTGCGATAGAAATAACCGCTAATAGAGATTGCATGCTAGTTTGACTTAGCGGTTATAGTAGTTTTGTGTTGTGGATACAACACAGTAGGCATTGGGCGGAAGGAAAATTCCTTAGCGTATGGGCTTCGATGCACTTTCCCTTTTGTAACCCGTGAGCTCCGCCGGAGACGCGGGTCAGATTACCCATGATTACTGACGGCCACTGACGATTCTGCGGAACATCATGCTCTTACTGATGGGGCCTCTGGTGCCCAAGGGAGACTACGTCGATCCTATTTAGCCAGAGCCCATGCGCAGGAAGGGTTGTTCTTAACTATATTTCACTTAGAACGGTAGGCTACCTTATCCGTTAGGTATGAGTACTTTTGGTTTGGGTACTTGTATCTGACCGTGGCTTGGAACAATAACTTGTCGCGGATTAGTTCGTCACATCTTGTCCTTGTTTGGTTATAGGTATGACTTACTACTTCGATGAGAAGGTATTGAACCTTGTTGGGGTTCGGATACCATATTGGATTCATAGCATGGGAAGATACGTTACCGTGAATTAGTTTACCATCTCCTGTCCTTGTTTGGTTGGGGGGATGGTACGCTCGTTCAGCAGGTGCGTATTGAAACATGTTATAATTTAATTTACTTATTTATTTGAGCAATATTTATTCAGTTTATATGGCATGATATTATGTGTCTTGTTACGTCCCTTTGAGGAACTGGTTATCTCTTCAGGTGTGTGCTATTGTCTTTCGCAGGTGTTCTAGCTCTAGCCGTGTTCATCGCTACTTCTTCGAGGATGATTGCATTTGGATCGTCTTCGCTTCGCTCGTCGCTCATTTCATTCTCTATGTATTTTATTTCTTTATTTTGTTGGTAGTAGATTAGTCTCCGCCCAACATATTGTATCAAGACAAATTCATAGTTGATTATATGATACCTTTTATTCTTGTGGATGAGATTAGTTATGGTTCTACTGCATTTTACAGCTTATGTATTATACGAGGCTTCCATATATTGGAGTATACTTCGTATGAATACAGCTGGCATGTCTACGTTCCTAGTCCTACGTATCTTGGGACTGGGGCGTTACATGTTTTTGTGGTGGCCCATGCAGGTCAAGATAAATTGTTTGGTTACTTTACCGTACCAAGCAAGCCTGCGTATAGGATTAGAAGTCTAGGATCTCATCCACATACTTGACCTCTTTCCTTGACTTTATCTACCGTTTGACTCATCAATTGCATCTTGCTTGCTTGCTTCCATCCCTATTCTTATCTTCCCTTCATGCTTGCTAGAGATTGACCCTACTAGTTGGATGTCCCAGAACACCCTTAGCTTAATTCTTTTAAGTTGGGTAGAACACCCCACGACCCGACACACTCTTGACCATTAAGGAGAATATATTATCTAGACCATAGAGACTAGAACCCATTAGGTCAACCAAGCCTTGATAAATAAAACCGTAGAAAGATGGAATAGGAATAAACAAAGACTTAGATCCGTATGACTCTTAGACTATTCATAATTGTTCTTTACTTCAATCTTAATCTCGTGCCTATATTTTTACTGTCTAGACTAATGATGCTAATGTAGCCTAGTTTTTGCAAGCTCAAATCTTTATCAAGCTTGTTCATGACATATGTTATTGGAAGAATTCCCACTAACATAGCGTATAATCAGAACCGGTGCAAGATGGTCTGATCAACCGAGTGCACTTGGTTCGCTTTTGCCTATTATTCTACGTGGATGGGGACATAGTTAAGCTTGTCCTCTAGAATCCCATCCACGACTGCCTTGACAATTCCTTTGAAATTATTCGATCGTCTTTGGATCACGTATTCGTATTCGATAAACGCCTCCTTCGAACTCTATATTGCTTTCGCCTTCATCTATTTTAGGAGGGCGAAGGCGTTATACTAGAACTTCCTCTAGCCTTCCTATCGGCTATGACCATTCTCACTCGATGTTGCTATATCTTCATCCTAAACTACTCGACCCTATCAAGACCCTCTAATCTCTTAATTAAAGCGAATCTATTTCGTTCTCTTAATCGTGACCCTCATTCATTACCCGTGACCATACCGTATTGTTTTTCTACGATCTAGATCGCGATTTCTTACGACATGATTTTGTGAAAACATTGTCATCGTTGGATCCCCACTGATACCCCCCTTGTGTCCTCTCACCCCCTACGAAATTCTTAATTTCGAGGACGAAATTCTTCTAAGTTGGCTAGGATGTAAAACCCCTAAAATTTTTACTATATTTTTTATACTGATTTAAAATTTTCGTAATACACGTCACGTAGTCGTATTATACGTCGCGTACGACTTTTATTTCTTTTTCGAATTTGCTCGACGAGTGCGAATATGTGCGAGCGTACATATTTTTGAAAAACATTATTTTATTATTTTTATGGTTTCAAAATAATATAGGTAATAATCATTTCTAGCTATCATTTCAAGTTTATGGTTTTAATTATGAAAAGCATTTTATTTATGCAGTTATAATCATAAAGTATTTTTTTATAAAATGGTATATTAGAAAGTATATTTATGTAAAGAATATTTATGCATACATATAGCTCATAAATATTTATTAGTTTATTTTAAATAGAAATGCAATTTTCGAAATTAATATTATTAGTATTTTTGGAAAGCATATTTTGAATTTATTATGGAGATTTAAATCTTGATTTGAATCTATGTATTTATTTAAATAGTTAAATAATTGAAATTTGATTTATTGATTTGATTTTAAACTAAGAGAATTTAATTTGATTTAAATTAGATTTGGATTTGGATTTTGATTTGATTGCTTTTAAACTAAATATGGAAATATCCAAATTGGGTTTTAAATATCCTAATCCTTATCTTATTGGGAATTCCCACATCCTATAAATAGGCAGGTACTCCTCCAATTTATTTCTATCATCCACCAAATTGTCTCCACAAATTATTCTACAAAGTGTACGTGCCTCGTGTCGGTGTCCATCTCTTCCGTGTCAGCCGTGGCGGCCTCGGGTCCGACCCCGGGTGTCAATCCAATCTTATTCCAATCTATTTTATTTACAATTACATGGTTATCTTCTTCGTGTCCACACACGGACACATGTTCTCATCAACCTCTTCGTGTCCGACATGCCAGACACGAACCCCCGACGAGAACCAAAATTCCTAACCTAACCCACTGTCACCGTCCCCGCCACCGTCACTCTGGCCACCTTGGCCGATTGTAACCACCATCACAACCATTACCAAGCCCTCACCAGTGACACAGCGCCCCCGATCTCTCCCGACCAAAACCCAGCCACATCCGCAACCCAAAACCAATAGAAAACCTAAATTAAACACATGCACGCCCCCTCGACTCACCTGGCCGCCTCGCCGGCGAACAGCCGTGTCCGCTGCACAAACTTCACCGCCTCGACGCCGCCTGGCGTCAGCCCCCGCACGCCGCCACCCGCCGCGCTTCCGCCGTCCTCATCAGCCAAGCGCGTGTCCCCACGAGCCGCCGGAGGCACAGCCGCCGACCGCCCTCTAATACTCCGCCTGGCCGTCTCAGATAGAAACCCCCATCGGAGTCTCCGCAGTGCGGCGCACCTCCGTGGTCGCGCTCGGCGAGCGCCAGGCAGGCGCGGACCCAGATTGTGGCCGCCGCCTCGCTCCCAGTGAGCCTCCGACCACTGAAGCGTCATCGTCTCCTCCACCAGAAACCCTCTCTCCCTCCGCCTTACCAAAGCCCCCGTCGATCGCCGCCTCTTGCCGACCGGATCCGCCGCTCCCTACGCCGGAAAACCCCATCTCCATATCCGCGCCGACCACAGACTTCCGCCGCCGCCCTCCGGCCGATCCGCTCCCCCTCTCAGTCACTCACTCGACTCTCTCTCTCTCGCTGGCTCTCTCTTTCTGCTCCTCCGCTCTCTTCCTCTGTTTAAGCCCCATGTCTTTCAAAAAAAATTTCTTTTTGGAGAATGGTCCCTTCGAAAGAGGAGGACCACAGCCCCCATTTTTTTCTTTCTTCTTTCTTTTCTTTATTTTATTTTAATTATTTATTTTGTTAATAATAATTATTATTAAGGTTATTATTATTATCTTCTGATTTCAGTATATTAAATATATTATTATTATTATTATTATTATTATTATTATTATTATTATTATTATTATTATTATTATTATTATTATTATTACACATATATATTAAAAGTTTTATCATTATCATTATTATCATCTTAATTTATTTTATTTTGTTATTTGTTTCTTAACTTTAGTGTCTACTTATTAGTGTTACCTTGGTATACATTAACATAGTGTTAATATGTAATAATATCGTACTGTGTAGATATGTTGATATAAGTATTGATTAAATATTATATTATAAGATATGGTATACGATAACAATATGTATGTACACTAGTATATATTTTAGTCAATAAATTTTATTATTTTATTCTTGGTAATTAGTTACTAATATTGGCATTAATATTTTCAAACTATTTAGTAACAAAATACGTATTAGGGCTTGACCCTATATGTAGAATTTAAAACTAAATTTCAAAGCCTAACTATAGTATTATTTGTGATATTTTCTGTAGCTTTGACCTACAAATGTTATTTTGACAAAAATAGTTTTTTTTCCTTAAAATGAGGTTTTTTTTTTGTATTTCAAAGGTTTATCTATAAATTATTTTAACTAAGAAAATATTTTCGAGTATTATAAATAATTTTAACTCGTATATATATAAATATTTATTTATCCATTATTTCTTTAATTTCTCTCCTGTCCTTCGCCCATTTTGAGACTACCTTATGTCCACCCTAACTAAGTTGACCGTCCTGGACCCGATGGAACCATCCATGCCAACATCCGAGGTCACCTTGTATAGTTGTTGTGCCAAAGTTGTAGTTCTTGCCACCATGATTATCGCAGCACACCAGGCGTCCTACCAGGTAAGACACCTTGTCATTAGCTGTTTATTTATTTTATTTTAGCTCATATTTCATGCATTGTTCATTATTTTCTTTATGCAAAATAAACTGTGATACATGGCATAAACTGTTAGAACTTACTGTTCATTTTTCCTGCTATGTATTATTTTTCTCACATTAAACCTAGATTTAAGGGACCACCTTGTGTGTTGCATTTATTGGCCTTGACACGTTGTAACACGAAGTTGTGTGTCGCAAGTAGAAAACGGAAGTACGTGATTGGCTGGCCACCAGTACGTAAAAGACGTGCGATAGAAATAACCGCTAATAGAGATTGCATGCTAGTTTGACTTAGCGGTTATAGTAGTTTTGTGTTGTGGATACAACACAGTAGGCATTGGGCGGGAAGGACAATTCCTTAGCGTATGGGCTTCGATGCACTTTCCTTTTTGTAAACCGTGAGCTCCGCCGGAGACGCGGGTCAGATTACCCATGATTACTGACGGCCACTGACGATTCTGCGGAACGTCATGCTCTTACTGATGGGGCCTCTGGTGCCCAAGGGGGACTATGCCGATCCTATTTAGCCATAGTCCATGCGCAGGAAGGGTTGTTCTTAACTACATTTCACTTAGAACGGTAGGCTACCTTATCCGTTAGGTACGAGTACTTTTGGTTTGGGTACTTGTATCTGACCGTGGCTTGGAACAATAACTTGTCGCGGATTAGTTCGTCACATCTTGTCCTTGTTTGGTTGTAGGTGTGACTTACTACTTCATGAGAAGGTATTGAACCTTGTTGGGGTCAGGATACCATATTGGATTCATAGCATAGGAAGATACGTTACCGTGAATTAGTTTACCATCTCCTGTCCTTGTTTGGTTGGGGGAATGGTACGCTCGTTCAGTAGGTGCGTATTGGAACATGTTATAATTTGATTTACTTATTTATTTGAGCAATATTTATTCAGTTTATATGACATGATATTATGTGTCTTTTTACGTCCCTCTGAGGACCTGGTTATCTCTCCAGGTGTGTGCTATTGTCTTTCGCAGGTGTTCTAGCTCTAGCCGTGTTCATCGCTACTTCTTCGAGGATGATTGCATTTGGATCGTCTTCGCTTCACTCGCCGCTCATTTCATTCTCCATGTATTTTATTTCTTTATTTTGTTGGTAGTAGATTTGTCTCCGCCCAACATATTGTATCAAGACAAATTCATAGTTGATTATATGATACCTTTTATTCTTGTGGATGAGATTAGTTATGGTTCTACTATATTTTACAGCTTATGTATTATACGAGGCTTCCATATATTGGAGTATACTTCGTATGAATACAGCTGGCATGTCTGCGTTCCTAGTCCTACGTATCTTGGGACTGGGGCGTTACATCTTCCTTCCTAAAAGAGCTTTTTCCTTATAATCTATTGCCCGCGCTTTCAGTGCATAAAAAAGGGTAACAGATCCATAAAATTCTCGAAACAGCCACGTCGATGTCACCTCTGAGTTGTTTCACTTCCATCAAAAACAAACCACCCCTTACGTAGAACTTCTACGTCCATATTACCTCTGAGTTGTTCTATGTACCCTTCGTGGAGTCCACTCCTATCACGACCTCATTACCTCTGAGTATGAAGACTCCGTTGTAAAACCCTCATGTTTACCACGTCCTCATTACCTCTGAGTAAGTATGTTGGTTTTCTCTCAACTTATTATCCGTACCCAAAACCAGGGTACGCCAAGGATAATAGGCCCACAAATGTCCACAGTTGACCATAAATGTCCACAGTTGACCACAAATGTTCACAGTTGACCACGAATGTCCACAGCTGACCACAAATGTTGAACTAGGTCCCCTAGTACATGTGCCTCTTTTCTCGTCACCATATGCCCTTGGAGCCCAGCTGTTCCATGGCATTCTTTCGCCTAATACCATGAACTTCTATGTCCGCCTTACCACAGAGTCGTTCTAGGCATCTCTATCAAACTTATTATCCATACCTAAAACAAAGGTATGCCAAGGGTAATAGGGCCACAGAAAGTCCCCCAGTGGGGCAAATGTCATAATATCAAAGATACAGTACAAGCACGACAGATAAAAGATGATGAAAACAAAGTCATTCATTAAAATCAAAACTACTACATTTTCTGGGACCATGTCCCTGTCAAAAATGAAGGAACATAAATGAAAGAAAGAAAAGGCCGATTATGGTTCGGCAACGCACAGCTCTCTGAGACGGTCCTTCAAATGGGCCGTCGATCGCTCAATCCTCCGCTTGGCCCGACGCTCAGCCTCCTGAGTCAACCTCTCTGCATCCTCCAGATGCGTATGTGCCTGCCAGCCGTCTTCAAGCTTCTTCAGTGCACGCTCCAAGGCAGTAGAGGTCCGGGTAACCCGATCGGCGTCTTGGAGAATTAGCTCCTTGTCTCGGCGAGAAGCCTGGAGCTCAGATTCTAAAGTAGCCAATTTTCTCTGAAGCTGGAGGATCTTCTCCTTCGTATCGATTATCCCACGAGAGACGGCCTCTTCCCGAGCAATGCAATCCTCTCCCCTGCGGCTTAATTGATCGTACTACAGAGATAAATCTCGAAGGTCCTTCACTAGAACAGGCTCGGACGTCTCCCATATCGTCCTTACCTTTTCCATGGCTGTTATAAGAAAGGCATGCTCCTGATCTATTGCTGAAGACAGATCGACTTGCCGCAGTACTTGAAACTGGGCCACGAGCTGATCAGCTTCTAGTAATTTGGGCTCCAAAAGCTCGACCATCCCTGCCCCGTCGGGGAGAGTTCTGAGGAGTTCAATCTGGTCGTGGGTACATTGACAGGCCAATGCAAAAGATGTCCTCCTCTCCACAGCAGCTTCAACCCCTCGCTTCAGGTGGCGGTAGAAACTGTCAACTACGTCCTTCGACGATTCATCTAGAACTTCCGAAGAAGATGGCGTCAAAGGAAGAGTAGCTGGCAGAGTTGAAAAAGATGCACCGAAACTTGACGCCCCTGCCACTAGGGAAACAAGTTCCGAGCGATAGGACGCTTGAATAGCGGCCATCTCCTCCTCCGCAGCCCGAAGAATCCGGAGACTTGGCAGGGCGGAAAGGTCGACCTCCGGAGCCACAAGAACCAAGGAGGGTGCAGGGACCATTTCTCCCCGTCCTGGCCGTTCTACTACCTGTTCTTCCGAACTCGAACCGACAGGAGGCCCCTCGATATGAGTTGAAGTAGGAGGAGGCATACTTTCTTCCACCAGATCCCCTCTAGTGACTTCTCCCCGGATGATGTCCGTCATTGGCAGCGAAGGAGCAGGACCTGTATGTCCGGAGCAACCATCGATCAGCTTAACCCGAAGGATGTGAAGATAGAGCAAATGAACCTCCTCACTAGTCAAGACTTGACTTAGCTTACCAGGGGAGGGTTGCTGAAGCTGAGGCTCGCTCACAGCCATTGTATCCTCCTCACCAGCGACATCTGAGCCGAATGCTTCTGGTTCCTCTACCCCAGCCGCCCTAGAGGTAGAAGCAATTGGGTCAGCATCACCCGGCTGGAATTCAGCAATCTCGAGGATTGGCTCAGTAGAGCCCACATCGCCCTGGGTTGAGATGTCAGCAACGGGAGGAACCTCAGCCGTCGTTGGGAGAACCCTGGCAGAAATAAGCTCAGCACTCATATCACTAATTAAAGTGGCTAGAGCCGGGTCGACCTCAGAGACAGTAGCCAGCTCTCGAGAGTCCACTTCTCCTGACGCCTACAAAGAAAAGAAGAATGATCAGATTATAGTACGAAAAAGAAGAGCTAAAAAAGATGGTTGTAATTCTATTCACCTCCGAAACGGCATCAACATCCTCGCTTCTCTCCCTGATGATTGGACCGCGAGGCTTGACCGCAGCCCGTTTCTGAGAGTAAGTTATGTCGCCAACAGCGGACCCAAGCCTGCTTCGCTTTCGTGAAGGACTAGGCGCAACAGGGGGCTGATCTGCCACCACATCATCTGCAGGAGGAAGAGACAAGTCATCAGGGTCATCCTCCTCGTCCACGTTAATGGACTCCGAGTCTGACACAACGATCGTGTTCCCCTTCTTTTTTCCTCGTCTTGGACCCTTTCGGCTTCTCCTCCAAGCCAGTACCAATAATAAAACTGGTACTTGGGTCAAAATCATGAGGGGGCTTGTTCACCATAACATGGTACAGAGCCGCCAAGTACAAAATTTGCCCTGACTCCCTAGCATCAGGTACAGAGAAGCTGGTGCGGGTGTGAACCGTGTTATAGTAGTGCCAAGCCCGGATTCCGTCAAGGACGTTACCGTCAAAACCCAGTAAGGAGCTGGGATTATCCAGGAACATCTGACTGTACCCAAATTACCGGAAGAACCGACTAGGTAAGTAAGGCTCCAAGAAGACGGAGTTACGGTCGCGATATACTAGATGTACAGGACAGATGTTCTGCAACCAGAGGAGCATTTTATCGGACAAGAGGTGAGGAGGCCCAGTACCATCAAGATGTACGCCGCTCACTTCTTCATCAGTAAAATGAGGAACAGACACGAAAAAGGTGTATCTGTCCACTCTCGCCAGCGCTATCCGACAGGCTGGCATAGTACTACACTTCCAGGGCATACGGTGATACTGGAAGATGAAAGCATCATCAGCAGTTACGTCGTCTTCTGGGCCAGGCCTCATCAAAGACTGGCAATGCATCAATAGCCACCCCATCAGATAATGATAGGGCAGCTCAATTCGTTCAAAGTCCTTCGCCGTATCACGAGCAATGACCTTGGATGAGAAAGTACGGAGGCCATGATCTATGCTGCATACCATTGCAGGGAGAAGAGCTAGTCTGGCCCCAAAGACCAGCTTCACAGCGGAGAGGATAAAGTTACGGCTGATCCTCTCAATAGAACCAGCCCCTCCCGAAACTACGCAGTTTCGCAGCCATATCATCAGAAATCCCGCCAGGAGAGCCTTATCAGACATCTGCTGGGTATCCTGATAAAAATAATTAAAAGAGTCAGTTTGACTCCAAAATCTGTCGCCCGTGGTCTTCACTCTCTTGGCAGTCGACACCTGGTTCTGTACTTCCTACCGGGTTCGAGGACTTCGAGGAGAAACCCGGCCTGAGGTGCCTAGCTTAAAAAGGTAACTGAGCCAGGTCTTGGTATGAGGAAGGTTCCCTTCCGAGCTATCGTCCTTCTTTTTGGACGTCTGTTGGCATGTACTATGGTGACATAGTAGTTCCCGATAGACATCAACAAAGCCCGGGAACCGCTGCTCCAACTCTTCGAACTCTTCGTTCGTGGGGGTATACGCTTCGAAGACTTCATTTCCCCAGGACAGCCTGGAGACTTCACGTATCTCGTGGAGGGCGAGTCCCATCTCCCCTCCAAGTGTAAAGAAGGTCCCCGTACGACGATTTTACATCTCGAGGAGAGCCATGAATAACTTCTTATGTAGGGGCAGGCCATAACAAGTGCCCCGAATGGCATGATAGAGGCCAATCTCGTGCAGAAGATTCTCGTATGTTTGCAAAATCCACGTGGTCAAGTTGATCCATGAAGGGATGGGGTTCATCCAGTTCAGCAGGGCCAACCGACCAATGGGGTAGGACCCCTTCTGAGCAAGCTGGTTCATAAAAGTGTCAGCTTGAGAGAACCGGAAGTTGGGACCCTGCACATTTAAGAAGCTACCCGGGGCCAACCCCATCACGTAGCAGCTGATCGGTGTCTTGCTCGCGACCACCGACCATAAGTTTCTGTTATAGTGAATATCACCCACAAATATCCCCTGCCGGCTCGGAGTCAAGGAGTCAACCATTTTTCTGTCCATTGGCAGCATGTTGAACCACGACAGTGGGAAGTGACGCTCCATCTAAGGAATATGGATATCATCCCGTTAGAAGAAAAACTCTAACTTTTAGATATATCTAAAATGTTGGGGTTCTTTACAGTCAGGGCATCCCCAAAGAGGAACATAGGTTTCAGGTGTTTGTCCCCTAATTTCCCCGAGTTCATCATGTCCGAGAGAAAGTAGAAGGACTGGTTTTTGATATCTCTCAACCTCTCCTCAGGTTCATCTTTGGGAAACTGGTCCGACACATAATCAACTAAATGATCGAACCTCACACCCACAACAGATTGGGCTCGACCTACCAAGAGTTCTTCCGCAGGATTGACTGGCAACTTTACTGAAAAAAGACAAAAGAAAGAAGTCAGAAGATAGCCAGAGAAAAACCACTTAATGTTTCTGAGCTTATGCGGCTCTGATTAGGTGGGACTTCATGCGGCCCAGTTTATAAGGAGCTTATACGGCTCTGTTTTATGGGGCCCAGTTTATAAGGAGCTTATGCGGCTCTGTTTGGTGGGGCCCAGTTTATAAGGAGCTTATACGGCTCTGTTTGGTGGGTCTTCATGCGGCCCAGTTCATAAGAGCTTATGCGGCTCTGTTTGGTGGGTCTTCATGCGGCCCAGTTCATAAAGTGCTTATGCGGCCACGAGACGTCTCTCATGCGGTTTGGACATGAGATAAACTCTCATGCGGCTTGGACATGAAGCAACTCTCATGCAGCTCGGACATGAAGCAACTCTCATGCGGCTCGGACATTAGGCATACTCTCATGCGGCTCAGTCATGAAGCAACTCTCATGCGGCTCGGACATGAGGCATACCCCATGCGGCTCGGACATGAGACGTTTATGCGGCTCATACAGCACAGCATATGCGAATTCATCACACTGAACTTAAGCAGTTCAATGAAGACGAAGAGAGCATTATATGCCAAAGGCCCGCGCATAAAATAAGCGACATAGCCATTATGGTTAGGGTTCGAATCCATACAGTTCTTCTCAACGCTCTTACCGTCAATAGCAGAATGAACGTCGGGGTGAACTGAGATCGCCGACGAGGAGGCAACTCCTTTGCCCTTCGCCGCAGCACTGGAGGAAGCCTTAGAAGCCATTGATGATCGAAAGAGGAGAAGAGACGGAGACTAGGGTAAGAAAGCTTGAAGAAAGAAGAGAGTAAAGAATCTCTCTCTCCAAAAATTACTCATATTTATAGGCTGGCGGAGCGTGTGAACCGATAGACGCTTCGAATTTCATGCTGCCTAGAAGATAAAGCCGACCCTTAGGATTCTATCCCCTTTCATACAAAAAAGAATGCTCAGAATCATCAAGGCAAATCTAAATATTTAATGCCGACTCTTGGGATCCTATCCAAAAGACGGTTTTAAAAATCAAAACAAATCAAAAGCAATTAATGAGACGCCTACGTGGCACGAAGACCATCATACGGCCAGAAAAGACTATCCGGCCAGAAAAGACTATGCGGCCAGAGAAGTCTATGCGGCCAGAGAAGTCCATGCGGCCAGAGAAGCCTATGCAGCCCAAGAAACCTATGCGGCATGAAGAGCTTATGCGGCCATGCCCATGCTTCGTATTCAAAGTATTTCAATTTTACAAATTAAAAACTTTGAAGGGGGTCTTGTAGAAGCATGAAAAAGAACAGTAATTCTTATGCGGCCCAGAATCAACATGAAACTCCATGCGGCTCAAAACTTGGGGAGTTTTCATACGGCACAAAATTTCTGAGAGCCTTATGCAGCTCAAAAAGCTTCATGTGGCTCAGAAAGCTTCATGAGGAGCCACGTGGCCTTATGCGGTTCGAAATAGGCCTATACAGCTGGCCATAATTACTCCGTACATCTGGCCATTAATGCTCTGACACAAAGTGACAGCTCTGACAGAAATGATGGCTCTGACATAAAGAAGATATGCGACATGCTCATAAAAAGACAAGAAAATCTTTATGATAGCTGGCACAGTTCACAAATTCTAAGAAAGCTTTTTATGCGGATTGCATGTGTGACCTTCATACGGCTCGGTTATGTGGCCACCCTCATGCGGATCGGTTATGAGGCCACCCTCATGTGGCTCGGTTATGGGGCCACCCCCATGCGGCTCAGTCATGAGGCCACCCTCATGCGGTTCAGTCATGAGACCACCCTCATACAGCTCTCATGCGGCTCAATCATGGGGACAGTCCATCATACGGCTCAGTCAGGATGCACCATTCATGCGGCTCGCAACATAGCAGCAGTTGGGACACGTGGCAGAAGTTGACTAAGTCTTAAACAACTCGGATTTATTACATCCAACAAATTATAACAGTTCAGATTTATTACAACCGACATAACAGTCTAGATTTATTGCAACAAATAGATCAAGATTAATCTTAACCAATCTCCAACTGCCCACTTCTCAAGGTGCAGTTACAAGGATGTGGCCACGTGGCTGTACACCCCACTCATCACAAACTCCTATAAATAGTATAGGATTATTCCTTTGCACACACACACAGAGACACACAGAGCAAAAAGTACACAAAAGAGGGCATTTCTTTGCCGGAGCCGAGGTTGCGTTCGATCGTCCAAGGAATAAGGCAGAGTTGATAGCACTTTCCCGAGCCTCTACCGTCACCCCCCAGAATCCAAATTAAACAATTGGACTTAGATTGCTTTTCCTAGGTTTTGTTCCTAGGCTTTCTTTTGTACAAGCGAGTTTGTAATTGTGAATTAAAGTTTAGTCCTCCCATAAAACTGTTCTGTTCTTTGATAATCAATGGAAAACAGTGTCCAATCTTCTTCCAGCCGTAGCATATTGGTTCTTCTTCGTCATCTTCTTGTTGTTCCTTCTTTCTTCGATTGAAGCAAAGGAACTTCTTGAAGTTGCGGACAAGAAGAGCTTGATCATCACCTTCCGAATTGTCGTCATCAATCTCTTCAGGATCAGCCCTTCGACAATGAGCTTTAAGGGCAATCTCTTTTGCCTTTGGAGTAGGCTCTTCGAAGTTTTTGAGGTCAAGCTCGTGAGTCATCAACTTTTCCATCAAAGTCTTCATAGACATTGTGGTGAGATCATTTCCTTCTATGATAGCTGTTACCTAAGGGTTCCAAATTTTTGGTAGCCCCTTAAGTAACTTGCGGATCTTCTCGTGATTTGTATATTGTTTACCGAGAGATGACAAAGGATTGATGACGTCGAGGAATCTTGTAAACATTTATGTGATCGTCTCATTAGGCTTCATCTTGAACGCCTCATATTCTTGAGTGAGATGACTTATTTTTGACTCCTTGACTTGGGTGGTTCCTTCATGCGTCACTTCTAGACGTCTCTATACTGCATAAGAGGTGGTGCATGTTGAGACCCTGTTAAACTCATTCCTGTCTATTGCACAAAATAAAGCATTAATGGCTCACGCGTCTAGACTCGCATGTTTCTTTTTTTCGTCAGAATATTTGTCGTAGGGTTTTTTGACGAGATCATCATTGACAACTATCCTGGCGGGCTTTTTGTAACCATCGGTAACAATGGTCCACAGGTCGAAGTCTAGCGACTTAAGATAAAAACTCATCCTTGTTTTCCAATAGGTGTAGTTTGTTCCATCAAATAGGGGAGGCCTATGAGTGGACTGCCCTTCACCGTGATTGGAAAACATGGGTTGTATGGTTGCCATGGATCATCTCTAGGATGTTAGTCCTTGTTGAGAGAACAGAGCTCTGATACCAAATAAAGAACAAGTAGGCAACTCTAGAGGGGGATGAATAGAGTTTATGACAATAATATCCAATTAAAAATTAAACTCTTTCACCAACAGTAAATAATCAGAGTAAATGCGGAAATTATAAAGAACGAGAAAGCATACGCAAACACAGCCGATTTTAACCTGGTTTCCCTCGTGGAGGACTAGTCCAGGCCTGAGAACTCTAGCTCAGGATTAAATCTACTATTTGTGAAATAGTAGTTACACCCCATACCTTTTCTTCAGAAGAGCACGTCAACTTCTTACAGAGATCGCAGTGGCGATGCCTGGAATTTTTCAAGCAATTTTTTGAACTCTTGCACAAACTCCTAACTGAAGAGCACTGAGCACTTTGAGGCTTAGGGAGCTTGTGGCTAGTAGATGAGAAGGGTAAGGCTTATATAAGGCTTTAGAGAGAAGAGAAGAGAAGATTGGATGATTGAAAAAGTGAGAATTCAAGGCCTATTTATAGGGTTCTGGATAGGCAGAATTCGGCCAGAATTCTGGGTCAAGAATTCAAATTTTTGGCCGTTGGACAACTAGCATACAGCAAACCCTAAAAATTAGGGTCCTATAATTTAGGGGACATAATTCGGCCCAAACTCTGTGTGGAAGCAGAGTTCGGCCCGAACTCTGTCTCCAGAAGACAGAATAGTTCTAATGGGCTAAATGGGCTAGTTGGTTTTGGTGGAGCTTTTGGTTTAAGGCTTGGAGATAGGCATAGGCCCAAACTACTCAGTGCAACTCAGTTTACAATTGTCTAGACTCAGGAAAAGTAAAAATATAGACTCGAAACATAGTGCGCTGTAGGTACGAGCCGTCGTCCGTCTTGCACTGGGTTCAGTCTTGATGTATCATATTGAATTATGACAAGTATCATATTGTCAATTTTATCAATATTTGGTTGACTGTGATTATGTGTCAACACTTGCCATATTTACTGCTTATATTTAGTCTATATTTTTGTTATTGCATATCAATGTTTACTTACTTCCAGTTCTTGTAGCTGTACCATTATTACAGTTCCTGATTTATTGCCTGCTCAGTGATATTAGCTACTTTACTTATTATCATTTGGTTGCATATGGACCTAGAGTTAAGGGACTACCATTTGTAGTGTATAACATAAACCTTGACACAGTTGTACCACGAGATATGTGTGAGATGAGTAGCATGTAGAGGTACTTACGTGATGGCTGATCACCTGTGCGGATGCGTGAGGGGTAACTTGTAAAACCCCTAAATTTCTAATATATTTTATTATTAAATTTGGTACTAATTTAAAATTTTGTATTGTACATCGCGTAGTCGTATTTTACGTCGCGCACGAAATTATTTTCTTGCTCGTCGAGTGTGAATATGTGTGAGCGTACATATTTTAGAAAAATATTTTTCTATTATATTATACGCTTTCAAAATATTATATAATTATTATTCTTGCTATAAAAAGCCTTTTGTTTTAGCAGTTATTAATCATAAATAATATTTTATTGTATACTAGGAAAAGCATAATCATGTATGCATTATTCGTGCATACATATATTTGCGCAATTATTTATTAGTCTATTTTAAATAAAAATGTAATTTTCGAGATTTATTAATATTAATATTTTATTATTCAAAAAGATATTTAAAAATATTAATGTAATTTTTAAAATTATTATTATTAATATTTTTGGAAAATATATTTCAAAATTATTGTGAAGATTTAAACCTTGATTTGAAATTTTGGATTTATTTAATAGTTAAGTATTTAAAATTTGAATTATCCTATTCGATTTTAAACTAAAATTTAATTTGATTTAAATTAGATTTGCATTTAGATTTGGATTTGATTTTAAATTTATTAGTAGCAATTATCTAAAGTGGGTTTAAACTACTCCTAATCCTTATCCAATTGGGAATTCCCACGTCCTATAAATAGGCAGGTACTCCTCCAATTCATTATTCATCCACAACAAATTTCTCCACAAATAATTCTCCATGAAGTGCGTGCACCGTGTCCGTGTTCCACCATCCAAATTCTTATTCCATATAATTTACATATACATCAAATCCTCTCCCCCGTGTCGACAATCCCGACACGATAAATCCTAACCCTAACCCTAATTTTGGCCGAAGCCCTCACCGAATTCCACCATCTCGACCCCGCCATTACACCAGACCCCGCAACCTCCGACTAAACCACCACCCTGTCACCTTCTGGCCAACCCCCGCTCATCCCCACGACCTAACAACTCCACCACAGCCCCAAACCCAAACCCGACGACAACACACTCCATCGAACCCCGGCACAGCCACCCGTAGCCACCTAAACCTACACTGTCACAGTCGTCTCGGCCATCCCGGCCGCTGACAACCACCACCATCATCATCACCACGCCACCACCGACAACCACCCAAATAAACCCAAAATTAAATTAAACCACCACCATACGTACCTCCTGTAATAGCGTCGGCCTATCTCCGACGAGCCGACCTCCGAGTCGAGCTTCGCACAGCTCCGATATCGAGAGCCACCGCGCTCGAGGGTTTTTCCGCCGGACCCCGCGGCCACCATCTCCCCTCGCCCGTGCCCGTCAAGAGACCTCCGCCGCCGAGCGATGACCGCGAGCCGCGCCTGGACGCACCGCCGTGGCTCTACGGTCGACCGCCCCTCTCGATCTACTCCCCGCACCCTCCATCCGCCGCCTGCGCGCTCTCTCCGACTTACCTGGGTCGGCGAAGCTCCGCCGCGTGCCAAAACCCATTTCCCCTTTCCGACCCGACCTCCGCCCGTCGTGGCCTACCCCGACCCTCTCCGAAACCTCCGCGCGGCGAGCGCCGATCCCCCACCACCGCGTTGCCCTAACTGCCGCGTGCGCCCCTCCACGCCTCTCTCCGCCACACACCGCCGACGGAACCCACTTCGTCGAAACCCTCCGCCGGACCGCGGCTCGCCGGCTACCCTCGCCGCGCGCAGCTCCGCTCACCGCCCTAGCCCCTTCTTCCTCTTCTCCCCGCTCTCTCCGCGCCGCTCACTGAGCTGCTCCTCCGCCGGGCCGAGACTCCTCCGCCGCCGCCCCTCTCTCCGTTCCCAACTCTCTTCCACTCTCTCTCTCTCTCACTCTTTCTTTGACATTTTTTTATTATTTACTGCTTTGATGTTCTCGAGAAGAACAGCAACTCTTTGTAATATTTATTTTCGTTTTCAATAGTTTTTTTCGATTGTTTTGTGTTTTTATGTTTGTTTTTGTTTTTGTTTTTTTATTATTATCTGATTTCTTTTTCTTTTTATTATTATTATTATTATTATTATTATTATTGGTATTTTAGTATTGTTATTATTATTTTGTCTTATTAAAATATATATATATAGTAGTATTTCTAAATTATTGGTTACAAAGTATAATATTGGGCTTTGAACTCATTAGGGCTTTTATATTACTTTGACAAAATATATATATATATAATATTTATAAATGATTCTAAAAGTTTCTGAATATCTTATTAATTTTATATTATTTATGGTATTTTAACAACGGATTTAGGACTCTAAACATATTCTTTTTAATTTTCTAATCTAATTTTATTATAGTTTGATATCAAAATAATTCCTATATTTTCAAATATTATTTTGACTACTATAATATAGTTTCCAAATACGATAATTATTTTCTAAATAGTTATACATATTTTTATTTATTTAAACAAATCTCTTCAATTATCGATCTTGTCTCTCTAATCATATTCATATCTTCTTCCAAATCCCGAACTTATTTATATCGTCCCTAGCTAAGTTGACCGTCCTGGACCCAATGGAACTATTCGTGCCACCATCAGAGATCACCTTGCATAGTTGTTGCACCGAAGTTGTAAATTGTGCCACCTTGATCTTTGTACCACTGCGGGCGCCATACCAGGCAAGACACCTTGCCATTTGTTGTTTACTTATTTTAGCTCATATTCCATGCATTACTTATTATTTTCTTTATGCAAAATAAACTGTGATACATGGCATAACTGTTAGAACTTACTGTTCATTATATTTTCTGCTATGTATTATTTTTCTTACACATTAAAAACCTAGATTTAAGAGGCCACCTTGTGTGTTGCATTCATTGGCCTTGACACGTTGTACCACAAAGTTGTGTGTCGCATATAGTACACGGACATGCGTGATTGGCTGGCCACCAGTACGTACAAGCCGTGCGATAGGAATAACCGCTAATAGAGGTTGCATGCTTAGTTTGACTTAGCGGTTATAGAGGTTCACTGTTGTGGATACAACAGAGTAGGCATTGGACGGGGAGGACAATTCCTTAGCGTATGGGCTTCGATGCACTTTCCCTTTTGTAACCCGTGAGCTCCGCCGGAGACGCGGGTCAGCTTACCCAAGATTACTGACGGCCACTGGCGATTCTGCAGAACGTCATGCTCTTATTGATTGGGCCTCTAGTTCCCCAAGGGGGGACTACGCCGATCCTATTTAGCCAGGGCCCATGCGTAGGAAGGATTGTTCTTAACTACATTTCACTTAGAATAGTTAGGCTACCTTATCCGTTAGGTACGAGTACTTTTGGTTTGGGTACTTGTATCTGACCGTGGCTTGGAACAATAACTTATCGCGGATTAGTTCGTTACATTTTGTCCTTGTTTGGTTGTAGGTGTGACTTACTACTTCGATGAGAAGGTATTGAACCTTGTTGGGGTCCGAATACCATATTGGATTCATGGCATGGAAAGATACGTCACCGAGAATTAGTTTACCAACTCCTGTCCTTGTTTGGTTGGGGGGATAGTACGCTCGTTCAATAGGTGTGTATTGGACCATGTTATAAATTCAATTGACTTATTTATTTGAGCAATATTTATTCAGTTTATATGGCATGATATTATGTGTCTTGTTACGTCCCTCTGAGGACCTGGTTATCTCTCCAGGTGTGTGCTCTTATCTTTCGCAGGTGTTCTAGCTCTAGCCGCGACCATCTCCATTTTTTCGAGGATGATTGCGCTTGGATCGTCTTCGCTTCGCTCATTTCATTTTTATGTATTTCTTCTTATTTTTGTTGGTAGTAGATTTGTCTCCGCCCAACATATTGTATCAAGACGATTCATTCTCATTATATGATATCTTTTATTCATTTATTTTTATGGATGAAATTAGTTATGGTTCTACTGCATTTTACAGCTTATGTATTCATATGAGGTTTCCATATATTGGAGTGTACTTCGTATGTATACAGCTGGCATGCCTACATTCCTAGTCCTACGTATTTTGGGACTAGGAAGTTACATAACTGCTAATAGAGTCATGTTAGGAGACTTGGCAGTTAGTAGAGGTATATGAGTCATGAATATGACTCTACTAGGCATTGTGTGGGAAGAACAGTTCCTTAACGTATGGGCCACGTATGCACTTTCCTATTATTGTCGGTTATCTCCGCTGGAGATACGGTCCTGGATCCTGATACCTAATTTTCTGCTGACCTCTGACATTCGATCAATGTTATGCTTTGAGGTCCCTGGTATCCTGTGGGACCATACCTGATTTTCTTGCAGCCAGAGTTCCCATGTGTTGAAGGTTTGTTCTTAACTGCATAAACACATTAGAATGGTCAGGTAACCCTCGTCAATGTCATATCACCCCCGTTCCATTAGTAGCTTGGGACAATATCGTATCGTGGTATAGTGTACTATCCCTTGTCCTGTTTGGTTATAGGGGTAGTCCATTGTTTCGATGATGAGATATTGGATCTTGTAAAATTGGGACTGTTTACTTTACTTGTTATTTATGATACATTATATATATTCAGTTATGTGGTATGTTCTTTATGTATCTTGTTACGTCCCTCTAAGGACCTGGTTATCTCTCCAGGTGTGTGCTTTGTGACTTTTTGCAGGTGTTCTAGCCATGGTCGTGATCTTCTCCATTCCTTCGAAGATGCTTGCTCTTGGTTTGTCTTGCCATTTTACCGATCATTTCCTTGTATATTTTCTTTCATTTCAATTAGCTGGTAGTGGATTTGTCTCCGCCCAACTACATGTATAAATGACAAATTTTATAGTTGTTTCATATTATTATTCTCTTATTTGGTGGATAAGATTAGTTGTCTTGGTTTACTGCATTTTACAGCTTATGGATACATACGAGGTTTCCATATATTGGAGTATTCTTCGTATATACGCAGCTGGCATGTCTACGTACCTAGTCTTAAGTATTTTGGGACTGGGGCGTGACATGTTTTTGTGGTGGCCCATGCAGGTCGAGTTTATCACTTCGGTTACGTTACTGTACCGATATGAGCCTACATATATAGGATTAGAGTCTAGAATATCATCCACATGCTTGAACTCCTCCCTTGATTCCAATTTTGAACTCTCGTCCGACTACCTTAATTTCCTTCTGCTTGATTACCTACCACTTTAAACTTATCTTTTTCCATCGTGCTTGATAAAGAAGTTAGGAAGATAACTCATACTAGTTATACAGGTTATACTGTTCAATCACCCAATTAGTTGATTTTTATAAGTTGGGTAGTATGCCTCACGGCCTATCACCCTGTAATCTTATAACCCCTTAATGAAGTATAACCGGGTGGCCCTGAATATATGCTAGTGTAGAAAGAGATGTTACCTAGAACATAGAGTTTTAGTAGCCCATACTCCATTGGTCAACCAAGGCCTGATACAAGAGACAGTAGGATGACTGTATAAACTGGAACATCGGACACGACGTAGATTCTTAAGAAACTTGAACCATTTATAACTGCTTTCATCATTATCTTTCGTACTTATACTTTGAACTACCATGAATGATAACCTATTTATAGCCTAGGTTTGCAAGCTTATTTCTTATCGAGCTTGTTCAGGACATGTATACTGGGGACGCCCACAAGCATATTATCTAATTAGAATCAATGTATTATGGTCTGATCAACCATAGTGCGTTTGGTTCGCTCTTCATATGATTATCTCACGTGGATTGAGATATTTAGGTATCTATGACCTCATCTACGACTACCTTGATAATTCCTCTTGAATTATATATTCGCCTTTGAATCACGTAATTGTATTCAATGACATCCTTCTTGAACTCTTCATTGTTTTTGTCTTTTACTAATTTAGAAAGACGAAACGCTCGTATTTAGTAGAAAGATGCAGAGTATCCCACATGGCCATGATAGTTATATACACAAGTGTAGCTACCATCGGCCAGCCATGTGACTACAACCTTGCCTTGAGATTACTCATTCTTTCCTCGACCCTGAAACTACTATTGTGACCTTCTAGTCATTTGAATATGATAATTATTAGAATCATACCCTTGGTCGAAATACCAACATAGGAGACTATCTATTCTTAGGGAACAATTATTATGGGTCGCTAAATATTTTTCTTAATTCTTGCTTTAACTAGCAACCCTTAAGCCTTAACCCAACCTTTCCTCGACCAAAGTCCATAGTTTAGACATGAGATGAATAGGCAAAGGTAAGGACAATCATTTACCATGACTATAGTAGACACACATCCTGAGATTGGATTCCAACAGATATTATCCTACTTATGTAAATTTTATTATTAAAGACATGACTTAGCATTAGAACAACACCTTCACCAACTTGGCCAATATCTGTAGCATAACGCTCCATCGTATTGACTCACTAGTTGTCAACAGCAATGCATGAGCACTATGTGCAACACCATCAGGAATCTTATGACTATAGTCCGATCGGCTTAACACTAATAGAAATTTATGACTTAGTCATCGGAGATCTTTCCTATGACATGCTTTAGAGTTCGTTACCCCATCAATAGACTTAGTAATTAGCGACTCATGAACTCCCAATTTCTGTTTAGATCATTTAAATACATGTATACAAGTATACATGTATGTATCATGTAAATGTAATATACATGATATGTATGTATGCATGTATACAAGGTAAGTATGTATGTATATATTTCTATAAACTGAGTTAACCTATAACCTTTTACACACATGCATTCATACACCCTTTGACATCATGTATCCCATGTCACATACACCTACCTATCACTAAATTTTAGAACATTAACACATATCCTTTCACACACATGCCAAATACACACATACTCACTTACTCTTTTACCTCTCTTTCTATATATATATATATATATATATATATATATATATATATATATATATTATATATATATATATATATATAGTATGTATGTGCCTATATATAGCTTTCCTATATATATCTATGTATATGAATATGTGAATGTGAATAATATATATACATTATATGACTAAGTTTGTGTGCCTTGTTAGCTTATAGTTTAGTTTTGTGCTTGGTTTAGCAAGTGACTTAGGCTATGAGTTAGTAGCTATCTTGGATACTTGATTTGCATATAGTTAGTTTGTTTAGACCTAGAATAACTTATTTGACCTAATTTAGACTTGTTAGACCTAGTTTGACCATAGTTGACCTAGGTTTGACTTTCAGGGTTGACCAAGTTGACCAAGAGTTGACTTTGGTCTAGATTGACCTAGAATCATGTAGAATGCATAGTAGAACTTCATATTACCATTTTGGACTTGTTGTGACTTGTGCTGTTCTGATTAGGAGCCAGACACCTCTCCTCGGACAGTATATTTACTTTGGACATTCAGACACCAGGCGAGTACATTCTCTGATCATTTCATATCCTGCATTAGGAGTATATCTCCTGCTTTAGATTACTTTACATGATGCTGACACGTTGGAAACACGGATTAGTACTATATGGATCTTGTTGTGCGATATTATCCCCTTAGCGGATACATCGGGTATTCGTATTCGTGTACTTTATCGTGAACATCGTGTACTCTTTGTATTTGTGACATTCGTGTACGAAACGTATGAAATCATGTATAATCATGTATTCACATGACCTTCGTGTACAATAACATAACTTAGCCAGATCCTTGTGTATTGATTGAGGCGGGGGAGTAGAAGTGGTTATGTATCCAATCCAGTAGATTACTCGTGTACAACCTCTGTAGATTACTCGTGTATAACATCGTGCCGTTTACATAACCATCTTAGTGCTCTGAATCACTAGACACTGTTAGTTCTCTATATACTGTAGCTATTTATTTACAGTCTTCCTGTTTATCATATTATTCTTCAGTTTCTTGTATCTTACTCTCTAGCATGATTATATATCCTGACCTACTATGATTTGTTGAGATGTACTGTGCTCGTTCATGTCCTGACTGGACCTGTTAAAATATTACAGAGGACGAGACTGAGGCGTTCTGCCCTACCTACTACGGTGCTACACTAGACGAGTGCCTGGACTTGGACCAGCAGCAGGATCCACTAGCAGTAGATGATACTCCCTTAGACTAGGATTGTCTTTACTTTACTTGGATTACTGTATTTGGATTTCAGAGATTTGGGATATGTATCTATTTATAGACACTTAGAATTCTGGATTGTATCTCTGTGATGTTTCTTTCCTGGATATTATCATCTATTATCATTCTATCTTATTCCTGTTCTACCTTAGCTGTGATTGATTTATATTCTGTTATGTCACTCCCATTCGGAGAGTATAACTGTTTATTACCTTTAACTGTTAGATGTTGAGACCTAGGACAGCGTTCTACCGTCGACACTGCGGCGTAGGCTGGACGTACCCACGTCTCGTGCCTTTACTCTAGGGTGCGGGTCGTGACAGTAATTAGCAACTCATGAACTCCCACTTTCTGTTTAGATCATTTGGGGTCCTCGACCGTGACATTAATATTTAGAGCACGAGGCCAGCTGTTACCTTCCAACAAACTTCACATAGAAGCCATAGACAACCCCATCTTCATGTAGGCATATCATGTCCCACTAAAACACGTCCTCTTGTACTCTATATTTATGATACGACTTTCGAGTCAAAAAAGACTAGCTATAACTCTTACCATAACACCGATGTACTTTCCGACTGCAGTTAGAGATCCAATCTTGACTCAAATCTTTTGGCCCAATATATGGTTGTGATCTACTCGAAGCCCTCTACGCACATGCCACTAGTGTGCCACTCAATAGAGACCTCTTGTGTTACTTAAACACAAAAGTCACGGAAGGCGCATCTCATGACTTACAGAACCTATTCTACCAATCCGATGAGAAATTTGCCCAACCACTTGAATTTGAACCTATTCTACATTACCCTAATTTTATAGGGATGGTTTAAATTAATTTCACGATATCTTGTCCAGCCACTATAGATTAAAATCTAAAGTTCATGCAATCAAAGATTGAAATCCAATTAGGGAACCTATTGAGACTCGGTTAAACCCATCATAGCCCATCATCGTATTTTGACTATAAAACCAAACTTGACAAAATAGGCCCTCACCCCTATTATGTAGGCCCCACCTCTTGGCTCACTAATTCTCCTTCCATAGATTTCGTAACTGTACCTCTTCGTAGCCTATGTTATGCATCTCTCGATACCAACTTGCTTCCGGATATACTTGACCAAGACCTCTCCTACTGTCTTAACCAAATATAGTCAATATATGGGCCATATTAAATCGATAATACCTAGACTTCCTATAGAGTCCGTGACTATGATTGGAAATACCTCATACTTCTATATACCTCCTTGAAATTGGACCTTCTTAGAAGCCTTATTACTGTGCCTTCCCCGATTAACCAACTTATATAAGTTGGGTAGAACCTTGAACTTAGCATACTCTTACCCCTTAGAATGGGATGCCATTCATAACCGTCCTTCCATCTAGTTGGAAGTTGTGGCATGATCTTCATATGGTATTTTATATCCCTTTGCTCGTGCGTTTAGATAACTGTGGTAAAAGATCGCAACCTTGGTTCCTCAAATTCCTTTCTATCACAAAAATTGTATCTTAGTTTTAATTTCGAGAATAAAATTTCTGAAGTGTATTGACAAGCCTCTCTAGAACGCAAAGTTCTTGAATTAGCAGATGATCTAGGTAGATTGATTCCACTTAAGCTAAAAATTCAGTGGTTCATAACGTCCATCTTTATCCGTATCAATTGATACCCTCTATCATGACTTTGATATTTTGAACACAACACGAGCCGTTCCCTTCGAACAAATTTTACACTCATAAACTAAACCAGTCAAACTACATACATTACATACATGTCCTGCACAAACAAACCTTCTTGTGCTCCATTTTAATTTTACCACATGTATGACGCATTCTTCCTTTAGAACAAACCAAGGATGCCTATGTACCTTGTTGAACACATGCCTGATAGAAATGATGTTAGATCCTCCTATAGAAGTTATTGGCCAAGAACGTCATGTCAATATCTAAGCTCACCTAGAACCCGAGACTGCAGTCAGAAGTGTCCAATATTTGTGTACCACTTCCTAGAAAAGTGTCCCTCCATAATTTTTGTAATGACGGTTTTTATAGTTAGCCAACTCCTATAAGTTGGGTAGGGCCTTGAACCAATAATACAACATCTTGTAGGATATGGATGACAGCATGGATTACTTTTACAACTACCTCCATCTTTTTAAAAATCGAGTTACAATTGGGCAGACCTACTCTCCCTTCATAATTAATCATGTTGCCCTTAATATTAAGTTTTATTTTAATTTCGAGGATAAAATTTTTATAAGTTGGGTAGGATGTAAACCTCCATATTTTTATTTATTATTATTCAAAATTTTAATTATTATTTTTATTTTTCTTATTTCTAAACAGCCTTGAAATTTAATTTATGGGTTTCTAAACTAGTAGATATTATTTTAGGCATTGTTTTTACAAATAAATTTACCAAATATATTGGAGCGATTTTTAGTACTAAAAATTTCTTATAATTTTATTTGGAAAATTTGGCATTTATAAATATATATGTATTTCCATATATAGATATATAAATATTTAGTTAGTATTTTATTTGTAATAGACAAGTTTCTTTACATGGTGAATCTAGTTTAAGATTTTATTAAATAATATCAATATTTTATATATGTTCTCCAATGATCAATATTCTTATACAATGTTTAGTTATAGTAGAAATTATTTTAAACTCTTAGAAGGAAAAACGTATTTATTAGATTTTCTTAGAATATATATTGGTTTTTATTAAATAAAGTCCTATTTATAGTTTTATTTAAAATGTATTTAATTAGATTTTAAGTAGAATATATATATGATTTTTATAAAATCTTGTGTATAGTTTTATTAAAAAAAATATAGTTAATTAGAATTTAATTAGGAATTATTTTGATTTTATTAAGTCAAAATACTATGTATTGATCTATATAATACTAAAAAGGAAAATATATATATATATATATATATATATATATATATATATATATATAATAATAAAAATGCACCTAGTGCAAAACCCGACCCCCCCTAACTTCTCAGAACCGACCCATTCCTTTCCATATGCATATAACAAGAGCCAAGGGAGGAGTTCGTTTAACAAACCCTAGCCCCCGACCTGGTCGCCAGCCTCTCGCGTCCTTGGCGACCATGGCCGTGGCCCCACCGCGCGCGACGGTACTGCAGCGGCGAGGCCGACAGCAGCCGCGGCAAGGCCGAGCGACAGTAGTCATTAACAGCAGCAGCAGTCGCAGAGCATCGTACCTAGTTTCCAGGTAAATTTCTCCTTCATCTCGCCATCATTTTCTGAGCCGATGGGTCTATTGCGATCACAACATAACCGTCTTCAAACCCCAGTAGTTAGTTCTTGATATCGTTGCACGACCTGTCCAGAAAATCGACGCAAAGTCGATAAAAATCCTGTTCGAAAACAGGACCTAGAGCAGTCCATGAACCCCTGTTTACGGACAAATCCTCGTCAACCTATTAACAGTTTTGAAAATCCATCTGGACAGTATTATAGACAACCTAACAGAGATTGAAAGCCTCATTTTTGTTTCTGTTTTCATTAAATATAGTTCAAGTTATTTGTTTTTAAAAATAAGGAAAACTAATACTAAAACAGTTTTGAAAAATTATAAAATCCTTCGATACGATGTACGTCCCGCCAAATCGGACAACGTGGTCGCGAACCAAAAGCATCGAAAGGTGCGTATCGACTTCTTGGACGTGTGGGCTTTAACGGAATACAAATTGGTCGCGTGTGCGCGACAAATTTGATGCGTATCCGTCGAAATTTACTATATCGGCCGATTTGCAAATTTCCCAATTACTTTGTGCACGTTCGTCAAATCGAGACAAAACTTGCGCCAGCAAGTCCGTATTATTTTTCTGGTCCTATATGCCAAGTTTGGTCCGATTCTAAGAAGATCGACTGGAACGCCCATTTAGCGGGCCTACAACCCGTTCCAATGGGCAAAATTGTACACGGTCCACCGGAATCCAACTTTGAACATACGGTTGGGTTCGTCTCCTTAAATCTGATCCGAAGATATATAGTTTGATGACTTTAGAGACCGAAGGTTCTGGCATGCATTTCGGTATAAAACGGGTCCAACGACGGACATCGTTTTGACCCAAAATTTACGATTTTGCCCCTATTCCAAAATTGAACTTTTGGACAGACGTTTCTAGACATATGTTATATTTCGAACATGTTCGTGGTGTTTGTTTCAGCATCCGAGGACGTATGCGGGATTTGGCTTTCATCGCTTCACTATTCTGACGGTTCGAGTTATTGGACGTCACCCTTTTGCACAAAACCTCAGGCAAGATACCTTGCCATATTTACTGCTTATATTTAGTCTATATTTTTGTTATTGCATATCACTATTTACTTACTTCCAGTTCTTGTAGCTGTACCATTATTACAGTTCCTGATTTATTGCCTGCACAATGATATTAGCTACTTTACTTATTATCCTTTGGTTGCATATTGACCTAGAGTTAAGGGACTACCATTTGTAGTGTATAACATAAACCTTGGCACAGTTGTACCATGAGGTATGTGTGAGATGAGTAGCATGTAGAGGTACTTGCGTGATGGCTGATCACCTGTGCGCATGCGTTAGGACTAACTGCTAACAGAGGCATGTTAGGAGACTTGGCAGTTAGTAGAGGTATAGGAGTCATGGGTGTGACTCTATTAGGCATTGGGTGGGAAGAACAGTTCCTTAACGTATGGGCCACATATGCACTTTACTATTATTGTCGGTTATCTCCGCTGGAGATACGGTCCTGGATCCCGATACCTGATTTCATGCTGGTCTCTGACATTCGATGAATGTTTTGCTTTGAGGTCCCTGGTATCCTGTGGGACCATACCTGATTTTCCTGCATCCAGAGTGCCCATGCGTTGAGGTTTGTTCTTAACTGCATAAACACATTAGAATGGTCAGGTAACCCTCGTCAATGTCATATCACCCCTGTTCCATTAGTAGCTTGGGACAATGTCGCATCGCAGTATAGTGTACTATCTCTTGTCCTTGTTTGGTTGTCGGGGTAGTCCACTGTTTCGATGATGAGATATCGAATCTTGTTACGATTGGGACTGTTTACTTTACTTGTGATTTATGACACATTATATATATTCAGTTATGTGGTATATTTTTTATGTATCTTGTTACGTCCCTCTGAGGACATGGTTATCTCTCCAGGTGTGTGCTTTGTGACTTTTCGCAGGTGTTCTAACCATGGCCGTGATCTTCTCCATTCCTTCGAAGATGATTGCTCTTGGTTCGTCTTGCCATTTTACCGATCATTTTCTTGTATATTTTCTTTCATTTCAATTAGTTGGTAGTGGATTTGTCTCTGCCCAACTACATATATAAATGACAAATTTCATAGTTATTTCATATTATTATTCTCTTATTTGGTGGATGAGATTTAGTTGTCATAGTTTACTGCATTTTACATCTTATGGATACATACGATGTTTTCATATATTGGAGTATTCTTCGTATGTATGCAGCTTGTATGTCTACGTACCTAGTCCTAAGTATTTTGGGACTGGGGCGTGACAGCGGTGTCGACCTTTTGGATTCGAGGAAGAGTAGGCAGCACAGAGGGGTTCCTAAAAGAGGAGAGGGAGAGCTTGAGAGGGCTCGACAGCGACGCAGGTTGACGCCAGAGAGGTACACGGCCACGGCGGTAAGGTCGTCGATGGCTGAAGGTGAGTGGTGTGTGGGTTGGGGTTGGCCGGTGCGCCAGGACACGAGAGGAGTAGGTGCTGGTCGTCAGAATCGACGGTGGCGCAGTCACGCGATGGCTGTGAGGTTACGGTGACGTCGCGGTGGGCTGAGCACGACGGTGGAGATAGGGTGTGTAGTGGTGGAGACGATGTTGTTGTTGGTGGTGGTCTGCTGTTTGGTAGGAGAACAGAGCCGGTGGCGACATTCGAATTTGGTCGTCACCGGTCGTGTCCAGATCTGGCCATAGGAGATATACCAATACCTCACAATAATGGGGTGGTCGTCTAAAACTAAGTCAACATGCGTAAAACAAATAAATGAAACAGAAATGACTAATTTAGTCGCTTGCACCCAAGTATGACTTGGACGCATAATATCATATAAAACAAATAAACAATAAGTAAATAAAAGAAATAAATATGCTGAAATTAATAGTAAGTAATCAGTAAATATTGGCAAGGTATCTTGCTTGGAGGTGGTGTGTAGAATTGACAACGTCCAGTGAACCAAATCGTCAGATCAAAGAAGCAATAAAAGTAGAACTTCCACAAATGTCTCCGGATGCTAAAATAGACATCACCAATGTTTTCAGAATAAAAGAAATGGCTAAATTAGACTATACATAGTCCAATTCTGGATACAGGGGCAAATCAGTCATTTCTGACCAAAATAATGTCTGATGTTGGACCAGCTTTGCACTGATAAGCGTGCCAAATCCTATGATCTCTAAAGTAAACAAATTGTATGCCTACAAGTCCATTTTCGATATGAACTCAACTGTATGTCCAATTTTGGATTTCGATGAGTCGTGCACAAAATCGTCCGTTGAATTGGATCATGGGGCCCGCGAAATGGCGATCCGGTCAACTGCCTAAGAATAGAACCAATGGCGCAAGTTTTGTCGCGATATGGCGAGCGTGCACGAAATAATTGATAGTTTTACAAAATCACCAATACGGTGGTTTTCGATGAATACCCCTCAAATTCGTCGTGCACACGCAATCGATTATAGTTCTGTCAAATCTCACACGTGCACAAAGTACATACGCACCTTTGATGCAACTGGTTCGCGGCGAAGTCGTCCGGTTTGTCAGGATGAACCCCGTATCAGAGTTTTTGGGTTCTTGAAAACAGGTTTTTCGGGATTTTTCAACCTGATTTTTTCAATAAATACTAGGTAATAAATAAAAGTAAAAACCTCGGCTTGATGTTGTTTAGGTTAGCTAATTTATTTAGATTTTGAAAATAGTTAATAACTTGTTAACCAATACTCTCCCAAAACAGTGTATTGACATGAGTTATTGATTGTTCTTGATATAGTTTTTCATCAATTTTTCAGAAGATTTCCTGAGAACTCTAATGATTATAAATTATAAAAAAAACTAATTAAAGGGAAGTAAAGAGGTTATATTGGCTACATGTAGGATTCGCTATATCGAACTTTGATCGAGTACAAACGAAGAAAAACTGCGAAGAACATGAGTACCTGGCTGTGTCCAATAGAACAGAGACTCCTACGTTCTCGGTCGTTCAGGCATTCGTCGACGGTCTACAGACGGCGCAGTAGGTCAGGAAGGTCGTCGGGAGGTTGGGGACGCACTGGGTTTCCTAGTGTTAAAATTTTCGACGAGTTTGAAGATTAGTTGAGGTTTCTCTAAACGTGACTAATATTTATACCCGATTTTTAAATCTATTTTAATTCGAATTCAAATTCAATTCTTAGCCAGATTTCTTGGTCTTCTATTGGAGAATCTAAATAGGATTTAGTACAAAAAACAAATCTCGAAAGTAATTGATCAATATTTGATAGGTTTTTGAATCTTTAAAAATAATAATAAAAAGGACTATAGGTTTCAGTTATAGCGGGTGTAATAGAGATTAATGTCTCGCGAGATATTCAATAGTTTTATTTCTACAAATATTTATATATATATATATATATATATATATATATATATATATATATATATATATATATATATATATGTGTGTGTGTGTGTGTCTGTGTGTGTGTGTGTGTGTATGTGTGTGTGTGTGTGCACTTTGATACTCTCAACTATTTTCGTTTTTCAACTTGATACCTGAACTTTTTTTTTCAACTTGATACCCTAAACGTTTTTGGACAATAATACCCATACTCAAAATTTAAATCTACCCTCAACCCGCACTCTCCCCTCTCGCACCCCCCCTTCCCCCACCCCCCTCCCCCCCCCTCCCCGGCAACCCGCTCCCGCCCCTCCCCCCTCCAGCTCCCTTCCCCCCCCCTCGCTCCGCCCGCACCCCCCCCATCTTCCCCCCTCCGGCCACCCACGTGCCTCCCCCCTCCTCCCACCGCCCTCCTTTCTCGCCTCCACCCGCGCCCCCTCCTCTCGCCGTCAGCCTCCCCACCCGCTACCCTCTCCTTCACCCGTGCCCCCTCCTCGTGTACCGCCGGAGGGGGGGAGGGGGCATCGACCGCAGGAGAGGGAGGGGGGAGCATCATCGGAGAGGGAGGGGGAGCATCGCCGAAGAGGGAGGGGGTACATGGGGAGAGAGGGGGAGCAAAGGGTAGTTTCGAGATTTTTTTTTGTTTTGTTTTAGGTATTAAGTTGAAAAACTAAAATAGTTGAGGGTATCGAGTTGTTGAGTAAAAAAGTTTAGGGTATTAAGTTGAAAAACTGAAATAGTTGAGGGTATCAAAGTACAATAAAGCCTATATATATATATATATATATATATATATATATATAGGCGCAAGGGCGCGAATCAAAAGTCCTGCAGGGAAAGTCCCGCCAAAGCCCCGCCCCCTACACCATCGGATCAAGGGGCCCACATGGGGCCTGCACGCATGCCCGCTCGAGCCAACGGTGGTGGGTGACGGAGCTCCCGCTTATATATATATATATATATATATATATATATATATATATATACTAAAACCCCAAAAATCTCGAAAAAAAATTTTTTTTAACTAATATTATCATATTTGATAACAATAACAGTTTATTTATATAAAAAAAATATTTTATACATAACATTTATTTAGTCAATATAATTTATTTTAGTAAAACTCTAAATATATATATGTAACCATATTTTAATTATACTATAAAAAACTTAATTCTAAAGAAATTTTAGGGGGCTTACACCAATACTCAAGTCAGGCCTAAACCCTACACCTAACCAAACCCAAATAGCCCAAAACCCAAAAACCAAATATTCCAGCATTCTGGACAGAGGCTAACCGAACTTGAGCCGAAATCGGTCTAGGACCGAACTTGGACCGAACTCGGTCAGCCTGATTTGGTCTCCCTACTTGGTCTTCCACCATACCAGCAGCTTAATGTTCGAATTTATGAACGTTGGGGACCAAACTCGGCCTGAACTCGGTTCCCCTATCACCTATAAATAGAGCTCCAATTCTTCATTCACCAATTCACCAATTCACAATAAACCTTCTTATCTATTCTAAGATTTAAACCTTCCTATCACCTAGAAGCCAACTCTCAATCTTCTAGTGTGCCAAAGTTGCGATCTCGATTAGAAGTTGTTTGAGTTGTTTAAAGCTTGGATTTCTAAGTGTTGCTATTTACACTTGTGGTTGTAAATTCGCAAGTCCTTCGTATCAAAGCTCATGGTTGTGAAGTCATCGTCATGTCCTTCAGATCAAAGCACGAGGTGTAAGAAGTCGATGCACCCTTCGGATCAAAGGACGTGGTGTGGTGTAACTGTTCAATAGTAGATTAACATCGAACAAGAGTTCTCAAAACTGGAATAGTCTTCTCAGAGGGAGACCAGTATAAAATTTCTGTGTCATCTAATTGCTCTTACTAATTTACTTTCCTGCAAGTTTTTATATTCCACACACTTTTATTTATTGCTTGCACAGTATTCAATTATATCCAATCATACACATATTTTTTAATTGATAATTATTAACACAAACTATATTTACCCCCCTCTATAGTTGCCCTCATATTCGAATTACGAGCAAATTTTTTTGCCCATTAGTAACGTCCCAACAACCACCTATGAAGATAATGTCTCTTTTATTGACCAAATGAAGAAAGACTACATCAAATGAGGCAACACCAAGCATAGTGTCAATTCTCCCATATGCAACAAGCATCAAAAGATCGAAGTCAAGCAAATACGATCCGAGGATAATCTTGCCGACCTATTTATAAAATCCACTCTTCATAACCTTGTTCGAGAAATTGGCTTGCGCAATATTGTCCTACCTTAATGTTATATTTTTATTCTAATTTAGGACCCATTTTTTCATTTGGGTTTTTATTTTCCTACAAAAGTTTTAACGAGGAAGAGGCACCCACACTTAGTGACACCTCTAAATATTTTTGTATCTTAAAGATGGATGGACATTTAATCCTTTTTTTTTTCCTTTGATTATGTTTTTTTTTTCCCACTGAATTTTCCGAATCAAAATTTTTGGTGTATCATATTTTCGTTGTATATCCTACAAACTCACGTTCCTATCTAGAGCTGAATATTATAACTTCATTAATTGTTTGAAAACTAATGGAGGTCATTTCTTGAGTTCACAATTCAAGGAGGAATGTTATACTTAAACTAAGTTAATTGTGCCAACTAATAGATATGATAGTTACTATCCTAATTCTTATCTATCATGATCTTACTAAGATCTAATTGTAATCTATTAAGCTCGTGACTATTATAAATAGAGAAGTATGGAGATTCCATAGAGAATTACACACCACAAATTAGTGTAGTCTAAACAAATTTAGCAATAGCTACAGATTCAAGTGAAAGATGAGCAAAAAGATCAAGTGAAAGATGAGCATCAGTTCGGTTGTGTTTCCTTGCCAAGCAAGTAAGCAAATGGAAAAGGAATGGAAAATAAAATAGCATCCTATGTAAATATATGCAGATGGCTTCCCGCTTTCTACATGAAACAATTTAATTTTCCATTCCTTTCTCTCTTTCTGTCAAGCCAAACACATCCTCTTCATTCCTTTTATCTCACTTCTACCAAACCAAACACAGCCTCTTCCAAGAAGTTCAAATTGCATAGGGATTAGGGAGGGAATATATCATCTCACTGCAGTTTTAAAAGATTTTAACATCAAATAGTGGGGAAAGGAAATAGATTATTTCACTGTGAAGTATCGCAAGAGTAAAAGCACCAAGACCTGTAGAAAAACTTCGTGCGTTGTTACAAGATCATCATTAGGAAAAAAGATCATTTAACACAGTTATGCTGCACCAAGCAAGAAAACAAGATAGGGCGTTCTGACAAGGAAACAACATTGAAGCGAGGAAACCAGAATCTGTGTTCTTACAACCTATAACTGTCGTATAATGCAATGAATTTACAAATATAGAAATACTGCAGTAAAAATTAAAACAAGAATTGTTTATGTTATATTTTGCATGCCACTTTCAAGAGTTTATGACCATCAGGTAACTTGCTTAATCAAAAGGGCTAATTAGTGTTTAGACCCTAGATTTTATACTAGTTTCGAGTTTATGGTCTAACATGTCAAATTGTCAAGTTTTGACCATGAATTTCTATTTACTGTTTCTTTTTTCCCATTGTACCATTTCTCCTACACATAATATAACTTCCCCATATAGGCTATATATAAAGGGTATAATAGGAAAAAGAAAACAAAAAACAAAAACTCAGGGTCCAAATTTTCCAATTGGACATGTCATGACCTAAACTCTAAGCTGGTATAATATCCAGGGTCTAAATGCTAATTAGCCCTAATCAAAAACCAATACTGACATAACTTCTCCTGCAAAGAGTTATTTAGGCCTGGTTTTGCATTGCAGCAGCAGAAGTTTTGGAAAGCAGCCTCCCCCATTTTCAAAAATTGTCCCCAATAATGAACTAGATTATCAGAAAATAATAAGCAGAAGCCGCTGGTACCAAACAGCTTAGGCTGCTGCTTTTAAAAAAATAAGCTGTGTCGAATCAAACCCTACAAGTATTAAAGTATCTATAGACATACAAGGCAGTCACAGTACCTTAAAGAGAGATGCTGGAGATGGAAGTAACAAGTTAAAATTATTTTCAATGCAGAAAACTTTATACCACCACCAAACAATTATCTTGCTAGTTCTTACATGAATATAATATCTGATATACTCTATTACATCAAATTTCGACAAATATAATTTCTAAAGAAACCTAAACAGCAGGTGATATCTACATAAATACTTATAGGTACTACGTAATTGGAAGAGTAACTATTTCATCAAAAGATTTTATTAACTTTCAATTACAATGAAAACTAACTATTATCTAATTATATTCGACGGTGACTCGAGTAATATCCAAGGAAGATGATTAACATAACCTAGAGGGGCGATTTGTTTGGAGGATATAAAACAATCCGGACATTAGGGTGATTCACTTATGCAAATGAAGAATAAGGGGGTCTGTGAAATTTAACCTAAGTTTCCTAATTGACTTATAAAAGATCCTACTCTAGAAAACCTGTACAAGAATGTAGAGAATGAGTAATGGATGCTTTATTGAGAGGGTACAGATCCATTAATATGATGTGGATTGAGATCCCCATATTTCATTAACCACTGTGAGATTAAAAGAGAACATAATTAAAAATAAAAAAAGACACAATCTTTACACTCCTCCGTTAACTGGAGTGTAGATGTCAAGTCAAGCTTGGCAAGATATTCTAGAAACAAGGTCAAGAGCCTTGTAATTGAGGATATCGATCAATTTGCAGTAACGGAAATATGATCAAGACGGAATTCTTGAAGCTCGACTTTATCACGTATAATGAAATGAAAATCATCTTTAGTATGGTGCACTAAAATAATTGGATTATCAACTAAGTGAACGACAACTTTGTAGTTGCAAAGCAAAAGGTAGTAGGAGATGGAAAAAAACACCAAAATCAGACAGGGTGTTGTGCCAAGTTACTGAAAGACGACATGGTCATGAGAACGTACTCAGCTTCAGCAGAGGAACATGTAACAACAATTTATTTCTTCAAATAGGGTCCTTCATGTCCCAGAGACTTCTTTAAGCTGTGGATAATAACGACAAATAACAAATCTTAATAAGTCACGATAAGATGGATAAGCTTTCCAGTTAGACATCGATACATTGGAGAAGTGGGTCAGAAGATAAGCTAATGTGAGAAAGGTGAATGTTCTTATTCATAGGTGTGTTATTGACCCATCGACAACCACGATAACTCAGTTTTTGCTGAGAGATCTAAGCAATATTTCTGCTGAGAGAGAACTTCCCTTACGAGCAATTTCAATGCCAAGAAAGTACCCTACATGATCCAAGTCCATTTGTAAACATTGCTAGAAAGATGGACTTTGACTTTGGAGATTCCAATAGTCATCGTTGGTGATGATGATGTAATCCACATAGACTAGTAAACTATAGCCTAAGGTTGACAATGAATAAAAAGAGAAGTGGTTGCACCCAGGGAAAATCAATTTCCAACTTGTCAAACCATGCCTAGGAGATTGCTTATGGCCATGGGGAGAATCAAGAGGAAGCACGCAAGTCCAAGAAGTGGAATATCGCTAAATCAAATTGCTATGTAATAAGAAATAGGAATAGAATAGTGATCTCTCTGTCATGGGGTTTGGGATGGAGTCCCTTAAAAAGAATCAGTAGATAGGAGAATTTTTTTTTTTAGAAAAATAGACTTAATGGGTTATTGAGTAGGCGAAAGTCATTGGTGGGAGACCAAAGGAGTAGTTGGTGGAGCAGCAGGTTTTGGAAGAGGGAGGGTGTTAAGAGGGGTGATCAGGAGGAGGTTGTGTTGAGAGGGGGTAAGGAGATGGAGGGGGAGGAGCCATTGAAGGAGAGAGGGAATGGAGAGGGATCGAAAGGATAGTAGTAGATATGGAGAGGGAGGGGTGGGTGGAAAGGGATTGGATGGTGGTGGTGATGGGGAATAGGATTAGGATTTTTATAGTAAGGAAAAATATTTATGGTGAAAGTATCATAGTTAGGATTTAGGAAAATCCATGGTATTAGTAGGTTCTGTTTAAGAGCAAGTAGGAGAGGGAGGAGCCACATAGGGTGATAGGATGGAGAGGGGATGGAAAGGATGGGAGTACTAGAGAGAAGGGGGGGGGGGGGGGGGGGGGGGGGTTAGGGTTTGGGTGATGGTGGTGTAGGAATCGGATTAGGGTTTTTAGACAGATGGTGGTGACAGGGACAGGATTAGAATTTGGTGAAAGTAAGATAGGATTCAAGAAAATCCATGGTTTACCAAGTATTAGAACATATTAAGAGTGAAAAAAGTGATGCTTCATTGAGGGAGTACGACCTATATTTATATGGTAAGAATTTTGATTTCAATATTACAGTCATCGAAGTGGAACTAAAAGAGACCATATAATAAAGAAGTAAAAGGAGAGACATAATAGCTCTTACAAAATGAATGGCCAAAAGACTTTAAAGGTCACATGCAATTGTATATTGGGTTGAAACCTCTCATTGTTTTCTTCTTTAAAAGCGTAAATGGTAGAAAAATTCCAATAAGATACAATCTCTAAATCGAAACCGAACGATATGCCTGCTAGTCAAGGTTTATTGCTACTAGAGTCCACCTAGTCCTAATATATCTTGAGTTTCTTTGCGTCTTCGGTGAAACAATTGCTCTTAAGGTATCTAATTTTGTTCTTAAGCTATCTAATTTATAATATAAGATTATAAAAATCACAAAGAAAACTTCCAGTATAATCACAACCCTGATTTTTCTGTAACTAGACCCCTTGTTTCTTTGTGACTAGACCCCTTGTTGAATAAGCATACAGCTTCCCCTTTAGTGGATCAGCCCCTCGTTTAAAAATATTGGTTTCAATTAGTGACTCTTTCTAATGAGGGTCCAGCTTCACAAAAACTCGTACCCTTGCCACATGAATACTTGGATACCGGTTGGTGGCTCGTTTCCTTACAAATGAGCACTTGCTTTCTTTCGATGACTCAACCCCTCTCCGAATGACCTCGGTTCCATTAGTCACTTGTTCCCTCCCAACCCTAAGTCCAACGTTGTTTATTAAGTCCCTTACTAATGAACACCCTTGTTCCCCCTTGTGTTATCTCCAATTTTATTTACGAATCATCACAATCATGGATCACGAAGGAAAACCAAATATAATTGTTGAGGAGATTCATCGGATCCCTAAATCAATAAACATCTAATATCATCATCCATCATTCCAAAATAAAACTTCAGACAAAAAAGATAACAAAACCTCTGACGATGATATACCACAAAGAGAGTTGTTCTAACAATGGCACTGAAAAGCTTGTTGCTCAGGTCAGTGCCAGAAAGGACATACTAGCACCTACCCAACATCAGAAAACATGCTCTTCACGAATCCATTTATCCACATTACTGCAGCAGAAAATCTAGGTTTTAGGACCCACGCTATCGGCAGATCACACATGTTGGCACTACCATAGCATAGTAATTACACATTGTTGCCCCCCTTCGGCTCTCCGTCTGAGCACCATGGCATAGTCGAATTCACACGTGGGGCACTATCAACATCGGATCCAAACGTGGGGCAATGAGGGTGCAGCTTCGGAGCACAGGATAATTGTAGCATGGGAACCGAGTGCGAGGACAATATGCATCAGATAAGAGCACAAGTGCTTGGCATAGCCAAGTCTGCTTGGGGAAGCTCCACTGAAATCGGATCGACATGCATAAGTGGTTAGGCTCTTTGTCGAATGGTGATAGTAGACTCCGATGTCGATGTGGTTGTAAAGCGACGGGGAGGAGTTGCAGAGGGAGGTTAAGTTTGTCGGTTGCCCCCCTTCTACTGGCCAAGAAAGATGTGGGAGTGCGAGAGAGAAGGTAAGAGATCTGGTGAAATATGAGAAAGGAGGGGCTCTCCTGGATGGAGTCTAGGAAGAAGAGTTTGAAATTTGAATAACTTCTTCTCATGGTTTTGTGCAAGATCTTGAATGTTTGCTATTTAAAGTAGGAATCCAATAACCAGTAACCAAATTATTTACAAAAATGTCTGGAAATTGAATTAAGGAGAAATAAAGATAACAAACGAAAAAAGAGATTTCAGAAGTATCAAATCTTGTCAATAATTTTAAAACAAAGTGCTGCTATAATTGATACAATAACCATTGGCTTTCAAATTTCTTTTATATCTCATTAGGTCAAATTTTCAGCGGAACTTATAATATCTCAGTGTCATAGGATTTAAATCTTCCAATGCTAGTCATATCTACTAGATCTTAGACAAGCCTAAACTTTTTTGTCCACAGATCTAATAAAAAATGCAGTGTTCTATGAAGATAACCCCTATTCATGGGAATAAAGTAGTCAGCAGCCAATAAACAAATGAGCAAACATCAAATGCTCTTTAAACTGGAGAGCACGGCCATGTTTCAAAACTGAGTTCTAAAACATTTGGCAATGATATCTTCCATCTAAGGCCTCGTTTGGTTCACGGATTTAAGGAATCAAGAAAGGAAAGTTGTTCATTTCCTTTGTTTGGTTCCACTCAAGACCCATGGGATTGATTTTCCCTCCTCCTTTCCCAACATTTATTACAAAAGTTATGACAAAAGTAACCATGTGTCATTGCTTATTTTACCGTTAATGTTATTTTTTATAATATTATTTTTATTTTAAAAGGTAAGGATATTATTGGAACATTGTTATATTTTGCTTTCCTTTCCTAGGTAGTTTCCTTGTTTTACCAAACAACGGAAAGGAAATGTGACAGGAATCCTACTTTCCCATTCCCATGGAAAATACAAGGGAATTCATTTCCTCTCCGTGAACCAAACGAGGCCTAAAAGTACTACTAGATAACATTGGATATCTTCTATGAAAATGACTATTAGATCTTTGGCATCTAGTAAAAGGAAAGGCATTCAGCATGATGATGGCCACACATGGAAATCTCCAAGGGTTATGCCCCAATTATTTTCGACCAGAAATCTTTAATAATCGTTCCTTATATTTGATCCCATTCTGATAGGAAAATGCTTGGGTTCTAATGAGCATCTGGATGACGAGCATCCTCATCCAGGTAATTCGATTTAGAAACTCACCTAAAACCAACTTCTTAACATACTCATCATAACATCAAACTCTAGACTCTTCAAAATAATGCCTAGTACTACCAAAAACTTGCACAGAGTAGGCAATTTCATGTCTTCCTTTGTCATGATTCTATACAAACCAGAAGCTTCTGCTCAAATTCCTAATGTCCCCTCTCATTCTCTCATCCATCTCCCTAAACTATTCATGTTTCCAACAGCACAGTGGCTAATTGCATTCAGTGTTTTCCAGATTAAGCCTTCCCTATAAGAAATGTTCTCAATGATAGTAGGGAATTGTCGCTCATGTCACAATGATGGACCAGATAAATCAAATGATCACCCCTCATCACTCACATATGTCCCGTATATAAGATAGACCAGATAACTCAAGTAATCACCCTTCAATGATACCATATGTCTAAAGCACTAATCCACTTAATTAATACTTTTCGAAGCTAAAGCATCTAAATAATAATTGTGCACTCCATTCAACTATAATAGCTCTGACTTTTGATGGTTAAGCAGTGCAGGAAGTTTTTTTCACTTGCCATGTATTTGTCGGTAAAGAAACCAAAAGCAGCTAACACTGTCAAGCTGGAAACTGTATCAATTAAAGGAGGATGCAGTAACACTAGGACAAGACAGATCACATACAAAACAGGTAGTGAGAACGAAGGCTCGAGAATTAAGATGAACTCAAAAGGATGTAGATATTAGAGACATAACCAATGCAGCCTACAATAGGAGAAAAGGATGTATGACTCAGATGTGTCCAACTGGTTCAGTTAATGACAGTGCTTTTTCCATGGAATAGAGATCAACTTATGGAAAGAGTTTAGATTAAGCACAAAGAGGTTTAAAACAAGGTTTTATAGGATAACATAAATAAGTGAAAACAATTGCAGAAACAAGTTATGATGTCCAACCAAAAACAGTCACAAGTATTATTGTCGCTACATTGCCAGGTAATTTCATGAACAGGTGCAGATACCACCTACCTAGAAAAATCTAGCAGACTAGCAGAAATACATAGAAAGGTAGGTCATTAAGAGGAGCATGGCTAAGAATTGTGCACGGCTAAGAATTCCTGTTGAAGCAAAGTAGTGCAGCGGCCTCAAAGACCAAGGAAAGAAAAGGCCAATATTAAAACTAACCTTTAAAAACATAAAAAGTAAAATTTTGTACTTCCAATATTGTCAGGGATACAAAGCTTAAATTTGATAACTTTCTGAGGCAAACAACTCGATGGTGGTGATGGTTTTAAAACTAGCTAAGATATATTAGTAGTTTAAACTCTATGAAAGATTTAAAGCACTTTCTTCATACTCTACATGACTGGCTTACCAGTGGGAGATGGAAGCATGTAACCTCTTTAACTAATATAGGAGCTTGATGCATGTGTTGGGACCTATATTGTCACAGGCGCGCCTAGGCGTGCAGGTTGGAGAGGTCTCGCCTCGATCCGGAAAAAAATTTCATGGGTGACGTTTTGCGCGCCTAGGCGCACCTAGGTGCCCGCCTAGGGTCGCCTAGGGAGGAAGAAGGTCCGCCTAGGGTCGCCCAATTATGCTTACTATCATTTCTTGATGTTGAATATTTGTTATATCATATTTGTTGCTTCTTATATTACTTTTATGCTTATTGCTTAATGCTTATTGCTTATTAGTTATACTACATATTTGTTGTATACATAATTGCATAATTTTTTGATTCAAAACGGTGGATCCTGGGCGGACGCCTAGGCGAGGCGGGTGGCCTGTCGCCTCGTCTCGTCTAGCGCCCAATACAACATAGGTTGGGACCATATGGTCTATTGTTGGACTACGTGTTTAATATCACATGGTGAAACAGTATGTGATCTAAGACGATCGAAGTATGTAATTATGGATAAGGGACTTCACGGAACTTTGAGATTAGAAAAGGATACAAACTCTGGAAGATGGGAACAAATGTTTTGCAGTTCAAGAACTTTTCTATGGATACTGCAGAATTAGGACAGACCATGGACAGTTTGGTACTACGCTTGAAATTACAGGCTACCGAAGGACTCATGCCTTAAACTTTATTACAGATATATAGAACTATTACAATCACAAAACTAATAACAACTTTTCTATCTCTTCTGTTATGAACTTATGTTATGTAGTTGTTGCTGTCCAAAACCACCTTGCTAGCATAAATTTTTCAATATCGTTCTTACATAACACATCTACAATTGTTATTGTGTCTCATATGATTCAAAAAATTTAATTAATTCAAATCTCACAAGAGTGAGAAGATTCGAGTCCTCTTAAAGGCATAATATAATATTGAGAATGCTCATTGAATGAGCAATTCAAAAACAGCAACTAAGAGTTAGGCTTAATCGGGCCAGTTACCTCGGTCAAGCATCCGTCACAAGATCAGACTTAACCTTTCCTTCTATTATTGAGTTGCAAACCTTTGGATACCAACTACCAAGGATGTCAGGATAGGAATCCTCGACACAGTTATTATATCTTACGACTGACACATAAGAATAAAAGAATGTTAGACAAGTTTTAGCATTCAGAAGGTGTTCAATTGATTTTTATCTTACTTTCAATTCACAATTCATAAGTGCAAAGCAACAATGTTGTTGATCAAACTATCGAACAACAAACAACATGTATCATTTGATTGTTGCTTGATATGTGATACCATCTGATATAAAACTTAAGGCTAGACAGATAGTTACCTGGTTGGAGCCGAACGTAACAAGTACACACCTTAGACCCGTCCCATCCTGTTTAAGTCATAAAACCTAACTTTTTTGTCATTCAATTTCCTTGAGTTACCCAAATCCAAACACCATTATGTCCATTAATCGATCTTCGCATCTCTAAAACTACCGGACATCATCAACCTCCAGTCCACCAGACGTCATCAGATGTCATCGTCTCTCCATCTCGACCTCCAGATCGACTACAAACCTCCAGACAATGATGGCGACTTCCAGACATCCGATAACCCTCCAACAACATCCGCAGCCAGCAGCAAAGAGGTATGTTTAATTTTTTTTAAATGTAGTTTTGATAGCTTTCATGTCTAGATTCAACAGTAAACTAAATTGCAGAGACACGAAAAGTGGTACTTGTGTCTTTATCGTGTTTATACCTATATTGTATATGTTTTCGTGCAACATAGGTGACTCCTTTTTACATATTTGAAAATGTATGTATCCCGTATATATATCATGTCCTTGCTGGTATCTGTCTCCATATTCGTGCAACATACACAATAAACATAATTTTTGGTTAACTTTTGTGCTTTTTAGAAACTTTGATGCTTTGTTCTGTTCTTTATTGCAAATTTTTGCCTTTATTCTTTGGCCCATAGAATTTTTTTACGACTGTTGTGTTTTTTATAATAACATCACCATGGTGATGTTATTATTGTCGTCGCTGGGAACAGGGGTCGGGGACAAATAGAAAATGAATTGTTGTGACATTTATGATCCCTATTAATGTTTCTTAGGAGTTATTTGTTCTTAGTATTGGTATTGATATTCACTATGAACATCATGTAATGTGTACTACAAATCTGGATTCTGGAAGTAGATACCCTGTAGAGATGAAAAAAATAAGAAGATTATAAGAAAATTATATTCAATTATAATCCCAATACAAATTTATGAAGTATAAAACTAACATTACTTTATCATATTTATATGATACATGAAACAATACACAATAAGATACACATGATCTATGTTGCACATACATGGAAAGGACACGGCAACATCGACATGGCATTTAGTTCGGTGTGTCCTAGTGTATTTGAAGTGTCTAGGTAGTGTCCAAACTCCAATGTGTCTGATAAGTGTTGTATGTGTCGGTACGTGTCCGAGATGACACGGTCCACATTTTTTTAGTGTTCGTGCTCCCTAACATAAGATACACGAGACATATTACGAGTTGACGACCTAGCTCGTATAACTAAAGAAACATGATTGTCCCTGTTCTTGCCACATTACAAAAGCATAACACATAGCAAGTTGTCAAAATGGCATTTTTGAGACAGCAACATACAGTCAAATCACAATGTAATGAAAAGAGCAACACTTACTGCAGTTTTAGGAACCAAGGAAAGTGAGAAATTTAATGAAAGAGAATTTGTTCATAAATGTTTCATATAAAAGGAGAAATCTTAGTACTAAAACCAAATAGCACCAACAGTAGCAATTCCAACATTAGTATGCTAATTTAGCAAAAGTCGGAGTCATTAAACTGGTCTATACTTTCCAATTTTCTCTTATATTTCAAGTCGGTCACAGAAAAGCCAGACCCCCCAACATTCCCTTGAAGGGCCCAGCCCCAACGACAACATTCTAACAGGTAAACATGCTTACACGACCAAAACATAGACACATATAGGCATTCAAAAAAATACTACACATTACATCTAAACAAAAAGACAGATTTAATTTAAAGAGGAAGATATCATCACCAACGACCACGACTATCAGTCGAAGTTGCTGCTGCTCTTGAGCTTCTGGATGGCGCAGAACATCTTCCTCCTCGAGCCGACAGCGGTGATCCCCATGTCCTTGAGGTCCTCCAGCGTCAGCATCGGCAGGACCTCGTCGTCGACCTCGTGGATCTCAAACACCGGAGCGTACCGCCCCAGACCCAGCCGGTTCAGCCACGGCCGGATGCCCCCCTCGGCGTCGCGGTGATGGTCCTCCTCCTCCCAGTCCCCGCCGCTGCCGTTGGTCTCGGAGGGAGCGTCCTCCTCGGAAACCCTAACCCTATCCCTGTCCCTGCCCGTCTCTGCCATTGGGCTGAGTGAGTCCTCTCTCCGGATATTGTCGAACTCCGGTCTCAGTGCGTCGTCGCCTCCGTCGGGAATGGGGGAGGTCCAGGAGGATGATCGGATGGTCCGCCCGCGGCGGGACTTGGAGTCGCGGTTGCGCTTGCGGATGGAGGAGGCGAGGGTGCGGAGGTTGGCCTCCTTCTCGTCAGGGGAATCCTCGGCTAGGGATTCGAGGAGGTGGGTGGGGTTACGTGACCCGCCGCGGTTCTTGAGGGAGGAGGAGAATATGGGACGACGGAGGAAGGGGTCGGAGAGGGCGGCGGGCTGCTCGCCGATGTCGCCTAGGCGGACGCTGGGGCGGCGCTGGCGCTTGGAGGCGCTGGCGCCGGCAGCGGAGGAGGAGGGCAGAGAGAGGGATTCGTTGGAGGCTCTGCCGTTCGTAGGAGGATCGGGCGGCGGCCGGTGCTGTTGGATGTCCGCCATTGGGAGAGATTGATTTTTTTTTTGTTAGGGTTTTGGTTTGTTCGAGATGGAGTGGGGGTGGGGGTGGGGGTGGGGGGTGGCAAGGAAGGGGAAGGGTTTTTCTTTCCTTTTTGGGTAATTTCTACTGTTGTGTGGCGATTGGGTGCTAGGACGCGTGCCTAAAGGGTGTTTCGGGAGACGGGGTGCCAAAAGCGCACTTGGCCCTGGTTTGGCATCGGCAGCTTTCCAAAAATTACCCAGCAAACTACCTTTCTAAACGAGCTTTTCTGGACTGCTTTGAAAAGCCACCTTTCCAAACGAGCTTTCTGAACTGCCAAGCAAAAAAATACAGAAACAGTCATGGTTACTAGTGTCAAACCCAGTCCAGTGTTACGCACAAGATTTTGCGTCTCATTAAGATGGATTTGCCTAATCGATGTTCTGCTGGAAGTTTACAAATTCTCCAGAATATGGTAGCATCTTCCTGAATACTCGTGATTTTCTAGATGTTCTAGAAATTTTTTTGTAAATATCTAGTCTCTAGAATATTTTCTAGAATAGTTCCTGACCGGTTCCATAAGGTTCATGTAAGCCTTATAATGCCTATAAATAAGTGGGAGGTTCTTTTGTTCCTCACTATTAAAATTTGTAAGAATTCTTCAAGAAAATAGAAGAAGTGTTTCAAGTTCCAATATTGCTCTATTATTCTCTAATTAATTATCATTCTAGCTAAGTCCATGTAAACTCCCTAAATTTTCACTATGATTTTAAAATTTTATTTATTTATTTGGTATTGATTTTGTTTTCGAATTTGAATGTCGCGCGCGAATTTGCGTTTTTCATATTTGCTCGTCGAGTTCGAATATGTGCGAGGTATATATTTTGAAAACGTTTTATTTATGGATTTTATTAATATAGAAAACATACAGTTCATTTCAATATTAGTATAGTAAATATTTTATTTTGAAAAAGAAAATTTTGTCGCACTAGTAGAATTTTTATTTAATTATACCGATTTCAAAAATAATATATACCTAGATAATTTGTACTAGTTGAATGCGAAGTACACGAAATTTGATTCGTGTAGATGATTTAAATTTTCAAATTTTATTTTATCATTATCTATTTTAATTTTACTACCAAGGTAATTTTTGAAGTATTATTCATAATTTCAAAATTTTAATTATTTATTATACAAATAGTAATTCCAAGTATTTTCTATTAATATTTAAATATTTATTGCAATTTTTGAAATTATTTAATATTGAATATTTTATTATTTATAAAAGATAATTTGGAAGTTTGTTGATTTAATATTTAATTAGTTATGCTAATTTAAATTAAGATTTAATTTATGGATTTCTAATTGAAGATAAGATTTATCTAAGATTTAATATGGATTTGGATTGATTGGACTAATTTTGATTTGATTTAAATTAAATGTGAGAATTAACTAAAAAGGGGTTTTAAATTTTCCCAATCGTTATCAATCTAGGAGTCCACCTCCTATATAAGGAGAGGCTCCATGTTCTTTTTCTCATAACCAAAATTTCCTCCACAAATATTTTTCCACCCATCAGTACTAAAATATGATCTATTAGCGACGTAATTTAGCGACGGCATAAAATAACGACGCTAAATATGGAATATAGCGACTCCTTTCTATAGACATCGCAAAACGTCACTGAATAGCGACGTTCAGCGACAGGAGATAAATTACGTCGCTGAATAGCGACGTTCAGCGATAGGAGATAAATTTATCTGGACGTCGCTAACTGCAACGGGCCGTCGCTAAACGTCGCCCAACATGCTAACATGGCAAACCTTGCCATGTCACCACATGCGACGAATAGACGTCGCTATATACGTCGCTAAATTGGCGACGTACTATAAATGTCGCCGAACGTCGCTAAGTTTGCGACGTTTTAGCGTCGTAGACTATTCGTCGCAACAGCGACGATTGGCGACGAACTTTTGATCTGGACTAGCTTTTCGGCGACTTGGTCATTACGTCGCTAATTATGTCGCTAAATTAATTTAGCGACGTATTTTTACTTATTAGCGACGTTTTTGGACGTCGCTAATATGACTCATTCTAGTAGTGCATGTACATCGTGTCCATGTTCTCCCATCCAAATTCTTATTCCAACTTTTACATATACATTATCCACCTCCTTGGTGTCGACAACCCCGACACGATTCATCCAATCCTTAACCGAGCCGTTCCTCTCAACCTCGCCATCCCGGCGTTCCCGCTACCGCAGCAAACCGCTACCACCCTCAAAATTTGGTCATAGCCACCGCCACCCCTACTATACACCAAACCACCACCACCACCCTCGTCGTCCGACGATCCCCGACCGCCTGTTGCCCCGTCACCACAGCCACAGCCGGCCACCGCTCGACCCTTGTCCGTTCCTGCCAACCCGACAACCACCGGGAGACCCGCAGCAACCATCTCCGCTACCACCGCTATCACCAACCCACCATCCGACCAAATCCGATCAATCTCTCGACCACAGCACTGCCATCATCACCCCAAGCCTACGCCATCGTATCCGTGCCATGACCTAACCTCGTCCACAACCTGGCCAGTCTCTAAACCATCCCTCGTCATCACCGACCGCCTCCACCCGTGGCAGCCACCCGTCGAAAATCCCCTAAATCATTACCACCATCACCAATTAAAACACCCACCACCACCAGGACTTACCTCCCGCGACCGGCGAACGCCGCCACGTCGGGTCTTCTCCTCTCTGTTAGGGTTATATACTAAAAGCATCACTTTTGTAGTAACCTTATTTCCTTAAATTTTGAATAAGAATCATATGGGCAAATATTTTCATATTGTATTTGTTGCAAGTGTTAATACAAATGTCTGATATTCTATATTGTAGATAATATGGTGTGTGGTATCACACAGAAGATCATATTATCAGTTCCCTATGGAGTATATAAATAGTTCACAACCTAGATGGACTTGGACAATCTATTGGAAAGGTTGTAGTATAATCTGGTATTAGTCTATCTTGACTATAGGTTTACACTAGTACACTTTGTGTGTATTGAACAAGACCACTTGAGGTTGTTCTCTTTGTACTGACTACATAAGAGAACAAACACCTCTGTTATTATGGATGCTTGTGCTCTTAATCCGGATATAATAACGGACATGTATATGCAGTGTGCATTACTTTGACTCATAAAAGAGTGAGATTCATTATGGATCAACAATCTCTATGAATTGGGTAATAACATTGTATGTATGATAGGTTGTTGATTATAAATAGAATCCATGTTCCGATACATCGGGTTGATGATGTCCCCTTAAGGAGCTCATAAGGATTGTTATGTAAACCCTGCAGGTGGATTATATCCGATATGACAAATAAAGTTGAGCGGTACTACTTAAGGATAAAAGATATCAAATCAATATAGTTGTCAGTAACTTAATTTGATCGACGGACATACGATATCTTAACATGGGGAGCCAAACGAGCATATAATAAAAGGAGCCCATAAACATAATTTAGGATTAGGGAGGTAGTGCAACAATAGCTCATTAGTGGACCGAGCTATTGTTAATGGGCCTGGATTGTGTGTTCGGGCTGAACACGGGATATCCAGATCCGTTAGGAGGCCTAACCCTAATTTTTCCTCATGGACCCTGCCGTAGCCTATATATATCCTCTATTCTCTGGCCGCCAGATTACTCATCAGAAATCTGAAACTTTCTCTAAATTCGTGATTCACGTAAGGAGAGAAAGAGAGGGCTGCTAAGGAGAAGAAAAGGTTGGGAGATCGTCGCCCACACAACGTCCAACTCGAGGAAGGAATACGTGCAGAAGATTGTTTGCCATGAAATATAAAAGAACAGAACAATTATCGGAGGACCGAACTTTTACTTCACGTTACAAACTCGCTTGTACAAAAAAAGCCTAGGGACGAAAACCTAGGTACAGCAGTCTAAGTACAATTGTTTATTTTAGATTCTGGGGGGTAACGATAGAGGCTCGGGAAGGCGACGGCAGCCCTGCCTTACTCCTTGGACGATCGGTATGCAGCCTTGGCTCCTTGTGAAAAGATGGTTGGCGTTGACGAAGAAATGCTCTTCTTGCTCCTCTGTTGCTCTTCTGGCTTCTCTCTCTCTCTGTGTATTCTTTTCTCTGACTATGGGGGGGTCTCTCTGTATATACGTATTTTTCTCTCTGAATGATCATGTCTACAAGGAAATGGCACCTTACTATTTATAATAGTGGGATGTGATCATTAGGGTTGCCAATGATTAGCTTTTAGAGATGGCGGCGGCTTGGGGATTGGTCCATCTTGGCCATTCATCTTGATTATGATGAATCTGGGCCATTAGGTATAGATTATACCAAATTCTATGAGCAATTAATGCTGATTGGAATAAATCTTCCTTGTACTGATCTTCTGATATCTGCGAATAAATCAGATCTATTCTTCTGCCACGTGTCCCAGATTTATTGGAATTTGACCCAATCTTGAGAATTTGACCCAATCTTTAATGGCAGCAAATCTGAGGAATTAATCGGCTTAGGACACGTGTCCTAAGAGCTGCTGGGAGGATCTGGACTGCATGACTAGTGAGCCGCATATGAATGCGAGCCGCATATGAATGTGAGCCGCATATGGTTAAGCCCACGTGTCAGGGCTGCGTGGGCAGTGGCCCTCACTTGAGTCTTCTAACCACAGAGGAGTAATCCTTGTGGGCCGCATAAGTATATATCCGCCTGGGCCGCATGGACATGATCTTCTTGAACCTCATGAGAAGTCCTCGCTCGAGCCGCATGAGACTTTCATGGCCTGAGCTGCATAGGATGGATTCACTCTGAGCCGCATGGAAAGTCCTTTGCCCGAACCGCATGAGGCTCCTATGGCCTGAGCCGCATAAGATTTATTCTGAGCCGCATGAGAAGCGAGCCGCATAAGAATGCCCACGTGGCAAGGCCACGTGGCATTTTTATGGCTCTCGGGGGATTTGTGTCAGAGATTTCTTTCCCCTTCCCTAGAGATTCATCATTATGGCAGAGCCATAATTACCTGCTTTGGTGTCAGGGCTGTCAACTTTTCAGAGGGGTCAGCCGTCATAGCAATTAATGTAGCATGGGTCGGAGGGGAGCACTATCAGGCCACGTGTTCTCTGAGCCGCATGGAATGCCTTGGGCCGCATAGCTCCTTATGCCGCATGATTCCCTGAGCCGCATGAGTCCCCTGAGCCGTATGGATCTTTCCTGGCCGCATGAATTATTTCCTTTAGTATTTTCCATGCTTCTACAGGACGCCCTTCAAAGTTTTCAATTTGTAAAATTGAAATACTTTGAATAAGAAGCATGGCCGGGTTCCTCTAGCCGCATATGGAATTCTGACCGCATAGAAGTCTCGGCCGCATAAATTATTCAGCCGCATAAGTGACTTAACCGTAGGAAACTGTTCAGCCGCATAGCTGCTTGCCATGTGTGCAGGTCTTTAATTGCCTCAAATTCGTTTCAGCGCCGTCTTTGTAGGAGGGAATCCCAAGAGTCAGCTCATTAAATCTTTCGGATTTGACGCCTTGGGTGAATCTTGGAGACGAAACCCAAGGAGTCGGTTGCGCTCTTCATGAGTCGGTCATTGGCCCACATGTCCTCCTTCTTCCGTCTTCTTATAAATAGGAAGAGTTTGAAGAGAGAGAAGACTTCTTTATTTTCCTTCTTCTTCCTCAGACCTTCCCTATCTCGACCGCCATTCTCCTCTCTTGATAATTAATGGCTCCCAAGAAGAGCGTGGCAGTAAAGGGCAAGAAGGCGGCCTCCATTTCCACCTCGGCCGCGGTTGCTACTCCGCCCATCGCCGTACCTGATGTTCATCCTGACGTTCACCCCTCCATTATTGGTAAGGACAATGCATGAGTTAAAGAACCCCAACCGCCATGGTTACGTCGCATACTTTATGCACGAGCCTTTGTAAATCGCATGTTCGCCCTATGGCTGAGCTGCGAGCCGCATAAGAGAACTACCGCGTCTGTATGCGTGCCTTGCTGGCGAAGCCGCATAAGTGACGCTAAACCGTATAGACTTTTTATTGTACGGAGCTGCATGAGATTTCTGAGAGCTTCATGGGGCCGCATGGATGTCTTCTTGAGCCGCATGGGGTTTGAGAGCACCCAATCAGCTCTCTCTTGTTTTATCCCTCCGTTTAACTTACTTTTCTCTGTTTGTTCTTCAGTGAACCTGCCGGTTAACGCCGCTGGAGAACTCTTGGTGGGTAGCGCTCAAGCCGCTCTCGGCTATAGGTATGACCATATTGTCCAGTATATGGCTGACCAGTTTCCGAGCAATGAGCCTACGGTTAGATTGAATGCCATCAAGAATCAGTCTTTTCACTTCCTTAATGCTATGATGAACTCTGAGAAATTTGAAGGGGAGTATTTGAAGCCTGCGTTCTTTTTTGGAGACGCCTTGACCGTAGAGAACGATCATGTCCTGGAGGTGTCGGAGGACTGGAACTTTGTTTCTAATGGGATGGCGATTCGCATCCCCCAAATGGAGTGACACTTTCCGCTATCTTGGTTTAATATGCTCCCGTTAGATCGAAAGATGGGGGAGACTTTAACTCCTACCAGGGGTGGGATGTTCGTGGGGAACATCCATTATAATAACAGTCTAAAATCTGTGATTGCCGGCAAAGTGCACACTAGTTGTTCTGTGACGGGATTGGTCCCAGGTTCTTTCCTGAATGTGGCACGCCCTAATTTCTCCTTTTCTACCGCCGACACTTTTATAAATCAGCTTGCTCGGAAAGGCTCCTATCCTGTCGGTCGGTTGACGTTCCCTGGTTGGGTACACTCTATTCCTTCGTGGATCAATTTGTCTACTTGGATCTTGCAGAAGTATGAGGCCTTTTTGTGCGAGATTGGCTTGTACCACGCTATCCGAGGTACCAGTCATGGCTTGTCCATAAACAAGAAGCTGCTCATGTCTCTTTTGGAAATGTATAATTGCCGTACGGGGACCTTTTACGCACCTGTGGGGGAGATGGGACTCATGCTCCATGAGATGCATGCGGTCTCCAAGCTTCCTTGGGGGGACGAAGCGTTTGAAGCGTATACTCCCACTAATGAGGAACTCGAAGATCTGGAACGACGGTATCCTGGCTTTACGGCCCTTTACCAGGAGATATTGTGCCATTATAACATATGTTATCAGATGACCCGAAAGGATAGTAACCTGGAAGGGAATGCTCCTTACACCAAAGATTGGGTGCACTATCTCTTCTCGGCAGATGCCTTAGGTAGAGTCACCTATCGTCGCCCTTGACCTCGGGAAGCGGTTGAGGACTCGATGTCGTCGGCTAAGGGAGTGGCCACTATCAGCGACAGATTCGGGAGCCAGACTGATACTTTTGACTACTTTTACCAGGATACTCAAGAGCTGTCCGAGAAAGCGCTTCTGGTGGGATTTTTGATGATTTGGCTACGAAACTATGTAGTCTCGGGAAGAGCCGGTTCTATTGAGAAAATTAGTTGTAACTTCATCCTTCCGGCTGTGAAGTTAGTTTTACAAATCAAGCTGGCTCTCCTCCCGGCTATGGTGTGCAGCATACACCGTGGTCTTCGTACCTTCACATCCAAAATCATTGCTCGCGACCTGACCAAGGATTTTGAACGAACTGAGTTGCCCTATCACTATTTGATGGGGTGGCTGCTGATACATTACCCGTCTTTGATGAGGCCGGGCTCTGAAGACGGTGTGACTGATGATGACGCGTTTATCTTCCGCTACCGTGACGAGCCTTGGGAGTATAAAACCATACGGACTTGCCAGATGGCATTGGCGAGGGTAGACAAGTATCATATCTTCGTATCCGTCCCTCGCTTTACTGCCAGGGACATAAAGACTGTACATATTGACGGTATCGCGCCCCCTCAGCTTCTGGATGGCCAGATGCTCTTATGGTTGCGTAACATCCGTCCCGCACACCTAGTGTACCGTAACCGCAATACTATTTTTCTGGAGCCTTATCTTCCTAGCAGGTTTGCCCGGCAGTTTGGATACAGCCAACTTTGTCTGGACAGCCCCAGTCCTTGCCTGGGTTATGAGGGTAGTCTTCTTGATGGTATCAGAGCTTGGCAATATTATGATTCGTTCCACACTCGCACCATTTTCTCGGTTCCTGCCATTAAGGAGTCAGTGGAGATCTTGTACATGGCAGCTCTGTATCATGTCATGGCGAACAAGCCCCCAGTTGGTTTTAACCCGGGTACCAGTTTTATTGTTGGCACCGGTCTGGAGGAAGGCTCTCAAGGGGCCAAGAAAAGAAAGGTTAGAGCCGAAGTGCCAGATTTGGATTTCGCTGCTGAGGGTGGAGAAGGCAACCAGTGCGATGAAGGTGACTCTATCCTTCCAGTGGTAAGCGCAGAGGTAGGTCAGTCGCATGTTTTGTCAGATGAAGTGCTGAGGGATCAGTCTCTTATTGCGCCTGGTCCTACTTTGAAACGTAGCAGGCAAGTCTCTCCTATAGGCAGTGTTTCTCGATCCCGGAAGTTGGTTGCGACTAGGCACCGTCCGCTAGCCATAAAAGAAGGTGGAGAAGAAGTCAACCCTGCGTCAGAGGTAACAAAACTGCTCTTGATCCCTTCCCCCTTCTTTTCTTTGGGTTTCAATCCTGACTGTCTTCGTTCCCTCTTTTAGGTGTCGGGAGAAGAAAAAGAGTTTCAGGATGTCGGGACGGTGACCCAGGGTGACGGGGACTCCCATGAGCCTGCTCCTATTCAAGAGAACGCAGATCAATCTGTACCCTCCCTCGAGGTGACGGGGGCAGGGGACGTGGCTGAGTTTAACTCGGGGATCGCGGGTGAGGGGACTATGCCAGTTATGGATGAGCCACGGCCTTTATGCCCCTCCCCTGGTAAGATTAGCCGAATCTTAACCCGTGAGGAAGCCTATCTGCTCTATCATCATGTTCTTCGGGTTACGTCGATTGATTATTATTCTGGGCATTCAGGTCCTGTCCCTCCGGTGCCGAGGATGGACGTCGCTGAGACAATCCCAACCGAAGGGGCATCGGTGGAAGAGGTGTACCTCCTCACTGTCCGACTCGTCTTGATGGGCCTTCTGAGGGCCCGAGTTTAGCGGGACAATTCTTGGGGTAATTGGGGTAGGGAACGATGGTCCTTGCATCATCCTCTGCTCCGATGGCTTCGAGAGTTGACCTTTCTTCCCTGTCGAGCATCCAAGCTCTCCGGGTGGCGAAAGACGAGTTGGCCGCTATCCATGCATCGTTCTTCTCGGAATCTGTTCCCTCGATGGCGACCTCTAGCGTTACTCCTCCGACGTTGCCGCTCCGGCTTCCCCTGACGCCCTCCTCTGCTGAAGTTTTGAGTGATGCGTTACAGGACGTGGTTGCCAGTTTTCATCGTCATTTGAAGAGGGGGATCGAGGCCGCTGTAGACAGAGGGACCTCTTTTACCTTGGCCCGACAATGTGCCCTTGGTCAAATAAACGTCCTTAGGGATCTTCCTGATGATGCAGGGATGGCTTCGCTTCTGGAGGCGAAATTGTTGGAGGTTGATCAGTTGGTGTCCGAGCTTCGAGTATTGCGGCAGGCTGATCTGCCTGCTGTTATAAACGAGGAGCGAAATTCCCTTATTGCTGTTATAGAGAGGACCAGAGCGGCTCGAGATAAGACCAGACCGGGCGCGCTGAAGGATCTCAGTGACTTAGCTGATCGGTATGATCAACTGAGTTATGCGACTGAAAACGTTGTGGTTCGGGAGGAGTCTGTCTCTCGTGAGATCACTGAGACACGGGAGTAGATCCTTGTGCTTCAGAAGAAGTTGGCTTTCTTGGAGTCTGAACTCGAGACTACCCGCAATGACAGAGGACTGATTGTTCAGGAGGCTGACAGGGTTACTCAAGCTTCGACTGACCTGGAGACTGCCTTAAAGAAATTAGAAGATGACTGTCAAGCGTTCTTGGGCTTGGACAATGAGGAGCATTTATTCCAGGAGGCCGAGCGTCGTGCTCGGCAACGGATTGAACGGAGGACCACCTCAGTAAGAAATCGTCTCCTAGAATTGAGTGATGTTAAAATGTAGTCGGCTTTTTCTTCTTGTTTTGTTTCCATTTTCTTTCTTTCTGAAGGGGACATGATCCCGAAAATATGTAATGCTTTTTCTTCCTTCAAATAAAGAGTACTTTCAATTCTACCCTTCATTTGTATTGCTTGCTGCGCTTGTGATATTGTGGTGATGTTTACCCCCGTATAGGGGATATATTTATGGACCTGTTACCCATGGCGTACCTTAGTTTTAGGCAGAGGTAACAAGTTTTGATCAGGGTACCTGAAACAGCCATAGCGAAGTGGTCATGGGTGCTCTTGGTATTGAGAAAAAGGAATGTCGTAGAGCAGCTGGGCTCCTGGGGCCTGATGAGGTGATAGATTTGTGCTGAGAAATTTAGCTGAGGATATTTGTGGGCCTATTATCCTTGGCGTACCCTGGTTTAGGGCACGGATAATAGGATGAAGGGGAACCGACATACTTGCTCAGAGGTGACGAGGACATGGCAAGTGGGGAGGTTTTCTAAACGTAGAGTCTTCCTACTCAGAGGTAATGAGAACATGGCAGGAGTGAACTCGACGGAGGATATTGATGGTCAGCAGAGGACATTCGTGGACTTATTACCCTTGGCGTACTACAGTTGTGGGTACAGATAATAGGTCGAAAGGGGGTCATCATACTTACTCAGAGGTAATAAGGACATGGCAAGTATGAAAGTTTCTTCGACGGAGCCTTCCCATTCAGAGGTAATGAGGACATGACAGGAGTGGGCTCAATGAAGGAGGGCACATAGAACAACTCAGAGGTAATGAGGACATGGAAGTTCTACGTAGGGGGTGATTTATTTTTGGCGGAAGTGGAACGGCTCAGAGGTAATGAGGACATGGCCGTCTTGGAAGTTTGTGGACCCGTTACCTTTGTTGTGCACTGGGAGTGCAGGTATTAGATCATGAGGGAGGATCTCTTGTAGGAAGAAAGTTCAGCGGTACGGTTATACATAACTTTCTTTCAAAAGAGTGACCAGGGTGTAAGTTCAGGGGTACCGATGGGTACATAACTCGACAATCCATGAATGTTGGAATCAAAGTGTAAGTTCAGAGGTACCAGCAGGTACATGACTTAGAAATTTGGGATATCTTTGTGGAAGAAGGGCATGAGTTCAGCGGTACACGCGTGTACATGACTCGAAAATCTGGAATATTATGGGTGCGAGCTCAGCGGTACCAGCGGGTACGTGACTCGGGAATCTGGAGAATGGTGAGTGTAAGTTCAGCGGTACCAGCGGGTACGTAACTCGAGAATCTGGAAAACTATGAGAGTGAGTTCAGTGGTATCAGCGGATACATGACTCAACGATCTAGAAATTTATGGAGCGAGTTCAGTGGTACCAGCGGGTACGTGACTCGAAAAATCTGGAGAATGTTGTTTAAACATAGTATTTCTTCAGGAACTTGTCGTTGACGGGCAACATGAGCAAGTCTCCATTTTGCTTAGCAAGGCGGTAAGCGCCGTTGGAGAATACTGTCTCTATGATAAATGGGCCTTCCCATTTTGGCTGGAACTTGCCGGCGGTCTTGTGAGTCATGACCATCGGCCTCCGGACTGCCAGAACAAGATCACCCACTTGGAAAGTTCTGATTTTGACCTTCTTGTTGAAGGCTCCTGAGATGCGTGCTTGGTATAGCTCGATCCTTTGCTGAGCTAGGAGGCGCTTTTCATCTAAGGCCTCTAACTCTTGCAGTCGACGTCGGTAGTTATCATCTGTTGTCAATTGATAAGTGAGGGCGACGCGGAGTGAGGGTATTTGAGTCTCTAATGGAAGAACTGCCTCACTCCCGTACACTAGGGAGAATGGCATATTCCCGGTGGCTGTTTCGAATTGTGGTGCGATAAGCCTATAAGCATTCGCTGAGCTTCTCGTTCCAGTCGTGCTTGTTGGAGGAGACGAACTTCTTGAGGAGTTTGATGATCGTTTTGTTGAATGCCTCTGCTAACCCGTTTGCTACCGGGTTGTACGGCGTCGAAGCGATATTCTGAATACGGTATTTATCGTAAAACCGATAGAATACGTGGCTTGCAAACTGCGGACCATTATCATGGATGATCCTTCACGGCAGTCCAAAGCGGTAGATGACGTGATGCTTAAGGAAGCTAATCACGTTCGAAGTCTTAACTTCTGCGAGTGGGACAGCTTCTGCCCACTTGGAGAAGTAATCAGTAATCGCAAGTATGAAGCGATGTCCTCGGAAGGAAGGTGGGGTGATTGGACCAATGATATCCATTCTCCATGCTTCGAATGGCCAGAACGCCATTGTCGGATGTAGAAATTCGGATGGTTGGTGAATGAAGTCCGCGTGGACTTGGCAGGCTTTGCATTTTCTAGCATAATCTATCGCATCTGCCACCATTGTGGGCCAATAGTAGCCCATTCGGCGAAGACGATCTTGTAGTTTTGGGCCAGGCTGGTAGGCCCCGCAGACACCGTCATGAGCTTCTCGTACTGCTTCTTTGGCTTCTGCATTTGACAGACACCGAAGTAATAATCCGTCGTAGGAGCGGCGATACAGCATCTTCGTCTCTGTATCGTAGAAGAATGTGAGAGAACGCCTTCTGATAGAAGTGGCTTCCTTTGGGTTCTCGGGCAGGATGTCGTAGACGACGAAGTCGATGAATGGTTGTCTCCAATCTGGGGCGTCATCGATCGTCTGTGCGGAATAACTTGCCACGAATTGCACATTATTTTTGGGACAGACCAGTTCATGGCCTATCACTTCCACTGATTGGCGATCATAATTCGGAACTGCTAGGGAAGTGGCAAGACCAGCTAGGGCAACGGCTTTAATATTTCGGAGTCTGGAGACGTGTTCGATTAAGAACCCCTCAAATGACGAGATGATATCGATCGCTATTTGGTGATAAGGGATCATGTCTTCATGGCGGACTTCGTACGAACCCCGGATCTGATTGACGATTAGTTGGGAATCGCCGTATGCTTCAAGGTATTCTACCCCCAGTTCTTTTGCAAGTTGGAGGCCAATGACCAGAGCGTTATACTCGGCCACATTGTTAGAGCAGGGTTCTGTGAGGGAATAGGCACGGTTGATCACCAATCCGGAGGGGGAGACCAGCACTACCCCGACTCCGACGACTATATTGCCTTTAGGTCCGGTCCTTGAAGCACCGTCAAAGAACATTCGCCATATAGCCTCGTGAGATGTTGTATGCGAGTCGGCGACCTCGTCTGGAATTTTTTTGTATATTCTGGAGGATTTCGAGCCTGGGTGGGCTGCTAAAAAGTCCGCCAGGGCTTGACCTTTGACTGCCTTTTGTGGGACAAAGATCATATGATAAGGGGACAGCAATATTGCCCATGTAGCGAGTCGAGAGCTAAGTGCCCCTGGTTTGGTCATGAGGAGTCTGAGAGGGTTGACCCGTGAGATCACATGTATCGTTTGTCCGGTAACATAGTATCGCATTTTTTGAATGGCGAACACCAAGGCGAGGCATTCCTTCTCTATCGCGGTGTATCGGTGCTCTGGCCCAACCATCATTCGGCTGAGATAGTATATGGCTTGTTCGTGGCCTGCATCGTTATTTTGTGCCAATAGGGCACCGAGGGAGTGTTCCATTGCTCGTACATAGAGCAGGAATGGTTTTCCAGGGGCTGGGGCTACCAAGACCGGAGGATTTGACAAATATTCTTTGATGCTGTCGAAAGCACGCTGACATTCCTCGTCCCATACGAATGAGACTCCTTTCTTCATGAGGTGCGTGAATGGTCGGCATCGCCCGGAGAGGTTGGAAATGAACCTTCTGATGTAAGCTAGCCTCCCTTGAAGGCCTCTGAGTTCGCGGAGATTTTTTGGGGGACCCATCTCCATGATTGCTTTTGTCTTCTCAGGGTCTACGTGGATACCCTTTGCAGTGATGATGAAGCCTAAGAACTTCCCGCTGGATACGCCCAGAAAGGACTTCGTAGGGTTCATTTTCAAATTGTGCGCTCGCATTAGGTCGAATACCGTCCTTAGATCCTGCAGATGGTCTCCTTTGCTATGGCTCTTAACGGCTATATCGTCAACGTAGCACTCCACTGTCTTGCGTAAGTGGTCTCTGAAGATGATGCTTATGGCTCTTTGATATGTGGTGCCGGCATTCTTCAAACCGAAAGGCATGACTGTGTAGCAGTACGTGCCAATTGGTGTTCGAAATGAAGTATGCTTTTCGTCATCAGGAGACATTTTGATTTGGTTGTACCCCGAGAGGCCATCCATGAATGACATGCGTTCGAAGTCGTAGGTATTGTCTATCATGATGTCTGTGATAGAAAGGGGGAATTCATCTTTGGGGCACGCCTCGTTCAGGTTGCGGAAGTCGATGCAGATTCGAATCTTCCCATTCTTCTTGAGGACGGGTACTATATTGGCGACCCAATCGGGATGTTGCTCCTCACGGATGAAGCCGCTGGCTATCAGTTTATTGACTTCGGCTTCGATCGCGTCCATAATGCCTGGACGGAAGCGTCGATGTTGTTGCTTGACCGGCTTCGCATCTGGTCGAATGTTGAGTTTGTGGAGAGCGATGTCAGGATTTAACCCTGGCATGTCTTCATAGCTCCAGGCGAACACATCAATGTACTCTCTGACAAGTTCTAACAGCAACTCCCGTTCTTCGTCAGTTAGGCTTTTACTGATGAAAATTGGTTTTGGAGAAGATTCGCTGCCGAGATCCACTTGTATGACCTCATCTTCAGTAGGAGGTTCTCTTAGTTCGAACCGCTTTTCCTATTGTGCGTCTAATTGCTGGGCCTATGGCTCTAGCTCGAGGATTTCGGGGATGTCTTCGTCTTCCTCGTAAGCGTCGGCGAATGTCATGTTGACTGACATGACTTGTCTGAACACATCTCCGATGCTGGTATCTGAGTCGGAAGTTGGTGATCCGGTTGAATGTGACTGCCAGTCGCATTCTTCATCTGAACTTTTAGGGGTCGTAGTAGGCGTTACATACCCTAACCCGCATCGAGTTTTGTTATAGTAGTTCCGTGGTTTGCCCGTCGGGACTGGCGGCTTCAAAGGTAATCATCGCCCAGTGCCGTAGTTCAATCCTGGTGTCGTCTCTAGATCATACCCTTATTTCTGCATGAGATATTTGGATTGAGGGCTATAGAGATACAGAGGCAGTCTCCCGGCATCTGACCCGAGGTCGACTTCTTCTATGGTGAGGGGATGCGGGTTGTTCGTCCGGCCAAAGATGATCGGATGATCTCCTCCCTCGAATATTCGGTAAGCATCTTCTACTGGAGTAAGCTGGATCGCGGTGTACACATTTGTCACCTGTGTGTGTAGGTGAGTGCCTATACCGTGTTCCATAGCATACATTGTACATAGCTTATTGAGCTCGGTGTAGTTCAAAGATAACCCTTTATTGATGAAGTAAGGTATCTTTTCTAGGGGGATTACATCATCAGCGGAGGGGACATTGGTGTGGGTAGCCATATACTTGGCTAGCTCCGGTTCCTCTTCGGCTACCCTTTGCGTAAATGAAGACTGAAAGGACGACCTAGGAAGCTTGATTGTCAGTGGTTCGGTTGATGGAGTAGAGCGTGGAGTTGTTGGCAGACTAGTAACCCCCAGTTTGGCATTTGATGTGGGGCGAGGAGTGGCTGGTTCGCTAGAAGTGTCAGACCTCGCATCGGGGTGACGACCCTTCCTGGGAAGGCGTATCGTCAGCGGCTTATCGGTGGGATTGAGCTTCCCTGTTTGGGGTTGACTGACTCTCGGCAGTCTGATTGTCAGTGGCCCCGTTATGGGTCTCGACACTTGGCCGGACCTTGGCAGCCGGATTATCATCTGCTCTTCTTGCGCCGAGAGGCTGATCGCGTCCTTCCGCAGAGTGGCGGTGAGGGGTGCGGACTTGCCCGGTTTGCGAGCTTGGAGGTGGATCGTCAAGGGTCCTTCAGATCCCGTAGCCGTTTCGGTACTAGCTTGTTCATTTCCTTCATCAAGGTGCCTCTTCGAATTTTCGTATAAGCAGGAGTCCGAGTAGTATGATTCGACCCCTTTGAAGGGATCGATATCAGCAAATTCTGTCTTCACAAAGCCGTGTTTGTCGACGTATTTGAAGCACTGGTGTAGTGTGGAAGGCACGATCATATAATCGTGTATCTATGGGCGCCCCAAGAGGATGATATAAGAAGTGTCTGCATCTATGACATAGCAGGTGACTTCGAATTGGAGGTCGCCAATTTGACACTTCAGACGAATCTTCCCAATAGGGTAGCTCCTGTCCGAATTGAAACCGCTGATGGCGGTGCTTGTAGGTGTCAGGCGATGCATTGGGATGCGGAGATGATGTAACAGACCCTTCGGAATGATGCTTATGGAAGAGCCAGGATCAATATACATCCGATCCACCTTCACGTCGTCGATGTATCCCGTGTAGTATAGCGGGTGATCATGTAGGTTGGTTTTGATGAGCATGTCCTGCGGAGTGAAGACGATATTGGGCATTGCTCCCGTGCAGGCACTGTCTTGGAGATCCACGGGTGAGTCCTCCCCGGTGAGGTTAGATTGAGCGAGATAGGCATCGGCATTTTGGAGTGCTTCGCTCAATGCAATACGAACGTCCTTGGAGAGCCTTAGGAGTTCGTATAGTGACAATTTGGCCGGAGTGTTAGCCAATTGTGCTAAGTTGTCAAAGTTGTAGGGCCTCTCTAGCCCTTGGGCTACGTCCTTTCGGAGGGATTTGTCGAAGCGAGTCTCCTTCGGCCTAGGCTTGTCGGTCGTCGAAGGCTGAGCCGGTCCCGGAGCATCAGTTGTAGTAGGTTGATGATTTTCAGCTGGGCTGTCAACCACAGGTTGGGATTGCGCTCCGGACCGTGTGACGACGGCTGTAGCTTCCTCGTTGTCTGCTGAGATTGTGTGGCAGGTCCTGATTTTTCTACTCTTTTTGTTAGTAGGAGATGGTGTGGGCCGAGTTACTTCTGACACCAAGTCTGGATGGACCCACATGACCTCCCCTCGTGAGGTGGTGAGAGGTACTAGACCAGCCGCCTGTTCCCGGGGAGGTGGAAGATTGGTAATCTCCATCGTCGCCAGAGGGACGGGGATTACCCCGTCTTGAGTCTCCGTCGGAGGGAAGCTGCCAAATTGTACGGATACCATATTGGCTGCTACGGTTACTTCTTCGAAGTCGATGGCCAGAGCGTTCGAATCGATGAGGCTTTGGATGTACCGTTTTAGTTGGTAGTAGTCGTGTATAGCGTGGTGTATATAACGGTGGTAATGGCAGAACTTTGGGTTCTCCAAATCAGCCGACCGAGGCTTCCGCCTCGGTGGAGGAAGCTGAATTGTTCCTCCTTGTATGAGCATGTCCAAGATAGGCTTGACGTGGCCGTCTTCGAAAGAGTAAGTGATCTGAGGCCATTGTTTGTCTGCTGGTTGTGATTCGGACTTCTGGGCCGTGTCGGCCACCATAGCCTGCTTTTCCTTGCTGTCCCGATTGTTGGAGGGGTTACCCCCATTATCGTTGTTGGGACGCTTGCCCTTGTTTTCTCCTTCTGAGATGTGCAATCCCAGTTGACGAGCCTTCTTCAGTCGTTCTTCGGCGCTTGTGGCGCTGATGATGAACGCCTTCCAATCTTTGAATTGACTTTCGCCTATCCAGAGACTGATCATTGGAAGTAGTCTCTTTTGGCAAATTTCAATCAAAAAGGAATCTGGATTTCCGGAAGGCAGCTTCATGGCGGTCTGGCGGAACCTCTCGATGTAGTTTCTTGTCAACTCCTTCTTCCCTTGGACGACGTCCATGAGAGTGGACATAGTGACGTCCTGTCCTACTTCGTAGAATCATTCCAAGAACAGGCGCTTGAAGCCGGCGAAGGAGTGGATGCAGTTGTCCGGTAGATTGCGGTACCAATCGAAGGCGACTCCTTCCAATGCCCCGATGAATAACCGTATGAGGATCGCATCATCATGAGGCAGATGGTCGGTGGTGACCTCAAAGTAAGTGATGTACCGACTTGCTGAGGTTTTGCCATCATACGGGGTGATATTGAACGGCTTATATCTTGGTGGGAATGGAACATCCCTCAATTCAGCAGGGTATGGTTGCCGTATTCTGAGATCTTGAGCGTTTTCTCGGGCATGGAACATGGCTCGGAGCTCCTGGACCTCTCTCCTTACTTCTCGGGTCTCATCTGTTGCGGTAGGGGCTGTTACTTCTGTAACACCCTGTTTTCTGAAATTAGGGATTTTTGAAAAATTTATTATTTTTATTATTTAATAATGGTGATTAGGGCATGAAATGGTTTATAGTGATTATTAGTGTGATTAAACCATTTTCTAAGTCATGCTAAGTCATGACTTATGGCTTTGTGATTTTGGTTAGTATAACTTAGTGTAAACCCTAGTTTTCTCTAACCTAGAAGTTGCCATGACCATGAGAGCTTAGCCATAGGCTTAGAACACCAAATTAGTGATTTTTAGCCTAAAGGGTATTTTGGTAATTTACTAGACTTTATTTGGGATTATGTGATTTTATTATTATTTAATCATGGTTAAAGTCCCATGATTAGTCCCTAACCTATCCCACCCTAATCTAGGGGTTAGCCACTAACCTAGAAGCTTTAGGAAGGATTTTTGGTTAAGGGTTAAAGTGGTTTAATATCTAGATATTAACTTTAAGGATATTTTCCTTAAAACATTCAAAATATCTAAAACCCTTTATGCAAAAGTCCAAGCCTTAGCCATGAAGGAAGGGCAACGACACCCCCCATGCCTTGGCCGGCCAAGGGCACCCCTTTGGCAGCCCACACCTTGATATAAACCCCTTGGATTAATTCATGAACAATTTACATGAAATTAAATCCACAAAAATTCCCATTCCTTCAACCCTTCATAACTTGAGCTATTTTGATCCAAATTCACTCTAGTCTCTTGCATTGGGACCCTACAACATCTAGGGTACTAAGGGGAACTAGCAATCAAGGATTTGGAGGCATTGGACATCATCAAGTTGAAGATCACACACCCCCATTTTCCTTGATTTTTATTGGATTGCACAAATAGGTATTTTCTCACAAACTTAGTTAAATTCCTATTTCTCCTTCATAAATGCATTCATGTAGGACTAACACTACTGTGGGTAAAGTTTGGTGGAATTTAGAAGTGTTTTGGTGTCCGTATTGGACACGTATCCTAAGCCTAGAATCCTTGTTTGGTGAAATGCCACATAGGATTTGTTTTTGTTAAATTGTAAAACAAATTATACAAACTTGTAGCCCTAGACTTGCTGATCACAGAACACGTAGACTGAGCACATTTTAGTGCTGTGTTCGTGTCCAAATTGGACACGAACCGACCGCACGAGCCCATCGTGCATGCCCTGCTACCCGACACTTCGTGCGCACAGCTCAGGCCACTTGGACACGTGTAACTTGACACAGACAAGGGGGCAATGTCTGCGAATATGCCCCCAAAGTCTCGTGTCGCTTCGTGTCGTGTCGAGTGAGAAAACTCACTCGCACTGGATACGCGCTGTCAGCGTACACGCGCGCGAGCACGACTTTGAGCGTGTCGTGTCGCATGGACACGACACTAGGGTGTCTCGTAGTGACACGGGCATGGAGCCCTATGCGTGGCGTATACGTGGATACGAGCACATGGTGCATCGTATCCTGTGTCGCGAGTACGACACGTGTAACCGCGTGCACGATGCTGTCATAACACGCGTGTATCAGTCGTGTTTTCACGACTGATACGGTGTTCGTTCTGTGTCCACGAGTGTCGTGGACACGTGTCAGGGCGTGGAACGTGTAGCCCTACATGTGGGCTACACGTATGCACGACCACGAGACGTGTCGTGTCTCGTGGTGTGTCCACGAGCTCCTGGAACGCGTGCACGATACTGTTATTGTGTGCGCGTATCAGAGTTTATCCGAGTCGTGTTTTTGCGTGTTTGGACACGTGAAACTGCGTCGTGGTGTCGTGTCAGTGACCTAGGACACTAGTGTATGTGTGGGGCCTTAGTTACCAACCCATAGGATCGAGCCTTAGCTCGTTTTAGTGTGGGTAAATCGAGTTACCCTATTTCAAGTGCACAGTGCACTGTTTACTGACCTTGGGTTTATTTCCCAGTTTCTGAAAATGAGTTTCAAATCGATTTTTATTATAATTAATACATTGGACTAGTGTATTTTAGTGTGTATATACGTAGTATATATGTATATGTGAGTGTGGGTCAATTTTGGGAGTATTTGGTTGGGTATATGTGTAGTTGTATATATACATATGTATGTATATATGTATTCTGTGTGTGTGTGTGTTTGGGGCCTGGAACTTGGTTCCAGAAATCTGGGAACCATTTCCTCCCTGTCCTGACCTATTCTGTCTCTCTCTCTCTCTCATTCTCTCTCTCTCACTCACTCTAAGTCTCTCTCTCCTATCTATATATATATAAGTAAAATATGTATATAGGTTGATATATATATATATATATATATATATATATATATATATATATATATATATATATATATATATATATATATATATGTATATATAGTGATATATATACATTTATTTATATATATATATATATATATATATATATATATATATATATATATATATATATATATATATATATATATATATATATATATATGTATGTGGGTTTGTATTATACTTAGTATTCATATATGGGTATATGGGTAGTAGATAGACATATATATCTATATATGGATATATACATATATATATGACTTCTAGTATAGGTTTATATGAAAACCTATGACTATGGCCTATGGCCTTGGATTACTAGCCTATGGCTTGGGGCTAACCCTAATGACCCAAAACCCACTTGTTGACCCTTGTTGACTAAGGGTTGACCAAAGTCAACCTTAGGTCAAAAGTGACCTAGTTAACCTAGAAATGACTAGGAATGACCTAAAACAACTAGTTTGACTAGTTTGACTAAAACCCTAACTAGTTGACTATTGTTGACCTAACTTTGACTAGTTTGACTTTAGAGTTGACCAAGAGTTGACTTTTGACCAGATTGACCTAGAATCATGTAGTATGCATAGTAGACTTCATTTTTACTATTTAGAACACATTGTGACTTGTGTTGCTCTGATCAGGAGCCAGACACCTCTCCTCAGACAGCATATTCTCTACAGATATTCATACAGCAGGTGAGTACATTCTCTGACCGTTTCATACTTGTTCAGGCTTTACTTCTCGCTCTAGATTACTTTACTTGTTGCTGTCACATTGGTAACACGGATTGGTACTATATGGATCTTTACATGAGATGTTATCCCTCTCGGAAGCATCGGGTACTTCATGTTATGTGTGTTTCACTATCATCATGTACTCCTATGCTTTCATCATTCATGTGCACTCATGTAATCATGTACTCTCATGTTTACTGAGCCCTCATGTATACTATCATGTGCACCCTTTCATGGGCCCCATGTGATATCATGTATAATAACGTAACTTGTATAGATCCTTGTGTATTGATTGGGGAAACGGGGGAGTAGAAGTAGACATGTGAATAATTCCAAAGTAGTCATGTACAAACTCAGTAGATCATGTATAAATTCTAGCCATTCACATGCCTATCTTGTGCTCTACATCACTAGTCACTTACAGTTCTCTATACAATAGATATTTCATTACAGCTATCTCTTTACAGCGTATATTTCCTTTCAGCAGTTCATGTATCTTACTCTATTGCATGTATCGTATTTCCTAACCTGATATGAACTGCGTGAGATGTATTGTGCTCGTTCCTGTCCTGATTGGACCTGTTGAAAATATTACAGAGGATGAGGACGAGGGATGGGTGACTACTTATTATGGAGCAGGACTAGATGACACTTATGTTGTGGACCCTCAGTAGGATCCACCTGCAGCTGAGGATGTTGCCCCAGTAGTCTAGGCTAGTTTAGCTAGACAGTCTTTCGGTATTATCTTTTTGTCTCACATCTGAGTTGTATTTTGAGATGTTGAGGTATATAGACTCTTAGACTTGTTGTATTATGAGTTGGCATTCTGGATATTATGTTGTACTAGATACTTAGACTTTTTTATCTATGCTATGGTTCTCTTTGAGTTACTATCTATCTATCTGTTCTTCATTCTTCTACCTTAGATGTGATTGAGACAGCATGTTGTGATGTTACCTCCATTCGGAGAGTATAAACTGTACAGGTACCTTTATATTGTTAGATGATTGACCTAGGACAGCGTTCTACCGCCGACACTGCGGCGTAGGCTGGACGTACCCACTTCTCGTGCCCTTACTCTAGGGTGCGGGTCATGACAACTTCGGGAGGATTATTGTCCGGGTTTGGTGCCGCTGAGTTTGAATCTATATTGACCGCGGGGCTCGTGCTTGTTTGACCAGGCGTTCCTCCTTGTAGAGTTGGCAGGGCTGCTTTAATCTCATCTACAGACTTGACCAAAGCAAGTAATATGGCTTCGAGACTGTCAATACGCTGGCGATCGCTGGAACCACCATGATTGCTGTCCGTCATGAACACCGTCCTTACATGAGGAGTGATGGAAGGAACGGTGGAGGACGTGCCCTCCGAGTCGTACCCATGCACCGAGAAGTCATCGAAATAGGTGGGAATGTTGTCTTCGGGTTCGGACTCGGAGGGAACGGTATCCCTAGCCTCGAAGCTTGCCTCGTCTTGAGAGCCATGGATATCCTCGGGGACATCAGCGTCTGTTGTACCTGATGGGAGAGTGGTTTCCCCGGGCTCGGCTTCTTGAAACATCGAATTGTTACGGATGTTCGGAGGAGTGCTACCCCCAGTTCCCTCAACCCCTAGCGATGTGGATGATGAATTTCCCATCGCGGTAGATTTCGTCTTTGAACGGGTGTGTTGGAATACACCGGTAGAAGATAACCGTTTAGAAGACAGTTTCTTAGCTGTAGTGGTTGATATCTTGGGACTGGAGATGCTTGTCTTTTTTCCCCTCCTTTCGGCGGGGACCTTCTGAGCGGAATTGCAGGAGACTACCGGAGGTACCTCATCTTCTGAGCTTGGATGCTGTAGTCTTTGGAAGACGGATGGCCGATCTTCCGTTATTGCTGCGTTGTTGCAACAGCAGTTGACGATGATTTGGGTGCAGCGATGTCCAAGCGAGGATTCTTTGTATGCCGACACTCCTCCTTTTTTCTTGTATTTTTGGAGGATCGCCTTCCGCAAGTCAGAAGAACCACTCTATCCGTTTGCCATCCGGGGCTGGACTCGAGCGGTTGTATACAACTTTCCATCCGAGGCCCGTGTGATAGTCAACGGGACGCCCCGATAGTCAGAGGTTGGGACAGCTGACTGGGCCTGATGAGCCCGCGCTGCCCTAGACTTCCTCCTTTTAGCACTTGCGGGTGCGTAATAGGAGGAGTCCAAGTTGAGCACCACAGAGTCTGGCTTATCATCCAGAGAACCATCAGAGTCAGGGCCGCATGAGAGACGGTCGAAGACTGATCGAGAGAAGCGTGGAACGGATGCTATACAGCTAGAGTTGGGCATCGTGTAGGCTGTCTGCATGCGGTTGTCTTCTGCCGTCGGATGAATTATTTTTGTGCGGTTAGGAGTCACGACCGTGCAGGCTGGCTGCATGGGGTTGGCAATTGTGGCCGCATGGGTTTTCTGCAAGCGATTGATTCTCATAGCCGCATGTATTTCATCCATATGATTGGTGACTGTAGCCGCATAAGCCATGCGGCTGACAGATGTGACCACATGATTTTTCTTCATACGGCTAGCGAATGTGGCCGTATGAGCTTTTTCCATGCGGCTAGCACCCCTATGCGGCTCGGTTCGCGTAGAGTTCCTCTTTGCCCCTGCAAGTCCAGCATCATAGTATTTTTTTTCTGCCGGACTTGGGGATAGCAGAGTTGTCTACGGTCTGAAGTGGGGCCACAGAAGAGTCCTTCTCGCCGTCTTGAGCAACAGAGGACATCCCTTCGAGGGCTTGGGGAGGAGCAAATGATTTTGGCCTCCACTCTTTGCGAGCCTTCGTACTGCGGGTGCGTTTCTGGACCGGGCGGCGCTTCCTTCGGAGAGCATCTCTTCAAACGCCTGTTGGTCGAACCGGGCGACCATCTTTTGTTGAGTAGAGCCAAGCTTGGCTGCATCTAATTGCGTCACCAACTCCTCAGCCGTGGAGAAGTTAGTCCCCAGCAGAGTCGCCATCGTGTTTGCCATAAAATATAAAAGAACAGAACAATTATCGGAGGACCGAACTTTTACTTCACGTTACAAACTCGCTTGTACAAAGAAAGCCTAGGGACGAAAACCTAGGTACAGCAGTCTAAGTACAATTATTTATTTTAGATTCTGGGGGGTGACGATAGAGGCTCGGGAAGGCGACGGCAGCCCTGCCTTACTCCTTGGAGGATCGGTATGCAGCCTTGGCTCCTTGTGAAAAGATGGTTGGCGTTTACGAAGAAATGCTCTTCTTGCTCCTCTGTTGCTCTTCTGGCTTCTCTCTCTCTCTGTGTATTCTTTTCTCTGACTATGGGGGAGGGGGTCTCTCTGTATATATGTATTTTTCTCTCTGAATGATCATGTCTACAAGGGAATGGCACCTTGCTATTTATAATAGTGGGATGTGATCATTAGGGTTGCCAATGATTAGCTTTTAGAGATGGCGGCGGCTTGGGGATTGGTCCATCTTGTCCATTCATCTTGATTATGATGAATCTGGGCCATTAGGTGTAGATTACACCAAATCCCATGAGCAATTAATGCTGATTGGAACAAATCTTCCTTGTACTGATCTTCTGATATCTGCGAATAAATTAGATCTATTCTTCTGCCACGTGTCCCAGATTTATTAGAATTTGACCCAATCTTGAGAATTTGACCCAATCTTTAATGGCAGCAAATCTGAGAAATTAATCGGCTTAGGATACGTGTCCTAAGAGCTGCTGGAGGGATCTGGACTGCATGACTAGTGAGCCACATATGAATGCGAGCCGCATATGAATGTGAGCCGCATATGGTTAAGCCCACGTGTCAGGGCTGCGTGGGCAGTGGCCCTCACTTGAGTCTTCTAACCACAGAGGAGTAATCCTTGTGGGCCGTATAAGTATATATCCGCCTGGGCCGCATGGACATGATCTTCTTGAACCTCATGAGAAGTCCTCGCTCGAGCCGCATGAGACTTTCATGGCCTGAGCCGCATATGATGGATTCATTCTAAGCCGCATGGGAAGTCCTTTGCCCGAACCGCATGAGGCTCCTATGGCCTGAGCCGCATGAGAAGCGAACCGCATAAGAATGCCCACGTGGTAAGGCCACGTGGCATTTTTATGGCTCTCGGGAGATTTGTGTCAGAGATTTCTTTCCCCTTCCCAAAAGATTCATCATTATGGCAGAGCCATAATTACCTGCTTTGGTGTCAGGGCTGTCAACTTTTCAGAGGGGTCAGCCGTTATAGCAATTAATGTAGCATGGGTCGGAAGGGAGCACTATCAGGCCACGTGTTCTCTGAGCCGCATGGAATGCCTTGGGCCGCATAGCTCCTTATGCCGCATGATTCCCTGAGCCGCATGAGTCCCCTGAGCCGCATGGATCTTTCCTGGCCGCATGAATCATTTCTTTTAGTATTTTCCATGCTTCTACAAAGATCTTGGGGCCGTCCGCTCGAGATTTCCAGGAATTACTTGTCTCCTTTCCGCCACAGGTATAATTCGTGAACCCTAGTTTCCGCCTATGAAGGGTTAGAACACATATTAGATCTGTTTAACTTTCTATCGATCAATACGCACACCAAAGGAAGGGTCCTGGGAATCCCCAGTTCCATCAATTGGTATCAGAGCCACTTTGGATCTACGTATTGATTGATATGTCCATGTTGTCCAATAAAACCTGCGCCGTGTAATAGTCGGTAGATGTAGATCTGTTCTAACTCGATTTTGTAGGCATCTTAGATCCAACTATTATGGTCCAATGCATATTTTTGATTGTGTTGTTTAAACCAGGGACATGTCGTAGATGTTGTTGTTGCTGTGGATGTAATTAAAATTACGAGGGTTGATCGTGCTAATTATTTTAATTTTTCAATCTAGATTATGTGTGAACTCCTTCGGGAGGCATAGGATTGATGTAATTTTAATTATTTTTGATCAATCGTGATGGCGGTGGTGGCTATTTCTGACGCCGGACGAGATGCTGGTTTTAAGCAGTCCAGAGGCAGACGGATGACAACCCCGAATAGATCTGCGCAACGGCAGATTTTGGATTTGGATAGTTGAGGACGGAGCAGCAAAGATGACCATAATAGTTGGATATTTTCTCTTATTTTTGTCATTTTGCTTTTTCTGATTATTCATGTTTATTATTGTGTGGTTGTTTTTTTTGAAAAACCAAGCCTACATTAATAATGGACAACATGGACATAATATCAACTAGTACAAAAACCCTCATTGTTAAATAACTAAGTGGGAGAGGATATTTATTTAGTATAAATCCTATGGTCTCTATTACTGGTTTGTAGGTGATGTAATTATACTTGCATGTTGGCTTTAGTGCTTTTCTCCATATCGGATGAGTATAATTATGGATCACCAGTACAAACTTTCTTAGGGATAATTGTAGAAAGTTACCTAATATGTGTTCACTTCTCCATCTAAAGGAACTCATCACAAGGTAATGGACTTAGTATTAAGTAATGGTATACACTTAGATACAAATAATGGTATCCTCCCCATCGGAGTCACTGCTATTATTTGTATGACCAGAGCAAGAAAGCATATTAATTTTATTTGTCATAAAGTTATGTTGACATGATAGTAAAATTAATAAGAAAAACCTACTTGAACAAAGTTGAATTTGTATACGTCCACACCATCGTGGCATGCTAAATTCATGGTGTTCAAAGTGTTGGTGAATTTCTTATTATTGTTTTGAGGGAATCAATATTTAGTTAATTCAAAAAGTTTTTTGTCCTACATAATTTTATTTATGTGATTCTCAGGATTTCAAAAAAATGGGTTCTTTCAGTCCACTTATGGTGATTCTTAAAGAAAACAAACTTACTGGACCTAATTATATTGACTGGAAACATAATTTGGACATTGTTCTGACTGCTGGGGAGTACAAATATGTACTTGTTGAGGAATGCCCACCTAAGTCTGATGCTAACTCTGATGAAGAGGTCAAAGAGGCTTATAAGAAGTGAAAAAATGCAGATGAGATGGCGCGGTGTTACATTCTGGCATCTATGTCAAATGTACTGCAACATCAGTATCAGGCCATGGCCACTGCTTATGACATGATGTATAACCTCAAGGAACTCTTCGGACATCAGAGTAGAGCAGCTAGTCTGTTTGCTATGAAATGTTTGATGAATACAAAAATGGCTGAGGGTACACCAGTAAGGGATCATGTTCTCAAGATAATGGATCATCTGAATGAGATGGAGATCCTTGGAGCTGAAATTGATGGAGAATCCCAGGTAGATATCATTCTCGGGACTCTGCCTAAAAGTTTTGACAATTTTTGCCTTAATTACAACATGAACAAAAGGTTGTATAGTTTGGCAGAACTTGCAAAAGAGCTACAGGATGCTGAATCTCTCTTTAGGCAGAGTGGTCATATTTTTGTTTCTGAAAATGCTTCTACTTCTAAGCCAAAAGACGGTAAGAAGAAGAATAACATTCAAAAACAGGCAAACTCAGCAAAGAAGGGCATGGGACCTCAAGGCGCGGTGAAAAAGCCGAAAGGTAAATGTTTCAAGTGCAAAGGGTCAGGATATTGGAAGACTGATTGTCCACTTCTCAAACAAAGGAACAAAGAAGGTATATCTCATTTACTAGTAGTTGAAACATGTTTAGCGGTGTTATCTACCGGCACCTAGTGTGCAGATACAGGAGCCACTAATCATGTCTGTAATACATTACAGGGGTTCCAGAAAACCAGACGGCTCAGTGATGGAGAGATATGCTTGTTCATGGGTGATGCTACAAAAGTATCGGTCATTGCATTAGGAGATGTTACTTTATCTTTTGGTAGAAATAAGTCTTTGACATTGAGAGATTGTCTTTATGCACCTTCACTTAAAAGGAATTTAGTTTCTATTTCTATGTTAGTTAAGGATGGATATTCAGTTTATTTTAATGACAATATTGTTATTAGAAAGAATAAATATTTTATCTGTTCTGGTGCATTAGTTGATAATTTGTATGTCATTAATCCTATTTCGCCTACAATACAACTTATGGAAATGAATAATATGTCATCTAACTTAAATAAGAGAAAAGAACCTTCTTGTATGAACCAAACATATCTTTGGCACTTGCGATTGTGGCATATTAACCTAAGAAGGATTCAAAGACTGGTTGAAGATGGACCTTTGAGTTCATTGGAAGTAGAGAAACTACCAGTCTGTGAATCCTGCTTGGAAGGTAAAATGACCAAAAGGCCTTTTACGGCAAAGGGGTATAGGGCCAAAGATGTGTTGGAATTGGTTCATTCTGATTTGTGTGGACCCATGACTATCCAAGCTAGAGGTGACTTTGAATATTTTGTCACATTTATTGACGATTATTCAAGGTATGGATACATTTATTTGATGCGCCGTAAGTCTGAGTGCTTTGAGAAATTCAAAGAGTACAAGGCTGAAACGGAAAAACGTCATGGAAAATGTATCAAGTCATTACGATCAGATCGTGGTGGCGAGTACCTCTTTGGAGAGTTTAGGGATTATTTATCAGAGGCTGGGATTGCATCCCAATTGACTGCACCTGGAACGCCCCAGCAGAATGGTGTAGCCGAAAGAAGGAATAGAACTCTTATGGAGATGGTTAGATCAATGATGAGTTATTCAGATTTGCCAGATTCGTTTTGGAGATATGCCTTAGAGATTGCAGCTTATATTTTGAACTTGGTTCCTTCTAAGTCAGTACCTCTTACTCCCACAGAGCTATAGATTGGGCGTAAGCCTAGTCTAAAACATGTTCGCATTTGGGATAGTCCAGCACATGTGCTGAATGGGAAAGCAGATAAGTTGGAATCTCGTACAGAAGTACCCATGTTTGTAGGCTATCCAAGAGGAACGAAAGGAGGTTTATTTTATAGTCCTAAGGATCAGAAGGTCATTGTAGCACCAATGTTCGATTCTTAAAGGAAGACTATGTGATGAACCATAAACCCACAAGTAGAGTTGTTCTAGAAGAACTGAGACATGAGACACCAAGTACTTCAGTACCAACAGTACAAGAGGATGAACCACAAATAACTGCACAATGTGTCACAAATGTTACACCACAACCGATAGTGCATCGTCGTAGTGGGAGGGTTGTGATACAACCTGATAGATATATGTTCTTGGGAGAGTCGTCAGACTTCGTCCCTGAGGAACAAAATTATGATCCCTGTACCTACAATGAAGCACTCTAAGATAAAGATGCAGAGTCTTGGCAAAAAGCCATGATATCTAAAATAGAATCTATGGATTCTAATCAGGTCTGGGAGCTTGTAGAACCATCCGTTGGTGTAAAAGCCATTGGATGCAAGTGGGTCTATAAGAGAAAAAGAGGATCAGACGGTAAGGTTGAAACCTTTAAAGCTCGGCTTGTAGCAAAAGGTTTTACTCAAAGATAGGGTATGGATTATGAGGAAACTTTTTCTCCTGTAGCCATGCTTAAGTCTATTCGGATTCTTTTATCTATTGCAGCTCATCTCAATTATGAGATTTGGCAAATGGATGTCAAGATAGCTTTTCTTAATGGAAGTCTTGAGGAAGACATATATATGAAGCAACCAAACGGGTTCATTGAAAAGGGCCAGGAGCATCTTGTTTGTAAGCTCAAGAAGTCCATTTATGGACTTAAGCAAGCTTCCAGATCTTGGAACATATGTTTTGATCAGGTGATAAAATCCTATGGATTTGATCAATGTCAGGATGAATCATGTGTATACAGAAAGTGTGACGGAAATGTGGTGGTGCTCCTAGTACTTTATGTGGATGACATCTTGCTCATTGGAAACAATGTGAAGGTGTTATCTGATGTAAGGGTATGGTTATCCAAACAGTTTGACATGAAGGACTTGGGAGAAGTAGGTCACATCGTTGGGATCAAAGTTCTACGAGATCGCAAGAAAAGGATGTTGGGCTTATCCCAAGCTTCCTATATCGATACTGTACTAACTCGTTTTAGTATGCAAAATTCTAAGAAAGGTTTCTTACCTTTTAGACATGGAATTGCTCTATCAAAGGAGCAGTGTCCGAGGACACCTAAAGAGATAGAGAACATGAAGGCAGTTCCTTATGCTTCAGCAATAGGAAGCTTAATGTATGCAATACTCTGTACGAGACCAGACATCTGCTTTGCCGTAGGCATGGTCAGCAGATATCAGTCTAACCCAGGACAAGAGCACTGGACTGCCGTAAAGCATATTTTGAAGTACCTGAAAAGGACAAAAGAGTATATGCTAGTTTACCAGGTAGATAGTTTAGTTCCCTTGGGGTATACAGACTCAGATTTTTAGTCAGATAGGGTTCCAGAAAATCTACCTCAGGTTATGTGTTTACTTTGGGAGGTGGATCCATTGTATGGAGGAGTATCAAGCAAAAATGTATTGCTGATTCCACCATGGAAGCCGAGTATATGGCAGCCTCTGAGGCAGCCAAAGAAGCGGTTTGGCTCAGAAACTTTCTGTTGGACTTGGATGTGGTACCTAGTTTGCCTAAGTCTATTACACTTTATTGTGATAATAGTGGTGCAGTTGCAAACTCGAAGGAACCACGAGCCCATAAGACAGGCAAACACATTGAGCGCAAGTACCACCTGATACGAGATTTCGTAAAGAAGAAAAAGTTGCTGTGATCAAGATAGCATCAGCCGACAACCTAGCTGATCCCGTTACAAAGAGCTTACCAGCTAAGGCTTTTGATAGTCATGTTGAGGGAATGGGAGTCAGATGTGTAGCAGCATGGCTTTAAGTATAAGTGGGAGATTTGTAACAGTATACTGAAAAGCAATGCTTTGAGTATAAGTGGAAGATTGTTAGGGTTATATACTAAAAGCATCACTTTTGTATAACCTTATTTCCTTAAATTTTGAATGAGAATCATATGGACAAATGTTTGCATATTGTATTTGTTGCAAGCGTTAATACAAATGTCTGATATTCTATATTATAGATAATATGGTGTGTAGTGTCACACAGAAGATCATATTATCAGTTCCCTATAGAGTATATAAATAGTTCACAACCTAGATGGACTTGGACAATCTATTGGAAAGGTTGTAGTGTAATCTGGTATTAGTCTATCTTGACTATAGGTTTACACTAGTACACTTTGTGTATATTGAACATGACCACTTGAGGTTGTTCTCTTTGTACTGACAACATAAGAGAACAAACACCTCTGTTATTATGGATGCTTGTGCTCTTAATCCGGATATAATAACAGACATGTATATGCAGTGTGCATTACTTTGACTCATAAAAGAGTGAGATTCATTATGGATCAACAACCTCTATGAATTGGGTAATAACATTGTATGTATGATGGGCTGTTGATTATAAATGGAATCCATGTTCCGATACATCGGGTTGATGATGTCCCCTTAAGGAGCTCATAAAGATTGTCATATAAACCCTGCAGGTGGATTATATCCGACATGACAAATAAAGTTGAGCGGTACTACTTAAGGATAAAAGATGTCGAATCAATATAGTTGTCAGTAACTTAATTTGATCGACGGACATACGATATCTTAACATGGGGAGCCAAATGAGCATATAATAAAAGGCGCCCACAAACATAATTTGGGATTAGGGAGGTAGTGTAACAATAGCTCATTAGTGGACCGAGCTATTGTTAATGGGCCTGGATTGTGTGTTCGGGCTGAACACAGGATATCCAGATCCATTAGGAGGCCTAACCCTAATTTCTCCTCATGGTCCATGCCGTAGCCTATATATATCCTCTATTCTCTGGCTGCCAGATTACTGATCAGAAATCTGAAACTTTCTCTAAATTTGTGATTCACGTAAGGAGAGAAAGAGAGGGCTGCCAAGAAGAAGAAAAGGTTGGGAGATCGTCGCCCACACGACGTCCAACTCGAGGAAGGAATACGTGCAGAAGATATTGGGATCGTCCGCTCGAGATTTCCAGGAATTACTTGTCTCCTTTCCGTCGCAGGTATAATTCGTGAACCCTAGTTTTTGCCGATGAAGGGTTAGAACATGTATTAGATCTGTTTAACTTTCTATCGATCATTACGCACACCAAAGGAAGGGTCCTGGGAATCCCCAGTTCCATCACTCTCCACGATCGGAGTGGCCGACCGCTGCACCCCGACCCGGTGTCCGTCGAGCTTCCGTGCCAGTGCCTCCTACCATGGTTAGCGGCGGACAAGCCGTCGCGCCATACCGCGCATTCCGGAGCGCCGAGAAGCCGCCAATACATCATCCCTCAGCTGGGCTGCTCCCGCCTGGCACCACCGATCCAGCACCACAACTACGCAGGTGGAAGCGCTGTGCCGCACCTGAGCACGCACCGCCACGCCTGAGTGCGCCGCCGACCTCCAAACCCTCCCGCGACCATGCCTCCGGAGGTGCCGTCGCCGTGCGCCGCACCGGAGCCACTTGCGTCTCGTCCTCGCACGGCCTCCCTCCGTGCCAAAACACCATATGAGCCCCTTCCTCTCATCCCTCTCCCTTCGCTCGCCCCTCACTCCTTCCTATCCCTCCATCTCCCTCTTGTTTTAAGAAGGAGCAACAAATGCTGCTATTGATATCTTTTGTTTCATTTATTGTTGGCTTCCCTTCTTTCGTATTTCTTTTCTTTTTATTTATTATTAGTTTCATGATTATTATTAGTAACAATTGGTTCCTTATTTTAGTTATTCCTAAATAAAAATAATATATACATGTATGTATATATTGTTTTGGGCTCATTTGGGTTAAGTTCCTATTTTTCCAATAATATGGTAGAGTTATTTTCACAAAAATTTCCAAGCTTATATTTATATATGTTCCTTGTATAAATTAATTTAGGGTTTCCATACAAAGAGTTAAGTATTTTTATATATATAAAGAAGTATATATACAAAAAGTATTTAGTAGATGATATATAAACTATAGGAAATTTCCAAATGGGTCTATATATAAGTATTTTTTAAAAGATAAGTTATACATAAGCGTTTTGTTATTAGGCTTGGCCCTACATATGTTTTAAATCTGCTATATAATTCTAAAAGTAGATTGATATATTAAGTATGGTTTTCTAAGAATATTTATCTAAAGTATTATTTTTGAAATATCGTTTCTGTCAAAAATTAATTTTTCGAACTTAATGTCGTTAGCCAAAAAAGATTTTTCTTAAGTATTTTTATATGCTTTTCTCGACTTATAAAAGGAAACCATTTTTTAGTATTACAATTAGTTTTTTTTTAAATCATGTAATTATTATTCATCAAATTTTCCTTTATTCTTCCATCCGTGACTCAACCCCATTCTTCCTATCCCTTCGCCAATTCCATCATTCCTCCTATTGACCTCAACTTATTCAACTATTTTGAACCCGAAGGAACAATCCGTGCCATCAATAGATGCCGACTTGCGGAGTTGTAACACCGAAGTCAGATTTCGTGCCACCTTGACTATCGTACCACCAGGCGTCACAACAGGCAAGTATACCTTGCTAATTAACTGTCATATTATTTATTTTCAGCATTTATTTTATTTGTTTCATATTTGTTGTTTTTGTTATAAACTGCGCGTCCAAGCCATACTTGGGTGCAAGCGACTCTATTAGTCGTTACTTTATTTTATGCATGTTGACTTAGTTTTAGCGAACTACCTTCTTGTTGGAGGATATCCTTATATCTCCTTTGGCCATGACACTCACACTACACGGTTTGAGACATTTTGCTAGGGGCACGACTTATTGACTGACTATCTCTATTGTCGTGTAACAGATAGATCGTAACTGCTACGATTAAGGTATAGAGACTCGAGCAGTTACAAAACTGGGCGGGTCATGGACATGACGGTCAGTATAGGAAATATTTGGGGAGGACAGTCACTAGTGCGTATGGAAAGCCAAACAGGTAAACCATAGTTTTTGAAAGGAACTATGGCGTGATATATTGCAGATACCCTCTGACGTTTTGGATATTACGGCCGGATACGGATGACTGGATGCCAGTTACGTACTTATAGCCTAAATCCCACCCATGCGCAATGAAAGTTGTCCTCTAAATTGCACATTAGATAGTTAGAACTCCCTTTGCATATTAGTGTCTAGGATAGTCTTTTGTATATTATTTTATTACTCTGACAGTTCATATTAGCATATTCTTACTGTATCTTGTTACGTTCCTCAGAGGACCTGGTGATTTCTCTAGGTGTGTTATGATTTTTACAGGTGCTCTAGCCAAGGACAGTTTACAATCTACCTTCGCAATGCTAGATTTTGAATCGTCTTTCGCTTCGCTCGACTCTTCTATCGTCACTATGTATTTCTCTCTTTTTGTTGGTAGTGGATTTGTCTCCGTCCAACGTTTTGTATAAATGACTTTAATATGTTGATTTTATGATGTATTGGTTTGTGGATGAGATTAGTTTTATGGTTACTGTATTTTACAGCTTATGTATACATACGAGGTTCCATAGATTGGAGTATACTTCGTATGTATACAGCTGGTATGTCTACGTACTTGGTCCTAAGTATTTTGGGACCGGGGCGTTACAGACCGTTCTGAAAGGCTTATACGGGTCTTCGAATAGGAAGCTCATGTGCCGCACGGGTCGAAGTGTAGGCAAAAGTACTAAGTCCGTGACAAGTGGTATCAAAGCAAATGTCGATTATCGCTATGTCGACATCTGAGCCCGCTCACAAGCAACATCTTGTCTCGCCCCAAGGAGAAAGGCAAGGCTACCAAGAGGGACAAAAGCAAGGAGCCGAAGTTGGTGCGGACCCTTGGCGAGTTGATGTCCCGCATAGAGGCCTTGGAAAAGGGCATGAAGGAAGTCGAGATGCAAGTAGAGCAGAACTAGACGGCTTACGAGAAGTTCACCATGGGTTGGAGAGTGATGTTGGTCATGCCATGGCGTTATTCCGAGAGCAATTTTGCGAGATATAAGTCTAGTTTGAGGAGGAATGCCAGGCTACGAAGGCGTAGATTGTTGAACTGTACAAAGAACTCAAGACGAAGACGGTGATCCTCAAAAAAGCTATCACCAATGGTGGGTCTTCGAGGTGGGTGGCTGCACCAAAAGTGAAGTATCTCGAGCCAAAATTCTTCAACGACGTTCGAGATGTAAAGGTGGTGGATAACTTTGTTGGCCCAAATAGTCATTGGTCAACTTAATTTTGATATTGATCGAACCATGACTTGATATGACTCGATACGACATAGTCAGCACATCAACACAAAGTCAACACTGCATATATGTACTATTCTCGTGCAACAAGGACGTCTAGATTTTATCATTTGTTATGTATTTTATATTTCTTTCATAGGATAAGATGTGCATTGGGTCGTGTTGATACTAGGAAACTCAAACCTTAGCCTAAAACGTAGTCCTAGTCCACAAAATGAACCTGACCTAAACCCAAACCATTCTTGTAAGAACTCAGCCTGAACTCTGTCAGAACTTTATTAGGGTAAAACCTATTTTCATGGTCAGCCTTTTCTTCCTGAAGTCCAGGCTTCTAACGTTCGAATTTATGAACGTTAGGGGACCAAACTCGGCCCGAACTCTGTTAGGGTAAAACCTAGTTTTCTGGTCAGCCTCTTCTTCCTGAAGGCCAGGCTTCTAACGTTCGAATTTATGAACGTTAGGGGACCAAACTCTGCCCGAACTCAGACCCTAATAAACATATAAATAGGTATTGAATTTTTTATTACCAATTATTTCGATCTTCACTTGCCTATCTAGCTGAGCTATAAAACTTCTATATTTCCAAGAACAACTTCCAGCCTTCTAGTGCCAATGCGGTTCCAACTTTAGAAGTATGATCGAGTTATAAAGCTTGGATTTTCAAATGTTGTCTCTACACTTGTTGTTTGAAGTCGACAAGCTCTTCATATCAAGAACTTATGGTTGTGAAGTCGTCGTGCCCTTCGGATCAAAGTACGAGTGTAAGAAGTAGCAAGCCCTTCGGATCAAAGCTTGTGCTTCACTAATAGTGAATTCAACTCCGAATAAGAGTTCTCGAGACTGGACTAGTCCTCTTAGAGGGAATCCAGTATAAAAATCTCGATGTTTGCGTTTGCACTTGTCACTACCACAATTCTAGATAGGGCTAATTTTGTCATTTTATACCATTTATATTATATATATGGTTATTTAATTAATTGCTTGTTAGCACCCTGAAATTCGGGTTGATTTTTTTCATTTTATTTATTTTCTGATTGTTTGGTTTCATTAAATATTTCATTCTATTTATTTATCTGTTAGTGTACTTTCCCATGCCATTGATATTTGGAGTATCAGGGATGTTCAACTCTGGAAATCTTCTTCACGAGTTTTGGAGTGGACACGATTACCTTCATGACGGTATATAGTGTCCCATCCAAACTTGTTCTCTTGTGCTCTTTCTGCTTCGCTGAACTTCGGGTCGGTTTAGACCATTTGATTGATATTTATTTTCCCACTTTTTTCCTTGATCATTTTCAACGCGTTACCATGACATTTAAATTGGGAGCGCAAGACCAGTCAGTTTCTTGAAACCAACTCCTCATTGATGATCTACTCGAGACGTTCATCACCCATGACCTTCGTTTCCCATTCATTCATGTCATTTTGGGCTCCATTTGATTCGCACAACTTTTTCGACGCGTGACCGATTTTATTTCACGCCACGGCGTCACATTCATTTTCCAACTTGATTTGTGGGTCCCCTGTCGACCAAAACCTGTCCGCCCCAACTATGGACATGGCCCACTTTGAGCCTACTATCCGTCCGCCACTTGTGTCCCATTATTTGGAATCCCCATGTGCTACTTATTTACACATGATCATCAACGTCTAATTATAATTCTATTTTTGCACGATGTCCAGTTTTGACCCAATCCGGCTCCACCGAGCCCAGTCCAGCTCCATGTTGCCCTCCATCGGGACACCCTCATATTTATTACCCAAAAATATCAATTTCTTATTTTACATATTTTTTATTTTTAATGGAAAATTTTCCATTGATTTATTTGCCTTGAATATCCTATTTCTCCAAATTATTCCTAGCCTTAGATCCTACAAACTAAATCACGACCATTTATTTTCCTCATGGAAACTTTTTCCTCACTCCCACATGTTGGCCGGCCCTAGGTGGAGGGAACACTCATTTCTCTCTCCTTAATTTAATGCTTATCCTATTCTCTCTCTCTTCCTTTCCATATTCTCAACAAAACTCCCACAGCAACAAACAACATCCTCACCATTAATTTCTCCCCCATGAAATTTTTCCCAACCCCAGCATATGGCCGGCCCTAGAAAATTGTGAAGAGAATCTTCTTTCTCTCTCTTCCTCTCATCTCATTTATATTCACTCACATATTCTTCTCTCTCTCTCTCATTTTCCTATACATTGGAGCAACACAGCAGCCATGCAACCATCCACACCATGCCCGACCTCTCACTGGACTGACCACCCTCCCTCGTCGTAGCTCGGCCACCCTGGCCGAGTTCGACCACCGAGCTCAGCCCTCTCCTCCTCCATTTTCCTGCTCCTCCATCTCCATCTATAACCGCCACCACCATCAACATCAACTCCGGCCACCACCACCATGGCGCGCCACTTCCTCCGCCAACACCACGCGATGCCTGGCCACCCCGACGAGCCCTCGCCGGCCGAGCTGGCCGCGCGCAGCCCCGCACGAGCCGGCCAGCACAGCGGGAGCAGCCACGGGTGCACGGCGCGCGCGCGCGGACGTCGCCGCCGCCGTCGCCGGCCGCTGTGGCTCCGACGAACCCTCCCGTGGGTGTCCCCCTTTCCTACGAACTCAGGCCTGCCCTCCCGTGGCGGCCAACGTCCTCCGGGACGCGCCGTCGAGGCGATTTCTGCGTTTTGAACGAGATCCCGTCGGCGCGCGCGAGTTTGGAACTCAGATTTGGCGTTCCGTCGCAGCGACTTCGTGCACGTTTTCCCGGAGATCCGACCGTTGGATCGGCAATTTCTTCCCTCCGTCGCAATCTCGATATATCCACCTTCATCCCTGTCAATTTTCGTCCGTTAATTTTATCGTTTGATACATCAAAACCGGCCACCAAGTTGACCGTTTAAATTGTATTAAATTTGGACAGTTTCGTGGGGCCAACTTCGTCAGCTTGTATCTCCTCCACCGCAGCTCCGTTTGGCGTGCTACCAGTTTCGGTGCGAAGCTGGTATAACCCTCTTACTATCCCTTCAGTTTCGTTTCATTGTGAGCTTGTTTGATTGGTTGAATTCGACGCCAAAGTTGGCCGTCCGAATTCGTAAATTCCAACTTGTAAAATTCTATTTTTGAACACGGGACTCCAGATTTCATTTCTGACACCACCATTAGACTTGTGGCGTCGTTCTGGCATGTTTTCATATAAAATTTGTTAGATTTGGAGAACGTGGACCCGGGCACGTTTTTCGGTGCAAAACGGCTCCGACACGGACACCGTTTTGATCCGAAATTACCTTTTTGCCCTTGTGTCCAAATTGGACCGTTGGGTAGGCTATCCTAGCTAATTTGACCTTTCTGGACACATTGGCGATGTTCATTTCATCGTCCGACAATATTTGTTGATAATTTTTCTAAGTTTAACCTTTTTATAATTAACTAATAATTAATTCATATAATGTTCGTATTTCGGGATTAGTACAACGAAACTGAGATCAGCCAATTCCAGTGATCTCACATCGCTGAAATTGACATGTTGGACACGTGGATCACTATAATAAGATTATCAACCTTACCGATAATCTTTTTATCTCGATTTGCGTGTCGTAAGTTTCGACGTACAAATAATGAAGTACACTTTATATTAGATTAGATTTACCCTGTTTGACCAGAGTTGACCAGTTGACCCAAAGTCAACTGTAAGTCAACACTTGACCTAGTTTGACTAGATTATTGACCGGAGTCGACCTAGAGTTATTTTGACTTAGAATAACCTAGAATAATGTAGATTGATTTTAGAGATTCATTTATTACAACTTGAACACCTTGTAACCTGTGTTGCTTTAAATAGGACTCTGTGGCTTCAGTGGGACCCCTCTATACTTATCAGCTGTTCAGGTTATCGAGGCGAGTACATTCTCTGATCATTTCATATCCTGCTTAGAATTATTTCCTGCAGTAGATTACTTTACTTGTACTGTCACGTTGGTCACACGGATTGGTACTATATGGATCCCTTCTCGAGATGTTATCCTTAGGGAGCATCGGGTACTACATGTTCTGTGCGTTTCACTTACATGAAGTATCATATGCTTCATTGGTTCTTTGATCACTTACGACATATACTCTTATGATCGTAGAGTCTTCCTAGAATCCTTATCCCATTTATGGGACTACTATGTATCACCTTCGGGGTCTATCACCTTCGGGGTCTATCACTTTCGGGGGCTTATCACCTTCGGGGTCTACCACCTTCGGGGTCTGTTACATAGCATCATATAACATAACCTGGCTGGATCCTTGTGTATTGATTGGGGGTACGGGGGAGTAGAATTGGACATGTGAATAATACACCAGTAGTGTAGTATCAGAATCTTTTCCATAGTGTAGCATCAGAATCTCCTATGCCATTTACATGTTCATATTGTACTCTGATTCACTAGTCACTGCTAGTTCCCTATGTATAGTAGATATTTCTATTACAGTTCTCTCTCTGTTTACATACTGCATTCTTTCAGTACTTGTATCTTACTTTACTGCATGAATATATTTTCTAACCTGCGATGAACTGTTGAGATGTAATGTGCTCGTTCCAGTCCTGACTGGACCTGTTGATAAATTTTACAGATAGCCTGGAGGTGCCTGCTAGCCTAGAGGAGACACAGTAGGGGTTATTTAGGTAGTTATTTCATTTGTCTGGAGTTGTATTACTTTGTGGATTACTGTATCTGTATTGAGTTTTGAGATGTATTTCTGAGTTTATGTATCTTAGACACTTAGGCTTCTATCTCCTGTATCTCTTTTGGATTTCATGTTTTATCTATCTTTATCATGCTCTACCTTAGATGTGATTGAGTCTGTATCTGCTATGTCACCCCCATTCGGGGAGTATAAACTATTTAGTGTTATACTGTTAGATGCATTGAGACCTAGGACAGCGTTCTACCGCCGACACTGCGGCGTAGGCTGGGCGTTGTTACGTTCTCGTGCCCTAACGCTAGGGTGCGGGTCGTGACACGTTTTTAGTGGTGGCCCATGCAGGTCGAGTTTATGTAGTGGTATTCGAACTAGAGTACCACTACAGCCTGCAGTAGGATTAGGATATATTTTGAAGGTACTCAATCACAGATAGGAACCCTTGAGAGATTTCTGGGACGACCCTGGAGAATCTTATTTAACTTGAATTGAAAACTCTCTTTTTCCCCTGATTTAATTTATTTTTCTTTGGTTGTTAAATTTGATTTTTTCGGATTATTGTTGAATTTGAGTTTGTATTTATTTTGATGGAAGATTTTCGAATTTTGAATCTTGATGATAGCTATTGCATCAGAGTTTGTGTTTTGATGGATTTTGTTCATTTTTGAATTTTGATGTTCGTTAATAAATTTTGATTTGATTTTTGAGTATTCATTGTTGATTTAATTTGATTTTTGGCAAGATAAAATTATATGGGCTAGGTCATCTATGTTATGGAATCTAGTCTTTTATAGTCACATTAGCCAGCATGGTGAGGACATATAGTCTGACTCTGGATGTATTTCTCGGGTGTGGGAATTTAAGGTTTTCGCAGCCAAGCATGCGGCACCGCGAAAATGTTAAATACCATGATTCTAGAGATATGTGCATAAGTCAAGGGCTCTGTGATTATCGTAGCCTTGCTTACTAGTATGACGAGGATTTAGAGTACCATGATTTTGGATAGACGCATATGATTATCAAATTGTGCTTAAAATATTTTGAACATGTTTTCTTACTTTTTCTCAGTCATTCAAAAAAAAAGGAATTATTGTTTGTTGTTTTGCCTAGTTTCTTGTCATTTAACTTAAGAGTATGTTTAGTTGTTTTCATAAACCGTTGTGTAACTTCTTGCTATGAGTTTTTCTTAATACAATGAATCGATGATTTTGCTAGACTTTATCTTGAATTTGATATTTAACTCTGGATTTCAAAACGGTTCCTTCTTTAAACTGATAAGCAGAACAGATTTTCTCGTTATTTCTTTCTTGCTATTATTCTTGAATTAAATAATAATGATAATAAAATTGTCTTGATTTCGTCAATCACCTGCTTGCAATCTTGGTAGAGATCTAAATGTTAGTCTTAACGTAGAATTAATTTTTTTTTTTTTTTGGACATGAGAATATATGAGTATATTTATATAACAGACACTTTGCCTAACACGTATGCATGCTACACTTGATTTTTCCACATATCTAGATACATATTGATCTGTTGTTGATGTCCAAATTTTCATAACCAATATTTCTGGTTCTCTACTTTTCCATGTTAAATTAGTAATTTAAATATAAATTTCATGTTATTAGTTTTGTTTATATCACTGCACATGTATGTTATACGTAGGGTTTCAATTCAAAAATTTTGGTTGAAAATTTGTGTTTAAAATTGTCAAATTTAAGACTGTGTACATATTAACCCTTAATACTGAATTCCAAATGTTTAGTTTAAATTGCTGTTTTATTTTCTTTAATATAATATTTAGAGCTGTGTACATTGTTGTAAGTAGGGATATAAATTTAAGTTTCATATTCTTACATGCTAGTTGTGATAAACATTGAGTTGGTTTTTAATGTTCAAATTTCTCCAAAATCCTGAAAACTAGTTACATGTTAACATTTTTACATTGATTTTCATGTTTAGTTAAATTTCGGATTTAATATGTAATATTGAACTGTATGCGTAGATAAATGTATTGGTAATATGATTAGGGTTCAATTCTATCATGATAGGATGTATTGGGAGCATTGAGATAGTTGTGATGTTCAAACTCCTAAATTTTGAATTTGTATTATGTTAATATTACACTGGTTAAAGGTTAGCTTATTTTAGATATTTTTTTTTTGTGTAAATGCTGAACTAAAACCTGGATTTAACATTTCAATACTAAGCTATAACCCTGTACAAGGACACCCACACACACTCTAACATATTATATACTGTCATTTAACCTTACCCTTCCCCTCTATGTTAGGATTATATATCTATAAGGATATATATAGAGTTTATGCATATATGTTATAACGTATATAGATACATGACTAAGTCTCTATATTATTTTTTATATATATATGTGGTTAGCCATGCATGTTATGATTAAATAGGTTGTATATTGTAGATTGTTAAACCATATGCCATGATTTTGATTTTCTTGGGATAGTATTTTTTTCAGATGATTGGTAGTTACCTTCCTTTATTTTTTTTATTTTTATTTTTATGAGTACCAGTTTTCATATGGGGTGGTAAACAACTTTATAGTTTTGATGGTTGTTGTTTCTGTATCCTTCTATTTTAGCACCCTGGATTGCTTGTGTGTTTGATACCCTATGACCGTTGGTTAGCATGACTAGTAAACCTAGATGAGACTTCACTATCACCGTTACCATGACCCTGGATATTGTCTTTTATTTGATGGTATGATTTGTTTTAATCTGGGACTTTGATTATGGGGGTTTGACCTAGAGGGAGTAGGGACATTTTAATTTCGAGGACGAAATTTTTATAAGGTGGGTAGGATGTTAGCACCCTGAAATTCGGGTTGATTTTTTTCATTTTATTTATTTTCTGATTGTTTGGTTTCATTAAATATTTCATTCTATTTATTTATCTGTTAGTGTACTTTCCCATGCCATTGATATTTGGAGTATCAGGGATGTTCAACTCTGGAAATCTTCTTCACGAGTTTTGGAGTGGACACGATTACCTTCATGACGATATATAGTGTCCCATCCAAACTTGTTCTCTTGTGCTCTTTCTGCTTCGCTGAACTTCGGGTCGGTTTAGACCATTTGATTGATATTTATTTTCCCACTTTTTTCCTTGATCATTTTCAGCGCGTTACCATGACATTTAAATTGGGAGCGCAAGACCAGTCAGTTTCTTGAAACCAACTCCTCATTGATGATCTACTCGAGACGCTCATCACCCATGACCTTCGTTTCCCATTCATTCATGTCATTTTGGGCTCCATTTGATTCGCATAACTTTTCCGACGCGTGACCGATTTTATTTCACGCCACGGCGTCACATTCATTTTCCAACTTGATTTGTGGGTCCCCTGTCGACCAAAACCTGTCCGCCCCAACTATGGACATGGCCCACTTTGAGCCTACTATCCGTCCGCCACTTGTGTCCCATTATTTGGAATCCCCATGTGCTACTTATTTACACATGATCATCAACGTCTAATTATAATTCTATTTTTGCACGATGTCCAGTTTTGACCCAATCCGGCTCCACCGAGCCCAGTCCAGCTCCATGTTGCCCTCCATCGGGACACCCTCATATTTATTACCCAAAAATATCAATTTCTTATTTTACATATTTTTTATTTTTAATGGAAAATTTTCCATTGATTTATTTGCCTTGAATATCCTATTTCTCCAAATTATTCCTAGCCTTAGATCCTACAAACTAAATCACAACCATTTATTTTCCTCATGGAAACTTTTTCCTCACTCCCACATGTTGGCCGGCCCTAGGTGGAGGGAACACTCATTTCCCTCTCCTTAATTTAATGCTTATCCTATTCTCTCTCTCTTCCTTTCCATATTCTCAACAAAACTCCCACAGCAACAAACAACATCCTCACCATTAATTTCTCCCCCGTGAAATTTTTCCCAACCCCAGCATATGGCCGGCCCTAGAAAATTGTGAAGAGAATCTTCTTTCTCTCTCTTCCTCTCATCTCATTTATATTCACTCACATATTCTTCTCTCTCTCTCTCTCTCTCATTTTCCTATACATTGGAGCAACACAGCAGCCATGCAACCATCCACACCATGCCCGACCTCTCACTGGACTGACCACCCTCCCTTGCCGTAGCTCGGCCACCCAGGCCGAGTTCGACCACCGAGCTCAGCCCTCTCCTCCTCCATTTTCCTGCTCCTCCATCTCCATCTATAACCGCCACCACCATCAACATCAACTCCGGCCACCACCACCATGGCGCGCCACTTCCTCCGCCAACACCACGCGATGCCTGGCCACCCCGACGAGCCCTCGCCGGCCGAGCTGGCCGCGCGCAGCCCCGCGCGAGCCGGCCAGCACAGCGGGAGCAGCCACGGGTGCACGGCGCGCGCGCGCGCGGACGTCGCCGCCGCCATCGCCGGCCGCTGTGGCTCCGACGAACCCTCCCGTGGGTGGCCCCCTTTCCTGCGAACTCAGGCCTGCCCTCCCGTGGCGGCCAACGTCCTCCGGGACGCGCCGTCGAGGCGATTTCTGCGTTTTGAACGAGATCCCGTCGGCGCGCGCGAGTTTGGAACTCAGATTTGGCGTTCCGTCGCAGCGACTTCGCGCGCATTTTCCCGGAGATCCGACCGTTGGATCGGCGATTTCTTTGCTCCGACGCAATCTCGGTATATCCACCTTCATCTCTGTCAATTTTCGTCCGTTAATTTTATCGTTTGATACATCAAAACCGGCCACCAAGTTGACCGTTTAAATTGTATTAAATTTGGACAGTTTCGTGGGGCCAACTTCGTCAGCTTGTATCTCCTCCACCGCAGCTCCGTTTGGCATGCTACCAGTTCCGGTGCGAAGCTGGTATAACCCTCTTACTACCCCTTCAGTTTCGTTTCATTGTGAGCTTGTTTGATTGGTTGAATTCGACGCCAAAGTTGGCCGTCCGAATTCATAAATTCCAACTTGTAAAATTCTATTTTTGAACACGGGACTCCAGATTTCATTTCTGACACCACCATTAGACTTGTGGCGTCGTTCTGGCATGTTTTCATATAAAATTTGTTAGATTTGGAGAACATGGACCCGGGCACGTTTTTCGGTGCAAAACGGGTCCCACTTTCTGGATCAACGGGACTTTTTGACGCCGGCTCATCGGAATCCAATTTCGGAGATACCGTTGAGTTCGTATCGTCATTCTGGACTCGTTGACATATAATTTGCTAGATTTTGGTGGACATTGGGTCTGGCACGCATTTCGGTGCAAGTCGGATACCAATATCCGGGTCAACGGGTCATTTTGAGATCGGCTCATCGGAATCCAATTTCGGAGATACCGTTGAGTTTGTATCATCATTCTGGATTCGTTGACAGGTAGTTTGCTGAGTTTTGAGAACTTTGGCTCCGGCACGCATTTCCGTGCAAACC